>BIMT01000129.1:0-451718 GCA_005406065.1 Metschnikowia sp. JCM 33374
AATTCTCACTAAATTAAATTAAATGTCGCCTCACAAAATTAATCTCGTCACAAAGAAAGTAATTCTCGGCGCGAAAATGAATTGTGTCTCCTGACTTTCGGTTCATCCATGACATAAGAATAAAGTCTCCTCTCTGAAAACGCATCCGTCGACGATTTTTAAGAAGAAAATATCCATGCTTCCAAAGAAAATGTCCTCGTAAACCATCCTCATTTGAAAAATAAAATGTCCTCGTAAACCATCCGCATTTCAAAAGTAAAATGTCCTCATTTCAAATGCAAATCGCTCTCTAGGCAAAGGATCCACCGATTTGTAATTAAGTCTGGATTCTGCTGTCCAAACTTTCCAATAGGTGCTTGACACTACCGTTTCAGGTTGACGCTGGGTTTGCTCGAGGTCATTTTTTGAATAAGGAACGCTAGACGTATATGCATACACCAAAACCCTCACTCTTCACTACTCCTCAGAAATTTCGCTTTATCGGATAACGACGTTAGCAAAACTATGGCTGTCAACAACTGTCTATCAAACTAAGCTACGTGGCGAAACGTGAAAATAAAGACTTCATTTCAACAAAAGTTCATGCATTCAAACGTCCGAACCCCGAAATAATCTTCATAATTATGGATCATGACTCAGCTGAAGAAATTCCTGATGTTGATACGCTTGTTGAGCTGTTGAACTGTACATGATATCTATAGATAGTGAAGCACGAAACGGCAAAATTATTTGCTTTCGCAATAGAGATTTAATATCCTGTGAAAACATTAAATTAGGTATATTACTGCTCATCTATTTTTATGAAAATAAATCATTTTTTTTAATGAGCGATTTGTATTTGAAATGAGGACATTTTACTCTTGAAATGAGGACATTTTACTTTTCAAATGAGGACGGTTTACGAGGACATTTTCTTTTGAAGCATGGGTATTTCCTTTTTAAAAATCGTTGACAAATGCGTTTTCAGAGAGGAGACTTTATTCTGCGTGATGGATGAACTGAAAAGTCAGGAGGAGGCAATTCATTTTGTCGCGCCGAGAATTCACTTTGCTGCGACGAGATTAATTTTGTTAGGGCGACATTTAATTTAATTTAGTGAGAATTCATTTTTGGAGGAGGAGCAATATTAAGAACACATGAGATTTCAATTGGTCACGCGGTGTTTTTTTTTCTTCCTACGAGGCGATTTCACTTTCGAGCTTCGAGAAAAAAAAAATTACGAAGACAATTCATTTTTTCGCTGGGACAATCTAGGGTCTGTTGAACGCGAATTATTTTTGTAAATCCTGTATAAGCAGGTACCTCCCACCTCTCTAATCCGGATTACTAATTCTTACATCAGTTATTTAAGGCCTCGATGATTTCAAAATTCATAATTATTACATAAACCTCCTTAAAGCAACACCAGAACCACATTCCACTAGTTATCACCCACATGTTTTCCGAAATTTCCCCGGTTTGATGTCCTGGGGTAGACGTCCGGATAAGACAGGTGTGACTAAAGAGTTCCCATCAACACCATTACTCCACACCATTGTCTATGCAAGACATACCACCCACTATTCGTAAACAAACCAAAGCCTTGCATCTGTTTTACACAAACAGCTGATCATGACAATATACCGTACGTCGGAGCATCTCCCGCTTAATAAGTAATAACTACCCTCATAGACCCGCGAAGTAGGCTTGCTTTCAACGGTGGTGCGTATTCGATACATTGAAAAACCAAAGAGTCCACAACCATTTCCCAACTATACACGGTTTAATTTGCTTATCATTTCCCCCAAATTCTTCCCCCTTTCTTATCCATAATATACGCCTCAGTTAAAGCTACGCCAAAATGGGCCTGATTCACCGCCAGGTCACGTGACCAAGCCCGTCCGCGCGCCACCTACTACCTTCTGAGGGCGAACACACCCACCAACGCCTCTAACGACTCTTCAAATACACAAAACACCCCATAAAATGGCCGACAGATACTCCTTCTCCTTAACAACATTCTCCCCAAGGTACGTAATTTTCCATGTCACAACCTTCGCCAACCACGCCCCCGCAAATCACCCAAATACTAACGCTGCAGTGGAAAATTGGTGCAGATAGAGTACGCCTTGAATGCCGTCAAACAAGGAGTCACCACAATTGGCATAAAATCAGCCAGCGGCGTTGTTCTTGCCACCGAGCGCAAATCCAACTCCACATTGGTCAAGACCGACTGCAACCAGAAAGTAGAGATGATCACCCCCGATATTGCCATGACTTATTCGGGCATGGGCCCTGATTTCCGCGTGCTCGTGGACCGGGCACGGAAATTGGCCCACACAAATTACAAACGCATCTATAACGAGTACCCGCCGGTCAAGATCATGGTGCAGGAGCTTGCGAAGGTGATGCAAGAGTCCACGCAGTCGGGAGGAATCCGTCCGTTTGGAGTGTCGTTGTTGGTGGGGGGCTACGACCTGCACTCAGACAAGTACCAGTTGTATCAGGTAGATCCTTCGGGAAGTTACTTTCCATGGAAGGCCACGGCCATCGGCAAGACGGCGGTGTCTGCGAAGACCTTCTTGGAGAAGAGATGGAACGAGGACTTGGAATTGGAGGATGTCATCCACGTTGCTCTCCTAGCATTGAAGGAGTCGGTGGATGGCGAGTTGACGGGCGAAAACTTGGACATCTCCGTGATTAGCGACCCCCAAGAACACTTGTTGGGGTTCAAGGGCACTGATGTGGTGGGTCCTCGTGTGAAGAACTTGTCTGCGGAGGAGATCAACGATAGACTAGATGCGTTGTAGGGCACTGGGAAATAAAGGAAAAGCGAAGAAGCAAGAAGTATACCATCCCAAACGGTTGGATGAGCTCGGGTTGTTCTTCGATGGCAATGGAGAAATAGGGCTTTTTGGTGTGTTTTTCAAAGGGAGTGTTTTCGTGCTTTTTGATTGTCCATCAGAAAAACGGTGCATTTTCTTCAAACCTGAGTAGATCAGGGAGAATTGCATTACGCCATGGTTTATAATGCCCCTTCAAATATATAACGTATCAAGATTTTAACAAGGTCAAGGCTGGAATGTGCAAGTGCCTTGGATGGTGTAACCCTTTGTTTATAGCTTCCTCATATGTCGGGGTAAGATTTAGTGGTATATTCGAGAACGGCAGAAAGCTTAACGATAATGATAAGGTATGCACAGCGAGGCCCAAGAGAAGAGCCATGTAAAGCTTCTCCCAAATCATTGGACAGTAGACTCGAGCTGGTTCGGAGTGTGCATCTAAATAATGGTCGATTAAGTCTAAGCTATCTACCGGAGACACTTCAGCTGTTGATGTTAAGTGGGACAAACAATTATGCAAATTTATGGCCGGGTATCATTTCAGTGTCATGGACACTGAGTAAAGATTCAAGGGCATTGAATGGTCGGGGCCTAAACGTTAAGAAATCACCAAAACGCAGTCTGTGGCCCCAGGAAGAGGCCCTGTAATTGAAGAAATGAGACAAGTCAAGATTTTCAAGAAATGACCCTGAAATCCCCACATCCGGAGTTGTCCTAGATATAACAACCTTTCCAGAAACACTCCTTGTGTGTAATATCTATACCATTTCTGGAACCAGACACCTCTGGGTTTGGGGTGGGTTTGGTTTGAGTTGGTGGGCGTGATGTAATCGCCAAGATACCTAGATCCATGTTGAATCATCAAGCCAAGCATCGACAGAGCGGATCTACTAGATGTGCTTCTAAATCCATGCCCCTGACTCACTCTGTTCCTGGAGTTACATCCTTAAAAGCACCCTTAAAAGCACCCATAAGCACAATATCATCGCCGGCAGCGATTGGTGCCCTTTTATGATATGTGTTGTCCATGAGTACTTGAACATCGTGGCTGAGTACCTCAATGAAGGGCTTTAGCTGTTTCATTATTTTCCTTGGAATCATTTCATCGTGTGTTTACCCAAATCGGCTCTACGGCTCTTTGGATCTCGAAGGCAAGGGTTCGTTTCCCCGAAGAAAATCTTGCATGAGAGCAGCTTTTTCTTGAAAGTATCTTTTTGGCTTTGACTTCTAAGCGTTAGAGTTCATAAGGCCTTTTCAGAAACGGCTCTGTGTACGTGTCCCTGTTTGCCAAGTTTGTCTTTAGTTGCATGAAGCTTGGGATAACCATTCGGTTGAGTTTTTTGAAGAAATTGAACCAGTAAATACTCTAATATACATGAAAAACACTATAGAATAAACATCAAAAGTAAAACCAACGTACTGAGCAATAAGAATATGCCAAAACGGGGTTGCAACTGCTCCTTCTTTATGGTTACTTAGTATTGCTCATTAACAATATCCACGAAATTCCTTTCTAGCCATTGCGGTCCCCGGGTAACCCACCAAGTGCCCCAATTGTGACTGCCACTTCACCACTATAATACTCATTCATTAAATGATATATCCAATCATTCCAGCTATTCCTTACTCTATTCTCGTGACACTTATTCCTCCGAATAATATTATTTCCAACGCCAGGTCTCCTACAGCACCATGACTGTCAGATTAAGATGCACATGAAATGCCTTACCCACGGGACGCCTTCAGGACACCCGCAGAGTGAGGTTCGTCACATGGAAACGTATTTACTAAGCTAATGTCTTTAGTATTGTTTATTAACAATATATTACCCCACACCCTTCAGTAAAATTGCATTCAGCTACAATACAGTACACCTCCCCGTATTTACAACATATTAAGAATACCTTATAGGTAAAGCAGTGGTACTAAATGTGCCGGAATCTGTAAGGGCGTTTTTTTAAAGATTTTCTTATTTGATAGCCAAAGGTTTATTGTCGTGGAGAATCGTAGCATTTAGTTTACTTTAATACCCATTTGATGGCAGATATTTCGTGTTTTCGTATGGGTATCATCAAATGTGGATGAGCACTTAATACGGCCTTCTGATTTAGAAACACTATCTTTATCCCTCATTCCTTAAATTTCTAAACCAATATCACCTTCCTCCTCAATGAGAGCCCATTCACTTAACATTGGGTCATCAATTATAGGGACAGAAGTTCCTTCTGGGGACCCTGTTTCACATCTGGGCAGCTGAGTGTGGGTATATGTGGTATCTGACTCTAAATTCCCACGGCATTCTCGGCATAATTGGTTTGAGGCACCTTCTGGCTGTGTTGGAGTGACAGTTTCTGGCATCTCAGGAACTCTAAGGACAAGTTTCTCATCTTTCAACAACATCCCAATCAATTTCCAGACCGCTTTGACAAGTGCCACCCCGAATTTACTATTGACCTTTACTCTTGTATCAACCGGACTTTCCCTCCAATCAGCTCGCCAACCTTTGTCCAAGTGATCAGCCAATAGTTTCCCAAGGTCCTTCTTCCGAAAATTACTGGCATAACGCATGTTTAGCCTAACGCCAAATACAGCCAATTCGAAGGATTCAACTTCCGTGGTGTTTATATAAAACTTGACATTGACAAAGTGATTGACATTTTCAAGATACCTAAAGATTCCCCTCGCCCAATATCTGACTAAATATCCAGTCAAAGGCGAGGACTCTGGTCTCGCTTTCAACTCTTCCCGGCCATCCGCAACTGCTCTCATCAAATCGGACACTTTTAGCCTCTGGATCATTTGCTTCAAGGTGGATTCGCTATCTGCCTTCGCTTTCGTGGAATTTAGAAAATCTATTCCTGGTTGTTTCATGGAAGCAATCCATTTCTTGTGGACTTCGGCTGCCAATTTTTCTGCGAGGATCAATATGACCCCACCTGAACCAACGACATCCCACCTGTCCTCCATTGAATAGCCGTAAGTATCTCTATACTTGACAGCAGCTGCATAGAAGAGTTTTGCCGTTCTTTCTGTCAACTGATGCTCTTCTTGAAACTTGGTGATTTCGGCAATCTCTAAGGGGCTCGGTGCGTGTTTCCACCACCTGAAGAAGGGGCCATTTGACGAGTTATGGTTGGCCATCTTTTTCGTTTTTTTGCTTGGTAATGTGAAGGTTTTGTGGAATTGACCTACCGCTTTAATCGCGGTGGAAAGTGTACTTTTAACAACTATTTCTACCGAAAGAGGATCGCATAACACGTAATATAAACTACTTTCGGAGTGTGCTATGTTATGCTTCTACTCATGTCTGAATATGCAATATTTTCTGCGGTGTGGTGGTGGGCTAAAGTAGAAATCAGGATATGTATCCGTCGACCTTGTCGTTGAGAGAACGATGGATATCAGAAAGCACTACTCTGGGTGAAGAAAGAAGCAAAATGAACGGCCTACGTGACACAACATAAAGGTGGATGAAGTAGGTTTCGAAAGGCCCCCACCGACCGATCAAAACGTATAACGCTGTTTTTATTCATGCGGTCTGCACAGATATTTTATGGAATAAAAATCGTTTGAACCTTTCTCAGGTTTATTCCATGCCGTAGTTCCCAGGATGCTTTGCCAGGCTAGCATGATTTTTTAAATGAAAACCTGGTTGATATTAGGCATGTCTTAGCAGGGTTTAATTTTCAAATACTCTTTTTCCAAAAAACTTTTTTCCGCGAACTGCAATATATCCAGCTTCATAGCAAATCAAAAGGCCTTAGAATTGGCAGGCCCGGCCCCCGGGCCACCGCGCCACCCAGACGCCGCGACACGCTTTCTCTTTTTTGAGGAATCTTAAAAGCTCAAGTCTATAACAGGGTTGTTAAAAAGTAGCGATTCGCGAAACGAAGTAGTGACGAAGTAGCGAAAGTAGCGTCGCTACCGTCGCTACAAATAAATACTAATACTTGGGTTTTCTGGAATCGCTACTTTTGGTTTTTCATCGTAGGTTGGTGAAAACAAAAGCAGGGAAATTCCAAATGATCTTTCCAGTGTCTAGCATCAATAACAACTGAAAACCAACGGAAAACAGTCCAGGTGGACATGTGGAATGCTATGACTTTGTTTTGTTGGCCAACCGCTGGCAGGTGCGAAAATAATTATAATTTCGATACTTGGGATGACTATACCGATATGGGCGAGAGTGTTTCTGCAACGATTTTGGCATTTCACTCGTATGATGAAGAAATATCAGGTTGTGAACATCGACCTCTTAGACGACGAGGAAATCCCATTCGAGATGGTAGATTCTTGTTGGGCTACAAAAGATAGATACCTCCATACATTTCATATAAAAATAAGTTTCTAAAGTCAAGCTGAGACTTGTAATTTTTACTTTCGGGATGCTAAGACACGACCGAACTAAGGATGTACTATAGTACCACATGTTTGCTCACCTGGAACTATGCAATGTGTAGTAAGTTAGTAAGTATTGGTGACATACCCAATCGACCGCTTATCTGTCGTGGTCGAAACTCCACCAGCATAAAAGTAGTAAGTAGCGATAAAATTATTGTGAAATACCTCCAAAATACCTTCGCTACTGTCGCTACTTACTACAAATAAATGCTAATACCCGCGAAATTCGGGCAAGTATTGTAAAAGTAGCGAAATAGTAGCGAAAGTAGCGACGGTTAACAACACTGGTTTATAACACCAATGGAAGAATATCCCAGAGAATTTAAGTGAACAAGAGTATGTTATTTTTTTAGGAGTTGAAAAAAGAACACGAATATAATTTTACCTGATCGTGATTTAGCATGGCTTTTTCACGTGGCCCGCTCCACATTACAGGCACGGATGAACAGACAACAAACAAAACACCAAGCGTGTCAAAACAAACAGTTGATGGCACCAATCGAGGACTTTTCGTTGCATAAATGGATATTACCTTAACTGTATCGTTTTGCCTCTGCGGTATCCGATATTACGAAAAATGGCTAATAGAATACTTGTAGTCCGTGGAAAGAGCTCACAATGCAGAATATTTGGCTCTCAAGATACTTGAATCGGACTCTGAATCTAACAGGATTCTTGAATCGGACTCTTAACCTTGCAGGAAATATTTGTAGACCCCATGGTTATATCCGTGCTTCGAGTGAGACGTCAGAAAAATCCAATGATTGGTTTAATCGTGTAGAAGACACCACCATGGAATTCGGAATTAAACACCACGATGTTTACAACGTTGATAAGACTGGTTTCGCCATGCGAATATTATCTCAAGTTATAACAGGATCCGATTGTCATGAAGACCCAAGAATTATTCAGTCCGGATACCTTGAATGTGTGACTGCAATGGGATTTATTCGTGTTGTTGGTTTCATGATTCTTCCCTTCATAATATGAAAAGCGCTCGTTTGCATAAGAGCTGCTTCAACAACCTGCCAGCGAAATGGCGATTAGGTGATACTGCAAAGGGATGGGATAATAACGAAATGCACCTAGCTCACTCAAAACTATTCTCATTCCCTCAACAGAAAATACGAGGGGAACTTATCGTCTCTTATTCCTCGATGGGCATAGACCACGTTTAATGGAGTTTCATGCAACTTTGTGAAGGAGCTGAGATAAAGGTACATTTTATAGCGGCAAATACCTCTGACAGCCTTCAGCCACTGGACCTTGTTTTTTTTTCTGTCTTGAAGCAGGCGTACAGAAATGTCATAAACGAGAAGATAAATTTGAGGGTTCGGAGTATTGACAAATTTGAGTTTCTCGAACTAATTTCCCAAATTCAGGCTTTCGGGGTAAATGATATTGGCAGTGCCTAGAACTACCAGATTATACCTTTCCAGACGCTATCATGTTTATTCGAAGGTTGCTTTAACATTTGCATATCGACAACCGAGCGTGAACAACGTGGAAGAGGACACAAGAGAAGACATGCACGAAGGACCGAAAACATCATCAAAGCATGAAACATTAAGGAAGCTAGCATTCGGCTGCTTGGTGGCTTCTCTGAGTCAATACTGGGGTAGAAGTCCTTTAAAACTGATTGTCAAAGGATATGCCGAATTCACGCAAACGTTTTTGGAATACCCTTCGTTCGAGAGGACGCTACCAACACACTTTGCATGAAGAACCTCCATTGGCTTGAGATTTATGTTATGAAGGTGTCTACTCAAGGGATCTACAAAACTTATTAGCAATCTAAATATTATTATTTCTTGGTTGTCGATTAAAAGGTGGTCGCACGTATCATGAAATCTAACACATTTGTTTACAGAACCCAATTTGTACTCGTTGGTGAATTCATGTGCACCCACAAAACCCCTTAATATGACAAACCCAGTATCACAAGTGCCTGCGGCTGATATGCAAGCATAAATATGACAGCACCGATAACAAAAGTAACCATTGAGTCTTCTATGTCAAATTGGCTCATGATATACTTGAATCCCAGCCGAATATTTTCACAAAAGCCTTGATCTTCCAAACGAGACTCCAATTCCTCGAGCGCCTCGACCCTTTTAGACTCGGCATTAAGAAATTTACTCTTGGCCGTTGACACTGCAGTAACACAAGGATTGTTTCCACGAAACAGTAATTTGACTGGGCTCCCATCTTTGCTCCTCAACTGTAATGTACCGTCGAAGACCTTTATAGCCAATTCGACAATCTCGTCCACATAAGTAGACTTATTATCCGAAGAGAGGCTATTTGTAACAGGAAGGAAAGATTTCACAACATATTTTGTTAATACTTTGTCTGGATACAGCATGAGCTTGCGGTGCAATTTCCCGGCGATAGCTGAAATACACTGCTCAAAGTCGGCGGCAATTTGTGTCTCGGCTTTCTCCTTGGCATCCTGTTTGATAAATCTGGGCCATTTCTTAGACTTTAATTTCCACAAACCATCTAACACACTATGGAAGCCTACTCCTGCTGAAACCAAAAGAAGGATTGAAGCTACCGTCTTACCGCTGTGGGTTTGGGATTTCAGCACACCAGACACGACCAACTCGGTAAAGTTGGGAGGTATTGCGGTAACTTTATGCTCTATGTTTTTCATAACCACAATCAACTCAGTAAGCTCTTTCTTGTAATTAATCAAAGAGTTTGTAGCAATTTCATTCGCTTGAGCTAGTGTTAAATTCATTTTGGTGGTATTGATTATTGTGACCAAACTCACAAAAAAAATGTTTCGCACCCATTCCAGTGGTTGCACAATGTTGCGCGAGTGAGCCTATCACGTGACGTGGTCGTCTTGTGTCACGTGACACGGCGATTCCCGGAGAGCCCATGGAACGAGAGAAGAAAGGAAATGGAAAAGAGTTCCTCCCTTTTTTTGGCTCTACGGGTTACCAGTGATGGTAGTAACGGGATAAGCCTGAAATATTGCATATATTTCAATTCATAAGGTATGGATGAGCAGCATTGTCCTTTTTGAGCAACATTAATTTTGCCTTCACCTACAAGACTACACTATCCTTATCTTCTCCGGGTAATGCGGATACTTATTCCTGGTTTGATGGCTCTTTTACTTGGTTTGATGAATTCTTTTGCACCTTGTTTTCAGTAGATGTAGATTGTCTCGTTGCTATTGATAGTAGACTCAACAGTTGCAGAGAATTTAGCCACGGACAGGGGTACGCTGCCATCCTAGGAGCCATTCTGAGACTTCTCTGAAGCGGGGATTTGGGTTGAAAACCCACTCAGGCTTTGGTCTTTAGTAGCTTTATCATGAGTAGTGAATGAAACTGCAGCACCTTCATTTCCAGCTGATAACTTACAACCAGGGTCCTTAATTTCCTTAATTTCCTTAATTTCAATTTCCGATCAAAATCAGAGTCAGAATCGGAATCCGGCTTCTTACAATTTTTGCTTTTCAATCTTTTATAGAAGTCAACGAGACTTCAAAACATTCATTCAAATCCTTGTCAATCTTGTTCGACCTATACCTTTGCAAAATTTCATTGCTGTAAAGCTTGACAAATTTTATCATGGTATTGTTTTGTCCAAGACGTTTAAAAAGCTTTCAAAAAGGTATTCAAGAGAATGATTACCACCTTGAGTAGTTTTGCCTGTATTTGGTGAACGAGTTCGTAGTCGACTTCCCACAATTGGGTTAGATTCACTTCTCCATCTGCTCCCCACTTAGGAAACACACCGAAAGCTGCTCGGTCGCAGGATCTTTGATTCTTCAAATTTTGCCTCTTCATGACTGAAATCACCGTATTTCGAATTGATAAGTAGGCTCACGGTCGCGAGGCCCCAAAACGCGTCTCGAAACTTATTCCACATTTTTAAACCGCATAGAATGCCACCAAAAAACAGTCGAACGACTCAATAATTAGAAAATCGTGAGACGAGGACAGGTTTAGTTGCGCAGGCTAATTCCAAGGTCTATATCCTACAAAGACGCAATCTGCAAACGGTTTGGAAAACTCAGATTTTCACCTTGAAAAATGGTTTAAAGGGTGTCCAATCTCCACACGAGCCGAGTGCCATAACTTGACAATAACTGAAGAGGGGTCGCTTCATGGTGAGATAATCAAAATGGAACCCGAGGGTTATCCGAGTGAGGTTCGAGAAATGGCAGATTTCTCACTGGTGTTGCGCGGAGAAGATCCAGTTCAATAAGCTGGAGAAAATTGGGCAAACAATTTATTTAAACGGTATAAACCTCACACGAACAAGTATACCAGGTGTTACTCTTCAACCTTTTGCGATGTGAAGACAAAGGGGTACTCGAAAACTCGTATAAAAAGGTGAAGCACGCCACCGAAGCATATGGCTATGGTATCCACGGTATTTATAACTTTGATGAGACAGAATAGCAGAATTCCCTATGGGAGCAAACACAATTGCTAATTATGTGACATGTACAAAGTATCGTTCCGGTAACCCTTTCTTATCTTTCGTCTGCACAATATTCCCTGCGCGAATAATTCCTCCAGCACCAATAAATGCTTGATAACAAAAAAAACGTTATATCATAAAAATGCCAATAATACAATCCAGGTAGACTTTCTGCTCGGTTATTGTGATTTTGAATCCTGTTTTTGGTCGTACACACAACCCAGGATTTTTCTCTAGGTTGGCTTTGTAGTGTTTCCATCATAAGGTGTCTATGGTGGATAATGGTGGTGTGCACATGAGCTGACAATATCGATAGGATTATAACAAGCACACAGAAAGAGATGAAAGTTCCAAAAACAAATGAAAACAACCAAAAAGAAATTAAAAAGAATCGACCCCAAAACGTCACGTCTCAAAAAAAATACACTCCTATACTATAACCATAGATCTACCGTATTCCTCGAATCCCTTTTCATGACATCGTCGCATGTGCACCCCAGGTCACGTGCCGCGCTGGTTGATGAAAAATCAGAGATGAGCACCTCATCTCCGAAAACCCCCCATCGCAAGCATTTCACGACAAAATGGCCAAAAAGAAACAAGGAAGGTCGCAAAAAAGACGTTCCGAGAGAAAAGTCCTCGATGCGTTCCACCTTGCTGAGCGGGCCAACAACGGCTCCGGCTCCGACTCCGACAATGGTGACGACGACTTGCATGTGAGAGACGGAATTATGGATGCCCGGAAATTCATGAAAAATCAAGAAAACGACGATGGTTTGGAGGACGAGGAGTTGGATTCCGATGAGGCCATGGCCTCCGATGACGACTTCGATGTTCTCAACTCGAAATTCTCCCAGACACTCAGAGATAAGTCCAAAAAGAAGCGTCGTGGCTCCGACGACGACACCTCCGATGAAGATGACGATGATGGATACCACAGTATAGATGAATCGCAACTTGTCACGCTTTCCGAGGCCTGGGATATGGACGACAAGGACTTGGCTTCTTCCAAGAAATCCAAGGACGTGGTTTTGGATGATAACTGGGACACTGCCAGTCTGGCAGAGGAGGAAGAGAACTCTGATTCGGGCTCTGATTCTGACTCCAGGCTCGGATTCTGACTCCAACTCCGACTCCGAATCCTCCTCGGACGAAGAAGCCATGCTTCGAGGCTCGGATGCCGACGACGACATCGACATTTCTGCCACAGTGTCGAAAATCCAGTCGTCGCTTAAGTCCGCCCCCAAGCACAAGAAACTCATCACCGAAACCATCGACGAAAACGAATACAGTGTCCCCACGGGAGGCAACAAGCTCTCTCTTGCCGAGATGATGGCGGCGGCAGACCCCTCGGCTGCGCCACTTGTGGCCAACGAAGACGACGACGACGACTCCAAGGCGCTTTCCGTGCCTCTTCCACGCCACATACAGGAGCGGAACAACAGAAAGGTTGCATACGAAATCACCAAGGAAGAAGTTAGCCGCTGGCAAGAATCCGTGCGGGCCATCCAGGATGCAGACCACTTGACGTTCCCGTTGCCACCTCCAGCAGTGGAGGAGCAGGATGAGGTGGATGCCGAGGAAGAATACGACAACCTTCGGCTTGTTCCTGAAACAGCACAGAAATCGGAGCTTGAGTCGAAAATCAACAACGTGCTCAAATCCGGTGCTCTTCTTGACGAGTCCAATGAAGCCACGTTCGAGCAAATGGCCTCGGCAAAACTTTCCAAGGAAGATTTGTTCAAGAGAACCCAAGAGCTCAGAAGAATGAGGGAGCTCATGTTCAGGGATGAACAAAGGGCCAAGCGTATCAAAAAAATCAAATCCAAGCAATTCCGTAAGATCAGAAAGAAGGAACGGTTGCGGGACGCCGACTTGGTCGAGGGCTCCGATGCGGAATCCGACCCCGAAGATCACGATATGAAGCGTGCCGAGGAAAGAATGTCTCTCCGCCACAAGACCCAGTCCAAATGGGCCAAGAACATGATCAAGTCGGGTATCACCAAGGACGCGTCCACGCGAGCAGAGCTCGAGGAGATGCTAAGGGCAGGTGAGAGGTTGCGTGCCAAGCAGTTGGGCCATGAAGAAGGCGACCAAAGCGACGCCAATGTGTCGGACATTGAAAGAGATTATGAAAACGACGCCCACCAAGCCGAGGCGGAATCCTTGGAAAGAGGCAAGCTCGGGAAGGGTGTTTTGGCGATGGATTTCATGAAGGCCGCCGAGGAAAAGAAGCGCAAAGAAAACCAAAAGGAGATTGAGTTCTTGAAGAGCATGGGCAAATCCGGCATTGAGGAGTTTGAAACCCCCGACAAAAATTCCATCAACCACCTAAAAAACCAGGGAAGAAGAGTATACGCGCCGTCGGTGGCGGCCGCCAAGGAGGAGATGGAAGAGGTTGAGGAAGACACCCTACATGATTTCAGAGACGATGACGCCAAGAGCTTGGAAAAGCGTCTCAGTGTAAAGGAGAGGCGCAAAACAGAAGGTGCCAGTGATGAAGACGATGGCGCCGACGAAGACGACGAGCCGCCCGCTAAAAAGCACAGAGTCGAAGAAAAAGAGTTCACGGGATTTGACCAAGACTCGAATCTGAACAAGAGTGACGATAATGCCGACGATGACAGCGACGACGATGCAGAGAATCCCTGGCTCACGGCTGGCGAGTCCACCTCCACCGTCAACAAGTCCAAGAAGTTCACCACCATCACCGAGGACTCGTCCAAGTTGGACAAGGCCGCCAACAAGATCGCCAAACACTCCAACAAGAAGGCGTCGGGCAAGCTGAAACAGCCCGACACGTATATTGACCTCGACCAAGTCATGAGCATTTCCGGCAATGTCATGGGCAGTGAAGACGAGGAAGACGACACGGACCCCCGCATGTTCCGCCAGCAAAACCTCATCAAAGAGGCGTTTGCCGGAGACGACGTGGTTTCGGAGTTTCTTGACGAGAAAAAGCAGGTGGTGGACGAAGAAGATGACAAGGAAGAAGACGTGACGTTGCCCGGATGGGGTGGCTGGGGCGGAATCGACACCAAGAGCAAGCCCAAGAAGAAGTTCGTGCGCAAGGTGGACGGAGTGGCACAAAAGGATAAGCGGAAGGACAAGGGCTTGGATAATGTCATTGTCAACGAATCTGTCAACAAGCATAATCTCAAATACCAGTCTTCCAGCGTACCCTTCCCATACGAGTCGAGGGAGCAGTACGAGCGGGCGTTGCGGATGCCAGTGGGAGAAGAGTGGTCATCGAGGTCCACGCATCAAAAGGCCATCCAGCCACGTGTGGTTGTGAAGCAGGGTGTTGTGATCGATCCATTGAAAGCGCCATTCAAGTAGGCCCCCTATATAGCATTGTACATTAAGTAGTAGACGGTTTGATTTACGTGATAAGCACTTTTCTCTCGCACTACGTGCTTCCTCGGCCACTTTTGAAAGCTAGAAGCTACGTAAAGGATCCGCCTAGCTGAATCGCACGCGTCACCATCAATTCAAGATTTACACGAGAACTGGCTCCAACGAAGCACTCTCTCTACTCTATCAATATTCCGTTTCTAATGGCCCACGGCTTTCCACTCATGAACACGCCCTGGGGGTCCATCTCCTTTCTGGCCTGGTTATACTTAACCAAGTTGTCTCCAAACCAGTCCTTCATCACCGGATCAAAGCCCATCATGGAGTAGAAGGGTTTTCCTCCAAACGCAATCTGGCTCTTCAAGTCCTCCTCGGACTCGTGCGGACCATGCAACCCAATGAAGTTCTTGGCCCAATGGGGCTTACCCTTGGCCTCGGTCATGATGTTCTCGAAAATCTGGTACCACTGGTGCGTCTCCACGTTGAACCCGAACGGCCTGTACATGGTGGCATTGACAAACATCGTCAATTGCTCGGTGCTGATTTTCGACGCATCTGGCTGGTGTTGCTGGAAGGGCGAGTTATCCAACAACGGACGGAAGTTGTTTCCTGGAACGGGGCCTGCACTCAACCGGTCTCTCTTGGCGAGCCACTCTTGCGAAGGGTACAACGAGGGCTTCCCGTCGTGGTCCAAGAAGGGCTTGTCGCTGTTGGTGACGTTGGAGCATCTCACCTCAATTGGAGCGTGCACAAAGAAGTCGCCCTTTTTGGCCGCCTCCTGTATCTTCTCGTTCAATTGAGTCAAGACTTCGGTACCGTTCTGGAGAGGAGCCGACCATTCGTTGACAAACTGCGAGAACAAGCAATCCATGTTCAATCCCTCCACGGAGTTCTGCACGGCAATATCGCCGCTTCCCAACGTCTCGACATTTCCGTACTGTTGCCTAAACACAAACTTCTCGATCCAAGGAGTCAAGCGCGGCATAATGTTGACCGATACCCAAAGCAACGACTCGTAGAAAAAACGGCCCAACGTCGTTCCGTACCAAGAGCTTCTCGGGTCGCTCAACGCGTCGTCGGATTTGGAGGCCCTCCACAAAACACAGTTCTGCGAGTAGGGAAACCACCAGATACGAATGAATTCCGAGTCGAGCCAGATCGTGTCCCACTTGTCCAAGAGCGTGGAGAACTTGATGATCTCCTGCTTGGACTTGATGGTGTATCGAGGCACGGTTCTCAACGTGACATGGGTGATGATTCCGATTTTGCCCAACGACAACAACGCCGCGCGGAAGAGATCGGGTTTATCCACGGACGAGCATTCCACCAACTCGCCCTGGCTGTTGGCTATGGTGATGGCCACCACCTGCTGAGAAACCAACCCATGGTACTGCGACGAGCCGTGGGTTCCCGTGGATATGAGCCCAGCAATTGACTGGTCACTGATGGAGCCCAAGTTCTGGATCGCCAACTTGTTGGCCTTCAAGTATTCGTTCAATTGGTACACCCGGATACCAGCCTCCACCGTCAAGTCGACAAACTTCACCTCCTGTTTATTGGAGCCGTTGGTGGACGGGCCGTAAAACTCCTCTTTCTTGAGCACCTTATCAAACCGGTCCAAGTTGCACAACCATTCGTTGGTCATGGTCAAATCGGACGGCGAGTGGCCGGAGCCCACGGTCATCACCGTCTTCTTATTGATACGGGCCTGGTTGATCAATTCCTGGATTTCTTCCACCTTGGATGGCTGGAAAATAGCCTGGGGCTTGCATTGGAAAGTGCCGGCCCACGTCCGGTGCACCAACTTTGAGCTTAGAAACGATCTAATCGATTGCGGAACCGACATTTGAGGCGATGTGTTTATCAGGGCCGCAGATCAACAATAGGGAGCAAAAAAAGATGGAATACCGTGGAATTGAAGTGATTTGTAAGATTCTTGGCCACTGGGGCTCCACGGTACGGGGCCGGCATGCAATCTCCGGACCGAGCGCAATACGGGCTTCACGCGGGATGGCGAGAACGCATGCGAGGTGGCGCAACGCGGAGTTATAACGCGGAGTTATTGCGAAGCTTGGTAGCGTGTGCGCTCGTACTTTGCGTACGGCGGGAAAACAAAGTGGCCGGAAAAATTGGCGGAAATTTGGAAAATGGCGGAAAATGGCGGAAAATAACCCCACCGGTCTGAAAAATACACCCAAGGCATTTTGGTCTCTCTTAGTAGATCTTAGTAGAGAAAACAATATATAACAGAATGGATTAAATTACACGAGTCTGGCTCCTCCCTTTGGCTGCCATAACCTTCTTTTTGCGGGCGTGGGTGCTTTTTCCTGCCTGAGGCATTGGCCCGCCCAGCCCAGCCCTTACTTCGATGATGTCCTTTAATGGTAGCTTAGACTTGCGCACCCCCGTGGCCCTGAAACTCCGCCTCCGTCTCCTTGGGTGGTTTCCATGCTGATTTATCCGTTGATAAATTAGGAAAGAAATGTACGAATCATTCTTGAGCAAGATTTTTTGCACAGGCCGGCCTTGAAATTCCACTATGTTTATTTTAAATGTTTGGGTGAAAGACGAGGTGAGTGGGGCCATCAAGAGAATCGTCTAAACTTTCCCGTTTTTTTTTCCCTTTTCTCCCCTCTTTTTATAGACGAGTTTTTAAGGCTGGTAGTTTATCTGTTCGGGCACTAAGTGTTGGGTGGTTGAGGCTGACCCAACCGTGCCACCAGGAAACGTGGTTTACTGTAATTGTGGGTGCTGTCAATTGGGGGAGTTCGGGGAATTATTTCACATACTGCGTTTATGAGTAACCAAGTGATTTGGTCTTGCCAAACTCGTGGCTCTCCTGCAAAGTGGACTGTGAGTAGAGTCCTCTTTGCAGTAGCATGGACTTTTTATTATCATTTAAAGAAACAATTCGTATTACAGGACGCCACTATTCAATGGACAATTGTAATTTAAATAGTCCTCACGGACCCCAAAGTCCCTGTGTTGTACTCTGTTGTATTCGTATACGATATTACGGTATGCCGTAAAAAGGCAAAGGCGTGAAACACGACTATGCAAAAGATAATGACCTTGGTAATGCTCTGCGCCTTGAAAAGGAATCATTTGCTGTATTTCTAACCCGCTTATTGAAAAAGACCTTGCGCTGTAATTTATGTTTCTTTCTATATACCGACTACGGGCAGATAAAATATGATGTTTTGGAAGAAAATCATCAAAACAATGTCAAAGTAGGAGGTAAATTACACGATTATAGCCCAATTGGACCAACAGGAAGAAATGGCCAAAATATCTCTTTCTCGTCCACTAATTTGGTGACGGGCCCTACCGGACGTTAGTGTAAACCGAGTTCGTCCAATATCTTGTAGTTTATGTGAACAGGGGTTTCGCCTCTAGCTTTGAGTGGCTTCTTCAACAAATATAGTTACTTTAAAAATATCAAAAAGAAAAAAGGTCTAACCTCATATCTGCTAATAATATATCTATGGGCTTAATGTAATGGAAGTCTTTAAGAGTTCAACATCCATCTCACAAATTATACACGAGGAATTGGCTTGCACCACGTTTATATTTTTTTCCAGAGATTCGGCTTATACGGTTAGAAATACAATTGATATATAAGTGTTTGTCGATTTCCCAGTCCTTGCCTTTTCGAGGTGGCGTGGAATGTTTTATGGTACTAACCTCAACAAACTAGATGATGGAAAAGAATCAGCTTGGTCTGGGTATTGACTTTTATTGATATTCTTGCCACATTTTGCATCCAGTTTCGATTTAGTGATTATCAGTGATACTCAAGAGGATCTTTTACGCCCTTATTCTGATATCCACAAATGCTTCACTAGAACAGCAGAACGTGTTTGTTTGATCTTTGGCAACTCTTTTAGGTAACAATTCTATAGAAGCGCCTGGAAAGTCGCCAGTTGTTCAAGTACTTTATTTGCACTACTTTTGCATCAGACTAGATATAGTAACTCTAGTGCAAAGTTTACTTGCACAAAGTATATCCAGCGCATTGACCGTCCTGAAATATTGATCTCCATTTGCATATCCTATTTCCAGCAGAATTTCATGCCACCGATATTTCAGCGCATAATCATATCAGTTAATAACTCGAAGAGAGTATCCGTTGAGTAAATAAGCACACCATGAAATTTTCTCCCACTTCACCAACCAAATGTCCTGGTATTGTCAACTCTTTGAAGTTGTTGACGTGATTTGGCGTGGTATTCGTGATACTTTCTCAATACTCCAGCTTACCTTAAAAACTCGCTTTGAAAGTACTGTGGCTATTTATTCAAACAGATGTTCTATTTAGACCATTAGCACAACACGTTTGCTTCTCGTGCATAATAATTAATTCACAGATTCAGGGTATCTGGTTTTCTCAAAAACAAACATGTATTCTCAAATTCATACACAGTCACTCCATAGATTCCCTGGTTCTTCAATGGAGAATACTTGTTGCTGTTTGATGATAATTTCTCTCATAGATTGGAAGTGTTCTATTATGTGCAGGACGGTCTTAAACCAAAATGTGTGCCCCAGATAAGGAATTGAATTTATCGATAAGAAGTATTTTCACTTTGAGAATGTGCTTTTACTCTTTTCCAAGCATAATGTTTTTCCGTTTTGAAATCTAATCTTCGTCTTGTCGGAAGATTAGGATGTGCAAACCCAACAATATTATTTGACACCCATGGGCCAGGCCCCCACGGCAGCGTCTGCTGATATGGTTTTCGCACGACCGCTCCATATCGCTATGCTAGGGCCTCACTATACCAGAAACTCAATAATCCTCTGCACCAAATCACCCCGCCTTGAAATTAACACCGCCATGTCGAGAAGGTCCGGACGTTCAAAGCTGGCCGTGCTAGAAAACAGCAAGACCCCCGAAATCGAGCCATCGCCCGAGATCGATGAGCAAGGAGAAGTCACCAGATGTGTGTGCGGAAACGATGAAATAGCGTCGGTCAACTCATCTCTCCAGCAATTGCTTCTCCGGGAATACAACATCAAGATCGATACCGGCCTCTTCATCCAGTGTGACAAGTGCCTGGTGTGGCAGCACGGCTACTGTGTGGGTCTTTTTATCGACAAGGATGTGCCCGATAAATACTGGTGCGAGGAGTGCAAGCCTGGCCTCCATATGTTCGTAACAGACAGTGAAGACCAGTCCCGCCGCACGCTCTACCGGCCTGTGAATGACGAGAGAGAGCACTTGCTCCAGTACTCGTTGGGAGACGCGTCGACGGGAGAAAACCCGCCGTCGGACGATGCCCCGGGCGTCTCCTTAGCCGCCGAGAACAAAACAGACTCCAAGCCCGATACCAAGGCAGAAAAGCCTGATACCAAGGCAGAAAAGCCCGATAAGGCCACACGGCTGCGGGCCAGGCGAAGCCCCAACGCTTCAAGCACAGACATGGGCCCAGCACCCAAAGACGTGGACGGTCCCAACTCTTCCAACCGTCAGACCCGAAAAGACCGTCGTCATGGCGAAGATACCTTCGACGAACAGCTCCAAAGAGCCCTCCGAGAGAGCGCCGCCGAACGAAAAAGAGCTGCCGAGGGCAGCGACGGCAACCCCACCGCCACCAAGCGTGCCCACTCCGAGGACCTGGACAACGAGGTCAATGATTCCAACCTAGAAGAAGATACCGATTCCAAAGCGGGCAAACGCGAGTCCAGAGTCAAAAGCAAACTGCGGGCAAAGCAAAAGGCTCGTGCCCAGGCTTCTCGAACATCTTCTCGTGCATCCACGCCTCAACCCAAGGGAGAAAGCGACAGAAGCAAAAGCGATGGTAAAAGCGATAAAAACCCCCGACGAAGACTCGCTGGTGGTCTCCAAAGAGGAGCTACTAAGCCAGCCGTCGAAGCCGCGCTTCGTCAACGACAAGTCCACTATTTACGAGCTCCGCAAACGCACGGGGGCCATTTTGGAATGGCTTGCGAGATCGCAGATGGAGCTTGAGGAGGAGAGAGACGTGAAAACCTTGCAGTTCAAAGAGGCAAATGTGGAAGGCGCCAGCTTGTTGATGCTGGTGGAGGAAAACTCGAAGCTCATGGAGAATCTCACCGAGAAGATTCTTGCGTGGGAGCAACGCTTTGGCAAGTATGCGCCATGAGGCATTTTCAAGGTTTTCTTCGGGTTCTTGTTTTTTCTGCTTTTCTTTCTTTGGCTGGGTTTTGTTCCGGTTTTGTTTTAATGTTGGTCTGGCACAATCCGTGGAAGTACAATAGTGAAGCAATAGGTTTGGCGATTACGATCCTCTCGGGGGCTTTCCGAGAACTTTTCATGAACTGTCCTTTTCAATGAAGTGGTGACCTTAGATGATCTGTGAAATTAGTGAGATGTTTTTGGCTGCGTCTTGGAATCATTCTTATGGTTTTGCTATTTCCCTGATCTCATTTGTTTTCGACGCTGTTGTGTGTACTGAAAGCACGTTTTCACGCAGGCATTCCTGAAGGAGTGGATTGATTTGTTGATACATGCGGATACTTTACCCTATTGTGCCATATATTTGTGGAGGTTGATGATGGATCTTGGAATGCTTCTTCCAGAAGCCGATTGTGAACCGAAAACTTGTGCAGCGTGAGGAATAGACATGTGTTGGATGTTTGGGAATGTAATTCAACTCCAGTGGGTATGATCATAAAAGTGGTATTCAACTTCAATAAAGTTTGCCCAGTGTGGACGCCTGGCAGCAAATGATCGCGGTGGAAGTGATGCAATGTTTTTACGCCTACCAATTGCCAAATGGGTATACTTGGGACCAAGCATTGGCCAAAGCACATTATCTGTTAAATGAATCGTTCTTACTGGGAATTTGACGCACCTGGTGTGAGATACGCGATGGTGGATTGTTATCCCCGTTTCACAACTCAAAAGTATTGTTCTGCACTTTTGGGCATCCTCCAGCACACCTTAGGCCATATTGTTGGTCGGAGGCTCGCAGGGGGATGGTAAGGGCTTGAAGAGCGGTGAAAACATAAATGCAAATCCCACGGATATGAATATCTGGGATTGGGACACTGAGCATGTAGGTACATTCAGGAGTCACAAGCCAAGTTATGTGATCACCAGGTGGCTTCTACAAAAAAAATTGGGTGTTATTCGCTTCAACCGGAGTCGCTTTGTTCGCTAAGATGCACATATTCCAGAAAAAGGATTAACAAAGGAGTGGAATTTTGGAAAAGGTGATGCTAACATCGAACCTCGCAGAAGGAAATATGTGTCGAGGTTGCATTCTATTGCAACATAAAGAATCACAAGGCATTTTACACAATCTTTCATGATGCTCAATATGTTCACACAGGGTCTGTTTGGTTGGTAGTCAATCAAGCGGGAAAATAGACTATATATAATCCAACGTGCCACACGGAGCCCCCATTCTCGATGATGGTACGCCCACTAGGTTAATGAACTTCCCCCGTAGAGGCAATGTTTACTTTAAGCCTTGCATTATCAAAATCCCTTGATTAAATTGGTGTCTGGGTCGGACAGCACACTGGCCGGTCGTGCGCCGCCCAATCGACATAAACTGAATATAAGAGCAACCATATACATTTCAACGCCTCCCCAGCCCAAAAATCTATCCCGGCAAGTCTCCTCATTTTAATGGCCCACTTTAATGGCAATTCTCTGACCTCCAATGTATGTGCTGACAAGCACTCTCTTGTTCACGTCCAGTCACGTGCACTGCACCTACACCAAGACCTAGGCCTTTCACCTTTTCGGCTTCACCCCTAAACATTGAACATTGTGGGCCAGAAAGATGTTTTTGAAACCTGGAAATTCTCCATCTGTATCGACAAGGACTGGTTATCAGTTCCCCGTAGAGGACATACGCTTGCTATTGGTATCACCATAATATTGCTGTTTTCGCGCACCCAACCTCGGCTTCAAAAACACTTCTTATGGAAACACATCAGAAACCAGCACAGGTATGTCGGATGGGGATTTCAATAACGAGATAACCAAAATGGATATCTCCCGCAACATCAACCATGGCGACTTTCTCCGCACGTGGTTTGTTGGCCTCCCCTTGGAAATCATCGACAATGTATGTCAGTACTTATCTCCGGAGACCATCAGGTGCACCCTCTTGCAAGTGCCCAAACTCCGGAACAGCATAATCCAACTTTATTACACCAAAGAGCTTCGGCTCGTTCTCTATCCCACGGAAGAACCGGATTTCTACTCACAAAATGCCCGGCAGAATGCTTTGTTGGATATCGTGTCGTATGCCGAGATCGAGGCCTTCCTCGTGGCAAATCCTGACATCAACCCTCAGTTGATTAAGGTGATAACAAGTGGAGACTTTACGGGGATGAAGTCTTTACTTGGCGCATTCTATTCTCGCCTAGTAAAGGCGCCACGGTTGGAGATGTTCGTAGAAAAGTACCCGCTAGGGCCAGAGGACGTTCGAGAAATGTTCTCATTTCCAAATCTTTCCAAGTTTCACACATCGGGTGTTACGCTAGATACTTGTGTAGATGCCCTTTCTCTGTTGCTTGGAAAGGTGCAAAACCTCAAAGAATTGACCCTCTTGGAACACGAGATCTACGACTGGACACCGGTGGAATTGCCTGATGGTTTGACTCACTTGGAGCTTTCGTGGCCCTGGAGCTTCACCGACCCGACTGCTCGGAGAGTTGACGACGAGAGTGACTTGGGCGAGGATACTGACGGTAGTGGTCTGGATGGTCTGGAGGGCGTGGAGCGTCTGGAGCGTCTGGAGGGCGTGGACAACCTAGATCCCATCCCCCCTTTCGAAGAACACGTCCCCATCAAAATCCAAGGCGTTCTTGAAATGTTAACACCCCTGCGGGTCAAAACCCTAAGGATCACTAAAACCAATTTGCACACGCTCAACGTGTCCCAACTTCCGCCCACCCTAGAAACAATTGACTTGTCATGCAATTATTTCCGAAACTTTGAATCTGAGGGAAACTCGCCATGTTGGCCCCACCTTGCCAAGACCATTTTGCTCGGCTACAACAAAAATTTCGATGACTCTTCCCTAAAACAGCTCTCAGCAATCGCTTGGCCAGCAGGCCTTGAAACCTTGGCCCTCAACAATAACCATTTTACTTCCCTCGAGCATCTTTCCCATTTGCCGCCTTCGCTCAAACACTTGGACCTCTCACGCTCCCACATCCAAAGCTTCAAGGTGGAACACACCCACGGCCATTCCCTGTTCTTCAAGTTCCCCGTCGGTTTGGAGACGTTGGATTTAGAGGTGTGGCCAGACTTTGCCGAACACCCCGCCACTTACGACGTGGTTCCTTTGGAGCGCAGAATGCTGTTCCCGCCCAACCTCAAACATTTGATTCTTACCTCACACTCTGCTACCCGACTAGCATACTTTGTGTTTCCTCCGTCGCTCGAAACCCTCTCGTTGGCGAGCACTGAGATTCACGATCTCACTACATATGAATTGGCTCTAGGTTCAGACAAAATCGTCAGTTGGACCCAGTTGTGTAACCTAAGGGTGTTGGACCTTTCACACAATCAGATCAAGAGTCTTGAAAACTGGTGCCCTCCGAAATCTTTGCGCCAGTTGGACTTGCGGGGAAACCGGATCAAGTGTTTGACCGCCTCAAACACGCCGTTGTTTAGTGAACTTTTCTTGGACTGTACAAACGACATTGAAACCTTGGATTTCGGCATCAACGACATTTCCTCCATCGATGATAACTTGGTTCTTCCTCGCAACCTCGTAACATTAGGCTTGGGTTCAACCAAACTCAAGGACTTTGTGTTTACCGATGCGTTTGCGGGTCATAACACGTTGCTGACATTGGACTTGACATATACCAGTCTAGAGACTATTTCCGTGGCTCTGGTGGGCAAAATGCACGCTTCTCACCTCAAGGTGTTCGATCTTCTGTCATATGACTATGATAGATTCCAAATGACCAAGCAAGAGTTTTATGGGGTTTTTGAGGCAATGGGACTTGTTGTGGTGGACAAGGAGCAAGATTTCCATAGCAAGCATGTTTTCAGGTAGACCGATTGGCCTTGAGGGATTCTAGATCCTGGAAAAATCCCACACGTGTGGGGATACTTCATTTCGCTTCACCGGGAAAAGCTCCTTTCGGGTGTGGTGACGGAAGGAGCAATTCAAGTCCATGGTTCTTGAACCATCAAGGGCTAAAACCCCAGCTAAATGGTTGAGTGATATTGGTAAAAACCCAGCTGTTCAAAAATTACACTAATCTAAGAAAACTTGTCAAGTTTTTTGGAACCCTTTGGGAATCCAACAAGTTTGGGCCAGGAGAACGCAGTGTCGGTGGCACCTGTGGGGGAATTTGTCCATTAATACCAACCTTTTACTACGAGCCAAGGATGGATACCAGAATGTGTTTCGGTTTTTATAAAGAATTTTCCAAAGCCGCTGTGTGTTTTAATTGTGAAGAAACCAGATGTTCGAAAAACGGGCGTGGCCTTTTCATGTGAGAAAATACTTGTGCACCTCATAACTGGGTAATACCACGTGCCTTGTGTGCTCGGCAGTCCGACGTGATGCTGGAATATTAACCTGAAATCTGGAAAATAACTGCATATGATGTGGAACGTGATGGTTTATTCTTTCAAGTAGTGTATGGCCAAGAACCTTTCCCTGTCTGCCTGGTGTTGTTTTTATAAGACCAGAGAGTATACACGCCTAGCACCTGGTTTCAATTGCTGTCGTTTTCTAGGGCCAGTGCATGTCCCGAAGCATTTGATAGTAACATGGAAAAGGGGTTTTAAAGAAATTTGAAACGAATAAAGACTTTTGAAGCAGACTTTAGCGGCATATGGTGAACCTGATATGACGGGCCTGGTTAATCTCGTGTGGGGTCTTTTAGTGGGCACCACGGGAAAATAAAAGAGGGGGTTTTTTGCAGCTTTTCTCTTATCCCCGAATTTCTGCTCACTAAGCAAAAACTGCTAAACTGCTTAACCAGTCAACTTTGGAACTGGCTTCGAAAAAAAGCGTGTAATTATTGTAAAGAAAATACTGTGTCTTCCAATTGGTAAATGGCTGCAAAAAGTTCGCACGGCTGCAAATGGCGATCATAGTCACTGAATTTTGGAAAAAAAAAAACCGATGTGGATATACTTTTTGAAGCCAGACTTGTTTTCTGTATTCCAAGAATCCGAGCTTGATGTTCAAATCTTCTCTATTGTGTACTCTAACACCTCTCGCTCTTGAGTCAAAATGTGGTACCTGGCTTATGGATCTTTGGTGTTTTTTTGCTTAGTCCTCCCTGGATTGCCGTAGCGTCTGTGTGTGGATGTGTTACGCGATTTATCATCTCAGCGATTATATTAATGGAGTAGATACACCTGAGAAAAGTGATTTTCCCTTTTTGAAGTTTTCGGCCCACCGCACCTTTGGTTGAAGCTAAGGGAACTTTCGCCGCACCAGTGCGACCTCGTGCAATGGTACATTAGAAGGAGTCGTTTTCTCGCCACCATTTTGTGGTGGAAAGTTTATGGAGAGCAGTGTTTTCTCAAGTTATTTAAATTTTGTGTTTTGTACCACTTTTCTTTTTAGAGCCCTGGGCATTTCGATACAGAGCATCCTTTTTGAGCTAGTGTAACCGGCAATACCACCAAAACATCCACCCAAAACATCCACCAATCAGTGCAGCAATGGAACGTAGATCCATATCGAACTTCGGCTATGTAACCTTTTCAGGCTTTAAATTGGCACAGTACCCCACAAACACCGTGAGACCTTCCACTTATTACAATGACATGAACCTTGGCGCTGACACAAACACTAATACCGACTCTCCCTTCTACCCCTATAAAACCGCTTCTTCTGCCTTTTTCGGTAGGAATTGTGAGTCTGCTTTTGCACCTGCCACAAACACGGCCACTTCATTGTGGGCCCAGGATAATAAAGTACTTAAAACCAACGCCACGGAAACTCTAAGGACGATTTTGGGCCTTGCTACTTCGCCAGTTTCAAATTCCACTGGCCTGGTTTCTACAGAAACAGGAACTCCGTTACCGATGCCAGAAGAGAAGCAGCAATACGCGATCTCGAAGCAAATCAAGACCACCTTAGGTGTTGCCGAGATTGAAAACAAATATGATGATTTTATGTTTTTTACCGGTAAAACAATCCATTCCGGTGAAGCAGCCCCAAATACTACCCTCTGCCATGTCAACAAAGCGGCCACCGACGAGATAAAGAAGATCTTGGGGATTCTTACATGCAAAATCATTCCCAACACTTTTGAAAAGTCTTTAGTGATCAGTAAAAAGACTGATTCTCCACAATTTACACCATTCGTGTACAGCGATCACGAGGACAAAGCTGGCACTGTGATTATGAAGTGGATTTTGGGAATTCCTCAGAGCCAGGGTCCATATAGCTACTTTGAAGAATAAATTATCCAGGAACAATGGAGAAGCAGCATAATACCAGTCCAACTTCAGAGACGAAAAACTTGTCTTGGTTTTACCGGCCCTGGGGTAAATGCTCAAGCAGAAATTTCCAAAAACAGGCAGCCCAAGAGAAGTTGGTAAGACGAATCTCACCGAGAAGTGGATCAAGTGTACCAGTATCCAAAACAGAGCCATGAACGAGGGACCAATTCCAGTGGCTACAAAGAAGACGTTTCCATTAGATGCAATCTAGTGTGTGTGCGCCATGGTCTTTACAACCTTCCCAAATAGAAGTATTCAAAATGGAATCTACAGAAAAAAAAAAAACACAACAGCAAGCGGGGCCAAAATGAAGAGAAAAAAGTGACCAGATGAATGCCACAACACAGTCCCACAAGGCATAAAAGAGCACCTTCTATAAATATATATGACTCCTTTGTATGGTTTAAGGTCGAATTAAGAGCGAAGTTTTTGCGATTCTCTGCCCAAAGAAATCCTCAGGGACAAATAAGGTTAAGGGTGGAGGATTCGTTTCTCTGTCAGGGAAAATATCCTTATATCCAGGTGGAACCGGGCAAACACCACTGGCCATCGAGAAGAACGTATAATATTTGGGCAATGCTCGTTATAGCTCCCAGCATCTTTCATTTGGAGAAGCTTCGCTGGTAAGGTACCGTTGAGGTACGAAATGCCAACGTCGCTGATTTCAACTGAACCAATCGATGCATTTGGACACTTTTTGGAAGCGTATCACCTTTAAGCAAGTGGAGTTTTTCAGAAGCTGGTTTTTCGAGACATGTTCTATACCACGCTCTCCAGATCGAATACGAGACCCTGGCCTGCTACTCTTTTGGAATTTCTGGTGATACTCAAAAACGCCACCCTTCTAGAAATATATCTCACTATTTAGAATGGGTAAAAATAACCATACATATATTTAGTAGGATCTACTCAATGATTGTGTTTCCAAAATGTGACATTAACCCCACAAAACATCTATATAAGTGACAATACAACGGGAAAACTTTGCCAAACTGTATAAAATTTGAGATATGAGCTCTCACTTCCTGGCTGATTTTGCAGGACCAAGACTCGGGAATTTTGGTGGACCTCACGGTAAAAGCATGTAATCCCCTGAAACTGGCAAATCCGTGGGCGGAAGCACGTGCTCTTCTATGAAGCATTATGGGTCTCGATACTTCCATAGATGCTTTTGGTGATCACTGAAATGTGTGGTACATTCACTAATTTTTTTATACGGACTATTATGCTTGGAGGCACTTTCCAAGTTTGGTGTGTTGTGGGTCAATATTCAAGAGTGATAGTGTGACTATCTTCTAGAAAACCATCTTGCAGCCAGGAGAAACACCCTTTAACTTGTCTTCTAGCGTCAACAAATCTGGAATGTACGAAGTGATACATTTGTTTTGAAGGGATTTGACTTTGTTTTATGCAATGAAAACTGGGTCTAGGATGGGTTGGCGTGGACAGTAGAGATGGTTTTCTGTGATAAATCAAAGTTATGGTATGAACAAGGGCTGAGCTTCTACGAACCATCCATATCATCCCAACATATTTGTAATAATTCAATCTGAGAAGTTTCTGGTCTGGCTCGGGCCCTTATCAACCGATAACACCTCTCATATTTGATCTATACACAATAAAGCATCAGAAGCCCGCCCACCTTTCACTCAGCTCAAAGGATGAAGTTTCAACTCATAAAATCAGTTATAATACTTTGAACCAAGGCACAACCACTAACCATAAATAAAATTGTCAGGGAGTAGTGTTTCCACGATAAATCCTTCTAAAGTAATAATCCTTAGTAATTTACTCGTGTCTGAGTCAATAGCTCATGATATGAATTGACATTTTTCCAGAGTTTTCTTTTTCCAAGGTCTGGTCAGAACTAATCTTTTAAGTAGAGTTTTTGTCAATTGAGAATGTATTTCTTGAGAGGCTTCTCATCAAGGCCCCGTACTTTACTCACTGCAACCCCCAGGTTTTCGTTGATCACACCTGGGCTACCAATCAAGCTCACATTAAGCCTCCTCAAAAAGGGTCCCAATGTGTGCCTGACCATTCCCATCCTTATCTTTATCTTTATCTTTAGGTGAGAGCATATTCCAAGTGGTATTTGCAGTCAGCTGGATGGTGGAAGTTGGGATTGGAATTTGCTCCCAGTGCGTTTTCCTCCCTTACCCAAACACAAATTTACTGCTGC
Source organism: Metschnikowia sp. JCM 33374 (assembly GCA_005406065.1). NCBI lineage: Eukaryota > Fungi > Ascomycota > Pichiomycetes > Serinales > Metschnikowiaceae > Metschnikowia > Metschnikowia sp. JCM 33374. The sequence goes on from BIMT01000129.1 coordinate 29,636, forward strand.
GGAGAAAGCCCAAAAAGAGGTGGTGGAATTTTGTGGCCCTTTTCTGGCCAAATCGGTATCCCAAATTCTTGTATTCGTCATATCCATGCCTAATATTCCCCAAATCACGATTACCTTTCTGTTGGCAGTAGCCGCGCAAACATGAATTTGCCTCAACATAAAAGAAATTGGATCATATCAAAACATCAAAATATCATATACATTCTTCTTGAGAATACGACTCTACCCCCAAAAACTCCCGGGGGAGCTTAATAACTTTCAAGGAAATTAGTCATAAGTACAAGACTCAGAGAGGGTCTTTTAACGCTATTGGCAATATTTCCATTTTGTAAAATTGTTCAATTGATAATTCACATATCTTTTTATCGAAATGGAAAGAATTGTAAGGAGTGTTCTAAGATTCCACAGGGCAAACAGTGCGGCCCAATTCACCATACCCAAAACCAGTCTTTTCGCAACTTTCTGTTCGCAGCTTTCTGTTCGCAACTTTCTGTTCACAAAACTTTCTTTATTCCATTTTTTTTGCTTTTAATTGCCTTCACTTATACTTTTCAGCCAATTACATCCTCAGAAAACATTCACAGGCTACATTCAAAAGTCGCCGCCAGTGTCCATGTCCAGACCCCACCATCAAAATCCAGTCAATGTTTAACGTCATAATTGTTCTGCCGTGACTTTTCCTATGCTCATGTAGCTTGTAACTCCATTAATTTACTCTGCCTGCCAGATATCTGTACGATTTTTTTATCGGGACTAGAGTGTCGCTTGGGCCCTATTTTCGAGCAAGGTGGGCTCAGAGTATTTATTCTGGGCTTCTGTCCAGAACGCTTTACAGAATTTCAGGATTCCACAAGCACCAAGACTTTTATCGAGAAGCATTGCTTATCTCCCCTAACTAATATTTGGAACCTTGAAAACACTTCAATTGCCGTAATATCTCTGGGATTTCACAGCTGCAAAAACTCGAGAAAATGTCACTGAGTTTTGGAAGTACTTACTCAGACGCCGACTGCACAACGAGGCCATGTCTCTGTCTGGGCAGGTATTGCAAGGGAAAGGCATATCCCAATAGGAAATTTCAAAGAAAGCAGTCATTCTCGGCCCTCAAGGAAGCTTGGGCTGCCGGCACATTAAACTTTGATAGTGCAACGTTGGCAGCGAGGGCTTCGGCGAACTCTGGGGTAACCGCCGATGTGACCACGGAGGCTGGTGCTGAGGCTGAGGCTAGTACCGAGACCGTCTCCGAGGCTAGTGCTGAGACCGTCCCCGAGGCTAGTACCTGAGACCGTCCCCAAGGCTAGTACCGAAACCGTCCCCAAGGCTAGTACCGAGACCGACCCCAAGGCTAGTACCGAGACCGACAGTGACCCACGGGAAACAGCCGCCCTCAGAGCGAGATTGATGTCAAACCAAAAAGTAGATGTCGACAAGCATGTACGTGTATGCGTCCAGTGTCGTGGGCTTTTCGCCAGCTTGGTGGGTTTTGAAAGAGCACACGCTCTGAACAAGGGCAAGAAAAGGAACGCCAGAAAACTTCTGCCAGCTTGGTCTGGGAGAAATGAAGGAGCAATCCAGCCTCTTGTCCATGCCGATGGAATTGAGCCCCCTATATTGGACACTGAGATAGGCTACGCTTCAGTGTTGGCGACTTTGGAAGATTTTAGAGTGGCCCGCGATCACTTTGAAGATTTTTTGGCCCCCCGCACTACATCAAAGTTCGAAAGGTTTCCGGAATTGTCGGAAAGCGAATGGATAGATGTACATTGTCATGTCCCCGTCTCCGAACTCCTCGCCAGCCCCGTGTATGCAATGTTCGAGGAACATATTGCCGTGTGTGAAATTAAGGACAATGTGAACCTCGACTGAATGCAGAAGCGCTGATGTGCCTTCGCCGAATGGACCTGGTGTAAAGAATCGAAATCCACTTCCACGCGTTTCGAGGTAGGGTTACCAATGGTGTGATTTTCCTTTCCCCTTTTTATGTGTAGGGATAGGGCCCTAATAACTATTTCGAGTGACAATCGTGATGGACCAGAAAAGGCCGATGAAGGGTCGTTCTCAGTAATTCTGAAAGGGATTGTATAGCCCAGAATATTAGATCAATACAAGACTTGACAAATTCTGTTAGTTGAAATATAGAAACAGAAAAGAAAGTGTAAGTAGTCCAACCCACCGCGAGAAGGACGTCTGAAGAACTTGGTCGACATTTAGGCAACAAATCCCTTCTTGGTTAATGGCCCGTGTAATTTAAAAGACTAAACTACCAAATCATCAGGTATCGACCATACTCGCATGCTCGGAACACAATCGAGTTTATTGCTTGAAACAAAGCAGGTACTTTCAAAAGTGGTTGCAATGGAGCGATTTTGTTTATGTCGAGTCCACAAATATAATCCGAGTTTGTCTGTCACCAAAACGCGATCCGGGATGTTTTTGAGAATAATCCGAACTTTGTAGCCACTTCCCTGTGTCACAAAAACGTAGCAAATGTTCAACGGTTCAAAGACCAAGATAAATGACTGTTAAAGGGGTTCAGGAAGAGAGAAAAATTGAATCAGCCTTCCATGATCACCCCAATGGTGCTGTAAATCACTTCGAAATGCAACCACGTTGAAATTTGACAGAAAAAACTGACAGAAGCAGGGACCATGTACTTTTTTTTTCAATTTCGTGCTAGAGTTTTCCCATTATTCAAGTGCTATCAAAGTAAGGGGTGTGTCAAAACAATCCGTTGTTATTCTTGTGGCACATGGAACTGCCCCATAAGCCAAACTTTAGCAAGAATTGGGCCCCAGAGCTCGTCTAGGGTGGACAAACTCTCGTCACATCTTTCAAAGGGTTGTCATATCAAACAAGAAAAAGCAAATGCTTAACCCCATTTTGGGTCGATAGAAGAGGTAGTTGGAGTCACGCTTGCAATTATGGCGTCAATGATGAATACATCTATAGGTTTGAAATGTGACTTTCAGTGTTCGAGGGAGAAGCTCCACAATACATCACCGTTTATGTGGGTTCACCAGTGTTGCTTCTCATATTGGGGTTAGTGGGGCACCACGGCATCAACAGAAATTTCCAGAAGACCTAAAAGCCAGAACCAATCGTTTTTTTGCGGTGGTAAAGACCATTTATTGTAATCTATTACTCTTGGTTGAGTGTTTGGTCCATGAGCGGTAATTGCTCTATATTCAGAGTCGGGTGCTGACAATGAAGATATTGGACCTACCAAGGCCTTCGAAGCGTGATTATCTCCACCATGATTACTGGCGTAAGGTGGCGAGTGAGTGGTACCCGGTACATTGTGAAGTCGACTGGAAGCATTTCACACACAAGAACACATTCACCACGCTGATATTATCGCAGCACAATATGAGACACCGTGATATTCTTGATAAATTACATTCTCGTCATCGCGCAAAATCATTTCCAGTATCCACAAACCTTCAGCTATGATTTTCATGCCCACTCAGAGAATGTCCCGAAGCTGTGCCCTTCTATCCAGCTGGGCATTCTCGGTGTCCCTGGAACTTCTTGGGTCATTTGAACCTCCAACGTTGTTGACTTCATCACACATTTTGTCGACCCATTGCTCACTGTTCAACACCCGGTCGCCTCCCACAATATAATTCACATCAGGAGTGATGGCACTCAAATCATGAATCAACCGTGCTTCCTCATATGTCACCCCACCCTTGAAATAAACAATCACCTCGTGTGTTCCCAACTTTTCCACGTTTCCGTATTGGTTGGCCACGGTGTCCGGTACGAGCGTGGCCATGTCCTGGGCCTCGGGTGTTTGGTCTCTGCTCTGCTGCTGGGAAGTATTCGAGTGAGCAGTAACCAGAGCCAAGATGTCGCTGAGCTTTGGGATGTATTGCATGTAGATGTTGTCGGTTTTCGGCATGCGGTTACTGGCAGCATTGTTGGTATTGAAAAGCTGCTGGATCTTGATTCGGTTTTTGTTGAACAATTGCCCGATGTTGTTCTGGTCAAACCCCATCGTTTCCGTGGCCGCAGAAGCCTCTAGCTGCACGCGGAAATGCCTGTTGAAGTTTTGAATAAGCAGCACCTGAGAAACCGTTGGCGGTGGGCTGGTGGTGATGGGATCATTGAGTTTCGCAAGCAACGAGTCCAAGTCCGCGGTCCGGCCAGGAAATTTCCCCACGTAGAGCAAAAGCAACTTGACTTTGTTGAGGGTGGAAATAGTGGAGTCGGCAATCATGTCCATCAACTTGACCTTAATTTGTTGATAGTTCTCCAACTCGCACACAATTGTCTGCTGGAGCTCGCCAATGGCCCAGAGGTTTTGCGACGAAATCTGCTTATCGATCTCGCTGATAATGTTCAAGTGCTTCAAGATGTTATTGGACAATTTCTTGAACTCGGGAAACCGCGTGAGGATCTTCTTGAGCTCCGATAAGTCCTGTGTCTTTAGGTTTTCGATGGACGACTGCTTGGTCTGCTTTTTGTAATCGTCCACATACTTCTGGAACTTGTCGGTCAAGTCTCCATAGTTGAGGTACATGGACTCTTGGAAAAATGTGTCGTTGGTCTCGGATAATGTGAGCTGTTCGCCCGCTTGGCCCCCCAAGTTGACTACATTGCGGGAGATGCCAATGAGCTCATGGATCATCGACTGGTAGGTCCATGGCGTCACCAACGGAGTTATGGCGTCGCTCTTGCGGTCCAAAATCACGAGCGTGGGCGGGGTGTCGTTGTTACGGTTCAAGTCGTCAAACAAGTTATTGTTGGAATTGGAGTTGATGTAGTAGAGTACCTCCGACGCCAATCTCTTCAGATCAAGGGACTTGGAGTCGTACTTGATCACGGGGCACTTGTTCAAAGATAAGAGCAAGCTCAGTAAACTCAACGACTCTTCAACAGTGGCGTTTTGGCCATTTTCGCTCGTGTTGATGGAAAATAAGTTATCGTTGATGATGGAGAAGTCCTGGAAAATCTCCATCACCTGGTTGATCACCTCGTACTCGTCTGCCAGGGCGATTTTCTCCAAGTCGCTTTTGGCCACGGTGTTGCTGAAGAAAACCTGGTAGTGGCTATAATGGGGTGAGCTTAGCTCGGAGCAAAGCTTCGATATGGATGCTCGATGCGGCTTGATGTACACCACACAATTGAGGTGTTTCATCACTGAAAGCTCGTGGATATTTTCAAGCATCTCGATGAGAATCACGTCTTGCTGGAGCAATTGTGACTGTGAAAAGCTCATGGAGATTATGGGCATGGTATACCGGTCAACAAGAAGCACCTTCGCCTTGACTGCGGCGGAAATAGCGGTGTTGTTTTTCGACACGAAGAGTTTATCAAAGTACACTTCGTTGATCTTGTTGAGACTTAGCGTTTTAGACATTCTGATTGTTATGGGTGTATGCGTTGTGGCTATGTGGGTAAATAATTATTTTTATAACGCCGGTGGTCAAGTATCATGTGGGACCGGCTTCTGAGATTACGTGTGTGGAGGGCAGGTGGGTGTGTGCGACATGCATAAGTGGCGCGAGGTTGCGGACCTGCCCCCAAGTTGCGCGGACCATTGAACTTCTGTTGTTTCTTCGCACTGGGTGGGTATTTGTTAGAACGTAGTGACGTATTTTAGATTATTATATGTATATGTATTGATGCTTCGTATCAACTCCTTGAAGAGTAAAAGTATCGTCTGAGACGTTTGGTAAGTACACACACGCGCCAACCGACAGCCTATGACGTGGCTATCACACGAGTGTATCCTCACAAACGTTACTGCGCTTTCTGCCAGCGGCTGACAGTATTGGAACCCTGTCTCTACGAATACCTTTTGAGAGAATTTTCGTTGGTGTTTTGTGGGTTCCGGCAAAGTTTGCTGCGGGCTTGAGCATCGACTTTTCGTGCGTAGTAAGATCCAGAGGTGTAATACAGTGGTGTGATCGTTGAAAATATCGTTAACGATGCTCCAAAATAGTCTATCTGCTTTATTTTCAAAATTTATTTCTAGGTAAATACCGCCACTTGGTGCAATGGTGGTGGGGTCTTCCACTAGCTCTTCTCATACCAATAGGACTTGTTTGCGTGTCTACGTAAACCAATCATTTGCACCTCTAATTAAATGCAATATCAATACACTCACGCTGGTCATCCTTGATAGTTCTTCAAAAAAGAAGCCATTCTATTAAGATGCACACGGGAAAGTCCCATTAGCTCCTTACTCGTGGCTGATGGAAGAGTCCTTGTTATCCCTTCTCTTGAAACTGGCTATGGATATTATAAGGAGTAAAGGGACTATAGATCAATTGGTAGATCATTTGCTTTGCATGCGAACGGTATCGGTTCAAGTCCGATTAATTCCAAATAATTTGGAGTCCCTGGCCAATGTATGACAAAAGCTGCCACTACCCAAGTGAGTATCACCAGGAATATTTGATCTTGGGAATCTATATGCTCAACATTTCCCTGAGATATAAAATCACTTCCTGTCTCTTTCGATCTGTTTGCATATCTCCAGCTATATCATTTGTAATTTGCAACCGTGGGCCAATAAAATATCCCGCCTCTTTATTGTAGGATGCGTTTCATACAACAAACGACAGCCTGTTTGGGAGTTTAATAAGAAGTCAATGTTAACTACAACGGTATATTTAATAGTGGCGTGAACATAAATCGTGGAATGATTCCGTGGGCTTTGCTGCACTTCTACAATTAGACTATAAAATTCCATCCTTGTTACCAATCAACGGCCCAAAGCCATGGTTTCAGCCCTTCAACTCTGAAGTGACAGCTCCTTTCACTTGGGTTTTTTACATATTAATGCTTTCAGTATCTGATATCTTCTACTAATGCCCTCGCTGAAAATGGCCGTTGGATACTTCTTAGAATAACGATACTAGGCCCAATTTACTATTGACCATAATGGTTCTTTTTTTTTTTTTTTTTTGCGGTAAAAAGTTATAAAAATGATCTGATTAATTCAGAGTGATTTCAAATAATCCACTCTATTATTAAAAAACACCTTCCTCCCAAAAACATTGCATGACCGCATTTAATCTCGTTTAGTCACCTCGGTACTTTCAAAAAACAGAATTTCACTCAAGAAATTTTCGATCCAATATAACCAAAACCCATGTCTCCTGGTATATTCTGTATCGTATGGACTGTACAAATAACCCTGACAAGGCATAGCCAAAATACCCACACTCGTCACTTCTCTAAAGAAAGCAAGCAGCACATTCTAGTATCCCATAATTTAGTGATCAGTAACACGTGTGATAGATGATAAACAGACAAGTATATCTCATCCGTGCTCATCAACTACAACCCATCTGCCGGCCTATAAATGGGCATCTTCGTGAGGGTAATAGAAAGAGGACAAATCCGTCACTGGCACAGGCAAGCCCCCTTTAGCATGCGTCTTCTTGAACTCGACCTCGGAAGAAATCAACTCACCCTGGGGGAATGCTGGTGGAGTAGGCTTGCTTGTTCTCTCTTTGACCTGCGCAGTGAATCTTTGTTGAATCTCGTCCCAGTCTTGCGACGATCCTTGGTTTGCCTTGACGGCAGAAACAATCTCATCAATGGCTTTGTCGACGTCGCCTGCATTCTGTGAAATGATCTTATCGATGACATCTGAGTCCACCTCCAAATCCAGTTCGTAAATAAAGTTGAAAATAGCCGCCGAAAGTGCCCCCGTGCCTTCGAAAGCTGGTACCTTTTGTGACTTCAAATAGACCGCCAAAGCGGGTTGGTTTCTAGGCTCGTCGAAATTGAAATACTTGTCGAAAAATTCCAACAATTCATCCTTCGAAACTCCCTCTAATACTTCGACGTCCTTCACCTTCTGTTGGAAATCGTAAAATCCATCGGTTATGGCATTCCAGAACCGATTACTCTCCTCGCTCAAGTTCTTCAACTTGGTCAATTTCTTGATCTTGAGGGCTGCTTTGAATTTGGCAAATGCTTCTTCGGTAAGTTCTGGTCCTAGGTTTCTGCTCTTGAATTTCCTGAAAAACTCCGCAATCCGGTACTCAAGGTACTCGCAAGGTTTCTCTGACTGGATCAACACCCGGAATCCAAAATGCGATCTGTTTTGTCTGGGTCCAGAAAACACCACGTAACCTAATTGCTCTTTGGTTCTCAATTGGTTGAAACAAGGCTCGTTTACCATGACTCCTACAAGGTCCGTAAGTATTCTGAGCTTGGCATTTTCAGCGCCCAATTTGCCAATTTGAATGTAGTATTCAATGCACGAGTTAACATTATTGGCATCTTGGAGGTCGATCTCATACCTTGAGTTCTCACTTTCTGCCAATGAGTGGCTCTGAAACTTAACAGCCTCTCTCACCTTTTCCTTGTTTTCACCAATGCTCTGCTTGTTTTTGAAGAGCAGCTCAATGGACTTGTGAACATCAACAGCGACGGAGTAGTCAAAGTTTCCGTGGATAAGCGTCTGCACATACACACCTTTAGACCAAAGAACATTTTGCGAGAAATCTTCAACGTGCTTGAAGTCGACTTTTTTGGTGAATTCCAACTTATCTTCCACAGTGTAAGTATTCTCGTTCAAAAGTTGTAAGAAACGAGACCCGATCTGCGCGTATGGTGTAGAATAGCCAAAGTTCTTGAACTCCTGTGTAAGCTTATACTTAATGGACTCAAATCTGTCTGGCTTTGGAGTAAAGTGGATGAGGCTCTCCAATACTTTTTCGAGGAACTCCGGGAGCTTGTGGTTGTAACCGCCGACCTTTAAAGTGAACGAGTCTCTGTTTTGGTAAATGGTGCAGTTCAACCCTACAAGTTCGGCATAATAATTCAAGTCATTCAAGTCGTCCTCTAGCATTTCACTCCACAACGTGCCGAGAACTGAGGATTCAATGGAATCGCCCAATTTGGGAGTATGGATGTTGAGGCTGATGTATCCCTTTGGAACCTCAAATGTATCGTCCTGTTTGAACCATGTCTCGTGTTTATGAGTGTCGGAGATAAGATGTGGGTGACCAAGAGGCAGATCTGCCTTTTTACCCAATACAGAAAAGTCCTGGGGAATAAAGTTGTTTGGAGAGACCGACTTGAGGTTGGGGTTCAACGACACGTTCTCGATTGCTTGGGAAAGGTCGCTGGGGATATCTTCCAAGGAGTATTCTGTCCCGTACCAGTGTTCTTTTGAAGGCAAATCGTCAAACAGTTGAGATGTAAGGTTGAGGCGAACATTCGATGGCACCAAGTACGAGCCGTACTTTTTGATCTTATCCGCATTGAAGTCTCTGAGTATTGTATAGTTCAAGAGGTTTTCGGGGGGAATCTTAGCGGAGGAGGAACCAGAAGACGAAGAATCCTCGGCAAATCTGTACAAGCTGTTGCTCATTCTCGATACCGTTGAAGAAGTGCCCAGCTTCTGCTTGAAGCGAAAGTTAATCTTAGACATGTCACTGACCTCCTTCCAGATCCACTCTTGTGGCTCCTGCGAATGCAACATCTTGAGGTACTCAAACACGTGCACCACTATATCTTGCCAGTGCTGTAACCCTTCCGGAGTAAGCTCCACGTCAACCATAAACAAAGCGTTGTCTTGACATACCATCATATTGCCTGCCGAAAGCGAAGTGATCCAGTTCTTTTCTTTAAGGTAGTAGCAAAGGGAACCTTTGCTTTCGTGGCCCAAAAGGTGCGAGTAGTATTGACCCGGTTTCGTTTCCCAGTGCTTCTCCATGTCATCGGGAATCATGAACGAAAGCTCCAACTTGTTGGTGTCCATGATGGACTTGGCCTTGAGGATCTTGCGCATCTGGTCGGGCGCATAAATGAGCTCGTTATTGTAGGAAGGTCTAGGGAGAGACGCGTTGGGAACGTCAGAAAACTTATCCACGGCCCACTTGGTCAATTCGTCGAGCGATTCTGACCCCAACACCACCAAACTCATGAGGTTCGATGAGTACTGCTCCTTGTAGAATTGGAGCAACACATCACGCACATTGAGGCCTCTGGCTTCGGGTTCATCGTTCAAAGTCACGTAATTACCCGTCGAAAACCCGTTAAACGGGTGGTTGGGGTTGCTGGTCAGCTTGTCGAGCTGGTACATGCGCCAGAGATCGTTCTGCAAGTTTTTCTTGTTCTCCGAGTCCACCGCCCGGATTTCCCTGTCCTTGCAACTCTTGCTGAATAACGGGCTGATGAAAAACTGCGCAAACCGGTCAAGAGCTCCCTCCAAATGGTCAGACCCCACCTCGAAGTAGTAGTTGGTGTGCTCTGCGGCAGTGTAAGCGTTGGAGTGGCCCGAATGTTTGGACAAATAACTGGCGTACTCATTTTCCTCAGGATATTTCTTTGTGCCCATGAAGAGAAGATGCTCGCAGAAATGGGCCAACCCGGGAATGGTGTATTTTTTATCGGCAAAAGACCCCACGTTGACGTCCAACGATGCAGCGGACTTGTCTGTAGAGGGATCGTTGATCACCAATACATGGAGGTCGTTCTGGGTCAATTTGAAAAAGCGGTAGCTTCTGTCGTCCAATACTGGTTTCTCGATGGCCGAGTCCTCTGCTAAGAGGGTATATCCCGAAGTCATTGTTGAATTTTTCGGGGAACTTTTCTGGAATTTTTTCTTGAAACTTCCCTCGCGATTGTGCTGGGAAAGATGAAGTGTACGAGCGGTTGAAGATTTGCCACGCCAAAGAAAGAGTACACGTGTGTTTACAACGCCAAACCTTTTGAGCATGAAGCTGGAAGTTTTTGACTGTCTATAGTGGTTATGATGTCACAGGGCATTTGGGCGCACTGGACAATGGACGTAGTGTGGCGTGCGGCGTTGGGTCCAGCATTCCTGGAACCCCGGGGAGATTAGGCCCCGGGAATTATGAAAGGCAGACTTTGTGTTTGGTGAGATTTCGGTGAGCACAATTCCCTTCTTTTTATGGGAAAGATGTTTTTCCTGGAATCTTTGAGTTTTTTTTTTTTTTTTTTTTTTTTGTTTGGTTTGGTTTGGTTTAAGTGTTCACTTTCCGTGTACCTGTTTATAAGAATAAACCATTTTTGGGCCCATCCAGTGTGGGTTGGTTTTCGCGGAGCAGAGAACAACTCTTTCTTACGTGGTGTTGATACACAATTTGCATTAACTGCCGATGTTTTTTATAGAGGAAAATAGGAAAAATACGGCATGAATGTCACCTCATGGAATTATATTCAATTAACAAAAGCTGGACGCCTCAAAATATTATCAACCATTTAGCTGAATGTCTTGGTGTACCGGTCGTGTGACGTTTCATTGTTTTTTGCAGCAGATCTCCGGAGAGCCATAAGCGACTACTTCAGAATACTAATTATACTATTGAGAGACTTTTTCTGGAACCCCCATGAATTTCAACATGATAGTTCATTCTGCGATTAAAGGCTTTTTCAATTGATTGATGGCTTAAAAGAGGTTTTAGGTCATTTTTTTCATTCTGTAGATGCAAAAGCAGGGGACTAAGTCTTTTTTTCGTGTCCGAGGTTTAGCAAGAACTTTCTCAATTTAATGCATTCCTGATCCAGCCATAGTTGGTTCCTAAGACAGTGCCAATTTCGCATATTTCGCTCTATCATTGAACACTTTGTCCCAATAGAGGGCTCCGTATCTATGGAGGAAGACTCCATTGGAGTTATTCCAATCTTCAACACTACAATCTTGGCAAGGTCTTGGTTAAATCCTGCTGGTTGTGGGTAAACAGGTGAAATTCCTATGGCTTGACATACTGCATTGCGTAATATATACAAGTAAAACGAGCACGTAGTGATTCCTAACCATCAGATACAGTGTCTTGTTTGGCGTATAATACCGTGCGAAATGATCCAGCCATGTTGACATGACCAGTCGAATTCTATTCATTTCTTTTGTTTATAAATTTTTCCAAATAATTTATTACAGATATTCAGTCGGTTGAACTGCAAAAAAATAGCCACATCTTAAAGCAGTGTTCCCCTAATCAACACCCGCTTACCAACGTCCACTCGGCTGGCCTCGCCTTTTTCTTTATCTTAACGTGACAGTGGCAATCCTAAACTACGTAGAAGTTGTTTCTAAAATCTGAACTCTTCGATTTGTGACGATTTGCGGTAACTACATATTAAATCATATGTAAAAGGTGTTGCATAAATTGAGTAGCATAGTGCAAAAAAAAAGCCAATGACGAACGGTCTCTTTAACAACCCAGTGTATAAACCATACAAAACATGTGCAACCACATCTGCACCTAGATATATGTAAGACACAGTCCTCCATTCACGAGTACATCAACGCTATAGGATTATTTGCAAAAATACTTACTGGAACTATTTATTATTAAAAAATTATTAGTAATCTAAACGACTCATTGTTTTATAGAACACGAAAACTGGTGAGACGGCACGACCTTGGCATACATCAATATGATAAGCTCGCGCTACATCACAGTGCGAATTCATCTGGTCCACGGTTGCAATTTTGTTACAGGCCATATCTCGTATATAAAATCACAGTCAGCACCACAGGGTCGAAATTCATTTCTTTTCTTTTTTTATTTACAGTTTCCCAGCTTCATTAAGCTTCTCATTTTTTACTTGATTTCCATCTTCTTTCCCCTGGTTCAATTCAATATATCCAAAATGCCCTTCTTTGGAAATGCTCTCGCGGATATCGTAGCCGATCATATGGTCCAGCATTCTCGGAGAATGACGTGGATTTTCGAGGTTGTGTTCCACCTCAGTCGCCCTTTTTTACCCGATGATGACAGAGACGATGTGACTCTAGTGGAGCCAAGTCTACCACCAACGCCTTTATCTGGCGAGACTCTCCATTTCTGATTGGTTATTTTGAACCCACCCAATTATTGGTGCTCGAAAGCATGAAAGAAGGATGTTTTGGGCGTTTACTGGCACCTGTCTGCTTTTTGCTTTTTGCTTTAACACCCATGTATGCTGACTCTTATGGTCTTATGGGTTCTTGCTAATAATTATTAATTATTTCCAATTTAGCTCTATGACTCCCCTACATCGGTTCGAAATTACGAAATTGGTTATTTCTTGCCAATAGAAACAATGAAATTAGAAGTGGAAGATAAGCTAGCAAGTAACTTGCTAATATAAAACGCAATCTTTATACTTCAGATACAAATAAAATAAAGAAGACTTTATAATTTTCATTTATCACATATGAGAGTAGCCATCTTTTCTTCAGGTCAGTTTCTTCAAACAAAATAGGGTTTTATGTTCCAAGCCTGGCAGAAAAATGCGAAAACTACAATACGACGCTTTTCAAATTTTACCTTCTTGTGAAATACCCTTGCACTGAATCCTGAGGGTAAACCAATCATGCCTTTTTTCTCCCTTGAAGATCCCAGTATTTATTTCTTGGGTGTACATTGTGAGGCGACTTAAAGTGGGTGCATTCAATGCTGTGTTGAAGGCACTGCTCGTTGATTTCAGTCACCTGTTTGCTGTTTCCTCATAGAGAATAACACAGCACACCATTCCATTCTTTCTATTTCTTTCTGGCAAATCTGCTCTAAATTACGTTGCTCCCTCTCAAAAGACGGCATTATGAGTTCGAAAGCATTCACAAACCCGAGGTGTATTTCTTCTCCTTTGTGTCCCCATAAAGCATCGACCCAAAGAATTCCCCTCAATCTAGATACATTAGCATGCATTTATTCTTTTCTTGGTGGCTCATCCCCTGACCTTTTCAATGACCATACCCACAATGTGCGATCCCTTTGCTATGAATTTGATGCTGGGCTATTGAATCTGAGTATAACCAATATCCTAAAGTTGTGTCTTGTAATCGGTACAGTTTTGATGGGGAAGCAGGAATATGTTTATTGGAACACAGACCCACCTGAAAACTTTTGAGTGTTTTTTCGACTGACTCTAGGTGGTCTGGATGCATGCTAGAATATCACGAACACCACGTATCACTATGTGTTCCTCGATGTATTGCAAGACCTAGAAATGACTATCAATCACCTAAAATATGCATACTGTGCCTTGGATTGAACCATCGAGTAAAAAAGCCAATTCCCCACATACGATTGACACAAATAACCAGCAGATCACGCGCTTCTTCCCGTTTTCACTGAACCTTAACCTGCAAGTTCTAGTAATTGCATCTTCCAAAGGGTTTTGTCACCCCAATTACCAGCCGTGAAGTACCATTGAATTGATCAGCGGCATTTGAGGGGAGTTCTTGTGAACCACAAAAAAACCTCGTAAGATACCTTCCACAACGCAATTATATGTGGAATCCAAAAGCTCCGCCCGCTGTGTAATTAAACATTTCAAGGGAACAGGCCCATCACAGAACTTTTCATTGGATTTTCACCCTGGTTACATTAAACATGCCCACAGCACCATCATTCGCCCTTGTATAGAGTGCGGATATTGTCTAAAAAGCTGCTCACCATATACTCTACCGAGTCGAGCTTTGTAAATGCACTCACGAGCACTGGGTCTTCACTCGATACCTCGATTTTCTTGTTCACCATCACCACCATGTTGTCATACGTCACGCACCGCGTGATATAGTCTTGTGGCTCGTACTGCTGTTTAAGCAGCAAATGGGAAAAAACGCTCCCAAGCAAGCCCCGGTCTGGTTTTGCATGAGACTCTGCAATCACATCCATTTTCCCCGCGGACATTTGGTCGCGGACGTTATCCACATAGGACTTTCCGGAACCCGGGTCGATTTCACACCACGGCTTTTCTTCCACTTTTGATAGGTCTTTCAAATCGATACACACCTCGGCCTGGCTAATGTAAAGGTCCAAGGCAATATGCGAGGATAATTGGGGCTCGAAAAAGTCCGGGGCAGTGCGGTGTAGCGGAAATACAAGTTCCGGCTGGGTGGGTAACTGGAGACTGTTTTTTGCTGTCTGCAATTCGCGTAGAAGGTCATTAAACACGGATATCAACAAACTGTGTGCGTTGGAGTCACACATTCGATCGGGTTTTTCATCAAAAACAGAGGTTGCTTGCACGATTAGCTCGATCGCATTATCTATGCTCCGTTTCGCCGTGATTATCTGCGGGAGCAAGAACGGCTTTACAAGGTGTAGTTTATTGATCACTCGGTTGAAGTGCCGTTCTTTAAGGGCAACATTCATTTTGGTGATGTACGCTCCATCTCTCACTAGAATGCCCTTTAGGTCATCCAGTTTTCCTGAAGATACTGCCAAGGTTATACTGGGGCCCCTCTCGATGTGTTTGGCTTTATCTGGGTGAACTGGGGAATTATAGAGGAGAAGATTGGAGCAGATTTGTAGAGCCTCGATCAATTGAGGAAACTCGGGTGTAATCATCAGGTTGACAAGCCAATGTAGTTCATTGTCGAGGCTTCTGGCCTTGACCCTTTGGATGAAGCTCATATGTGTTGATTTGGGGGGGTTGAGTTTTGGGGGTGTTCCTATATTATGGCCTGTAAATTAAGTGGGCCGAATCCCTGCCCTCACTACGTGCACTGGTGCTGCCTGGTGCGGCATAGGGCCCTGGGCCTGCCCACCGGACTTCCTTGCTCAGCAATTGATTCTTTTTCCAGGGTTTTTTTTTAGAAACTTCAAAGTTTCTGGGGAATACTTTAAGTGTTTTGGAAATGACTCCTTCTTATTAAATTTTGCATGCGTTAACCATACTTTATTGGAGTGTGGGGTATATATACTCGTAAAGGAAATGGTGGGGCCGATTTATTCGCGGCCGCCAACTTGGGCTGCAGGGTTTTCAAACTCTCTGCGTGGATGAGTTCTAAGAGGAATAAGAGGAAATGGTGTGGAAGTTTTTATGTCAGATTCTATCAGTAGTCGTTTAATTTACACTTAATGGTGATCCTATGAAGCTCAAAAAGAGAGAACTTAATTGAATTCATATCTTTTATCGTTGATTTTGAAATTGTTTTTAGCACATTCTCGCATTATAATCACAAATTATAAATACTTCTAGGAAAGTACACAAAGTATACTTTTTTAATATTTCGTTCAAAATTCAAAAAACTTTTCTATCTTTTCCAAAACATTTACAGCCACATCCCTGAAGTGGCTTAATTAAAAAACCATCCCTTTCTATGGTCCTCTTTGTAATTGGCCAGGGTGGTGCAGTCTTTCTTGTCTGCTGCAATATTCTCCAGTGACGCGAGTACTGTTTTTGGAGGGATTGGCAGTAGCTGAGAACTAATTGAGTGATACTAGAGTGGTTCTATTTCTGAAAATTTGGATCACTGGTTTTTTGGTTACTCATTATTCTAATGTCTTTTATTATTATTGATTGGGGTGCCGATAAAAAATGGAACTTTTTAGCACTTATGTCTCCACTAAAGGGTTTGCTGGTAAGAGGTGGTTGGTTAAGAATGGAGTCAACCGGGGTAGAATAAGATACGAACATCTCTTTTTCTTGAAAAAAAGAGAGAGACTTAATGTTTTAGAAAGTCCGGCGGACTTTGCGGCTCTTGGAGGCTTTAAATAATTTTTGGGCCTTATGAAAGATGGCCATATTTGCCAAAAAAGACGAAAAAGTTATGGAGTCAGTATTCGACGTGAATAGTATGTGTGCTGCAGTGCTTATTATAAATCAGATGAATCCTAAACCGGCAGTGAAGTACCACGTTCGAGGATTTGTTTTTTAGAAGAAAGAGTAAAAACATTTTTTTTTTTTTTAAAAAGCGGATGTAATATTCCATAAGGACTTCTCCCATGCCCCAAAAGTGGCCGTTGAGACCAATGCGTGTCTGGGCATGGGTGCTAAGGAAACCCAGTGTTGTCAATTTTCTGCCTCTTTCTTTCAAAAACTATCTTCCTGTTCTCAGATATCGAAAAAACACCTTTTCTGAAATCAACCCCTTCATATTCCTCTGATGGTGTGAATTTTTTCCCTTACATTTGTTTTAGGGCCTTTTCTGGCAGGCAAAACATGGTAGAGTTAGCAGAAGAAGGAACTTCACGGGCGGTGAAGCAAGTGTAATCATGGGGCTTGATTGTTTTCACCTTGTCACAAGGAAAATTCCCATTGGTATTTGTGGGGTCTTGTTGTGCTGTAAACTTTTGAGAGTTTCCAACCCTAGAGTTAGCTTTGGATTTGCGTGCCATTGCTTTCCAAATTAGTGGCGGGTGTTACACAGATGATCGTTTAATAGACTATTTTGATCACAATATGGAACTAGAAAACGACTTCTTCCAATATGTCATTGTAAGAGGGGCTGTAGTGTAATGGCTCGGTGGAGGTAAGCATTGGAGTTGATACGAAAATTGAGCCAAAAGCTTTGCGATAAAAATTATCAGTTGACATTTGTCCCATCTTCCGAAATCAATCATTTTACTGTTTAAATTGGAAAAAATGTTGAGAAATTTCTAGAATTCAAAAAATTTAGGTGTCGCTTTCTCTTAAAACAATTGATTACCAAATGGAGTATTTGACTTAGAACCAGTAAATCTTTAATAAAAAACACATAAATACTTAGTCCGAGCTGCTCTTCATAAACCAGTCCACCTATTCCATTCACTCTTACTGGATTTAATAATTCTCAATATTGTTTTATATCAGAGAATACTTTAATGTGACCTAAATAGAATTAAACGTGAGGAGATTTATGGCAACGTATTTTTTGCAGCCAGGTCACGAGGGTTCACCAGGTGCATCTGGCTGACCCCGCACTCGAGACCCCACTTTAGTGCCAGCATTAGGGAAAATATTTTCTTATAAAAAGGTGGGTTCGCTGCTTTCTTCCGTCTTGTTTTTTTTTAGTTCTTTCTTCATTGATACTTTTTCTCTAAAGCCTAGAGCACATAATGGCTTGAGGCACCGTGGTCTCTGCAGGACTTTTGAAATTGATGTAAGAGTAGCACACGTTAGTCTTGTTGGATACACATAAAAACCGCTATAATATTGTTATTTTCCTTCTATCTCTCTTTAAAAAGCGTTTCTACTGAGCGTGAAAAAATGGAACAATCTATCTGTCAGAGTCACAACAATTAATACCACTAAGAAGACCCCAGATGAACTCTGGCAGAATTGTGACTTCGGCCTATGAGCCAGCCAGTGAGAGAGTTCGGAGTCTTGCTTCAGAACTATAATTTTTATAATAAGTTTTTGCGCCATTGCCGAAAAGGTCGGCCATAAAGTTTCCTATCGAGTAGCAACAGAAACATCTTGTAAGAGTAGGGAAATGCAGCACAGATGTGCAGCCTAACGGGGAAAATTTCACAAAACAAAAAAAGAAAATAAACAAAATATTTAGTTGCGACTGACTTTGCTTTCGGCATCGACTTAATGGTTTTTTGGAATTTACCACCCACATTTCCTAAATCATGAATTTGGAAGACTAGCAAAATAATCATGGAGAAATATTTGCAACTATAAACCACCGTGCGGCCAAGACAGGAAATACAGTAGGCCAGAAGAGGCGGTTGAGAGTTTGACAACACCTGCCCAGGAAAACTATTACTTGGGAAAAATTTCTGTGTCTACCAAAATCAGATTCGAATTTGGAGTGGCAGGGTCAAGTAATATATTGACTTTATTCTAACAAACATGGAATTAACCCAGGATCTCCTCAGTAGGGTCACAAATTCAAGATTTGACCGTGGCCAAGCTTATACTGGGCTAAACTGGTCACTCAGACTAAGACTATACGCTATATAGAGGCCCAAAAGGTTCTAGAGGGTATGGAGAGGATAGTTTCGAAATCTCTTGACCCAGAATACAAGCGCAAAATCCCACGAAGACATAAACGTAAAATAAGGTAGAAGGGCCAAGTGATGACAGTTTGGGGGTTCGTAGAACAATCGAGCCTCCGCAAATTCTCAACAATGAAAATTTTGTAAACTAGTGAATATGATATTGCGTAGGTTGCTTACCCAATTATGGACCCAAATTAACGCCCCAGAGAGAAACAAACTACAGAAATCCAGGAGAGAACTTCCTCGGCCATATTATCCCAGCACAAAAATTGGAAGTTGATTTCTATAATCCTTGTCTGATTGAATAAGAAGGGTCACAGAAATACAGCAATATCAAAAAACACATGGCTTCATTTACTTCGGAAATTCATAGGGGATCCCCAAGGTATCAAACAGAGCCTAAAAAAGACGAGTGAAACTAGTTGGTTTGGGAGAAATTACCGATGTAAAGTAGACGGTACTCTGGCGGGTGTCACAGGGTGAAGAATTGAAGTATGTGGCCAATAAATAAGTCTGTTAAATGCTTATGATGAAAACTTAAAAAAACTTCCAAGAAAGAGGGATGAGCAAAAAACTCATCAGAGATTTGGAGTTTGGTTTAGGGGTTTCCTCGAAGGAACACTCCATGGGGTTTTGCATTGAAGGCTTCTTAGGAAAAGATCTTTGAAAGAGGATACTATATGCTTGTCCAATAATGAAGATGCTGATATGGCCTCGAAGCAGGACATAGTACAGGGGGCTTTCCTCAAAAGTTTCAGAAAAGTCTAAGATCATAGCGTGAAAACACATATAGGCTAATATCACTGCTATCTAACTGGAAGCGAGTCACGCTGCTGGAGCAAGTCATCCACTTAATTAAATATTTATCCCTTGGAAAAACCAACTGGATAGCTCAACTCTCTTATCCACAGTTAACGAAACACCACCATGTGGTGAAGTGCACCCAAACCTAAACCTAAACAACAGTACATCTGTTCTGTTACAAGCAAGACATTAAGAAAACACAGAAAATCATCACCAAAGTCCCCGAAGCACATCAGCTGCTTACAGACGGTTCCTCAATTTAGCCATTCTTCCTTATATACCAGTATCGCTGCAAAATACCGTACTGTTTGTTTTGAGGCCACAACAATGCATGTTGCGGGTTATCAGCCTGAATACATCCCCCATAATACAGGAAACTGGTATATAAAAGAAGAGCTCAACGGTTTATCTTGAGACACGTACTGATGACACTACGAGGCTCTGATAATATCCAATATCATCTGATAAAAATCAACAGCGTTTAATTTTGCCTATTTATGTTTCATCTG
Organism: Metschnikowia sp. JCM 33374; assembly: GCA_005406065.1. Classification (NCBI taxonomy): domain Eukaryota; kingdom Fungi; phylum Ascomycota; class Pichiomycetes; order Serinales; family Metschnikowiaceae; genus Metschnikowia; species Metschnikowia sp. JCM 33374. The sequence goes on from BIMT01000129.1 coordinate 49,590, forward strand.
TAAAACGGGGTGGGATGTACAGGTGTCACCACAGTGGTGTTCGGCACGACGAAGCTCATCGTAAAAAAAAACACGAAAAAATTGTCAATGTTGCTCACGTGGTGTTGGGTAATTTTTGCCTTCTCCTATTTTTGCTCTGCTTATCTCAGTTTTTCTCTCATTTTCTCTCATTTTCGCCCATTTTTTCTCCCCTCTTCCGCGTCGCGCGTGACCAAAGCAAAACAAACACCGCGTTTTGCAGGCGCTAATTGGCTGAAATATTCAACCTGCACACACCATGGTTTGACTCTCGCACGACCGCCGTCCACCTCCCACCTCCCGACATCAACAAAATCCTCCTTCACACACACCTACTACTTTTATGTCCAGGACCTGACTCTTTCCAACCAAATCCCCATAGTTGTGCAGGACACCAGTTATATCCACACCCTCTATTTAGCTCCCATCTGCTAGTTTTCCAAAGACAAGCCCTTCAGAGTCTTATAGAGCTATATCATCGAGTTTGCCGCCGTCGTTTACCCCCCTCAGAGTAAACTAGAGCAAGAAAAACCTTCTCATTGAGATTTTTTTGCTGGTTAGCTTTTTCTACGAAACAACTGGAAAAAGTAAACAAACACTGACACGAGACACGTCTCTGATAGTTCACCTCATCCAACTTCAATCCCCGGAGTTTATATTTTTATATTTTTTCCACTTTTGCACTTTATTTTGCTTTGGTCTTTTTTGCTGTTGTCTTTTTTTGCTATATCCTAAGCACATATTTTTTAAACCGACATGTCTGGACCTTCCACCTCCAATGAGAGAACTTCCGGCCAAGGCCATCTCCAACACCCTCACCAACACCAACACCACCTTGGCCAACCACACCCCCAATACCAGCAGATGGACCATACTGCGGCCGCTGCCATTGCCATGGCTAACGGTCACGAGTTCCCTAACCCTGCCGTGATGGGCCATCACGAGGACGAGAACCCATACCACCGTGGTGTGATGAGTGCAGCAGCCGCCGCCCAGTTGCAACAACAACAAGTTTTGCAACAACAAGCTTTGCAACAACACCACCAGATGCAACAACACCATCAATTGCAACAACAACACCACCAGATGCAGCAACACCATCACCAGATGCAACACATGCCAATGCAGCAACAGCATCTCCCACCTCACCACCAATTGCAACAGCAATTGCACCAACAGCAAATGCCGCCACACCAACACCCTATGGGAATGCCATCTGCTGGAATTGATTACGAGAATGGTGGTTTCCTTATTTCCAGACACGGAGAGGGAGACATCATCAAGACGTTTTCAAGCAAGCTGGATTTGGTCAAGTACGTCAAGACTGTGCTTAACGAGGAGGAGCAATGTAAGATTGTCATCAACTCGTCCAAGCCAAAGGCCGTGTACTTCCAGTGCGAGAGATCTGGATCGTTTAGAACCACAGTCAAGGATGCTACCAAGAGACAAAGAGTCGCTTACACCAAGAGATCCAAGTGTGGCTACAGATTGGTTGCCAACTTGTATCCTCCAGAAAAGGATAAGTCCAAGAAGATCAAGAAGGACAACGAGTTCGATGGTTACGAGGAGGACAAGAGAGACGGCGAGATGTGGATCTTAAGAATGATTCACCCAGCTCACAACCATCCTCCAGAGCCAAACTTTGCCATGATTGGTGGGAAGAAAAAGAGAGCCAAGTACACCAGAACTTTGGTGGAGAAGCCTTTGCACAGAAGCCAAGGGGCCGCTGCTGCCGCTGCCGCCGCCGCCGCCGCAGTCGCATACCAGCCTGATATGCTCGATCACCAACATCTCCAGGCCCACCCTTACCAACACCTCCAACACCAGCCACAGCAACTTCACCCACATCTTCAGCATGCCGTTCACCACCATCCTCAACACCACCACGAGGAGACTGGCCACCCATCCGTGCAAGACGTAGCGGTGATTGCAGCTATCGAGGCGGCTCCAGGTAACCCATCTTTGCTGAACCCTCCTGTGGACCCAAGCATCGACCCTTCAGTGGATCCAAACGTGGACCCAAGTGTGCAGCAACATGACCATGCCCACGGCCATGTGCACTGATGATGCTAAAGACAAACTTGTATACTATTACTGCTCAGCTCTAGCTCCATTTGGTAGAATGTGTCGGCGGGTGTTTCCGCTGCTTGGAAGGCCCAGTGGCTCTTCTTGTGCGGGTTAGGCTGACGTTGCCTCTTTTTTTATCCATTATATTACAGTGAGGACTTTTCCTCGCTGACTTGTTCTATGTTTGTATAATTATCAATAAACAGTTGTAAATTACTGCATGGGCATCTCACCAACATCGTTGATCTGGCCAACCTCCGTATACCTTCCATACCTGCACTAGTCTAGACTCTGGATAACATCACGCGCAACTATTAAGGGGCAATCCCTACATTACCCCAGATTGTTAATGCGCTAAGTACAACGTCTTTTTTTGTGCCATTGATTGCCTCTTGAAAGTGTTTACATATGTCTACGGAGTAGATCGATAAAGAGATTGCAAGCAGAGACAGCAACAGCCAGCAACAAGAAACGGCAAAAAACAATATCGGAACAGGGTCTTTATTTTTCTTTAGGGCGTGTGGACCAGACCAGACCAGACCAGGAAAGTTTAAAAGTTTATCTAAGTTCAATTAAGTTACCATCTGGAAACATCGAAAATAAAACGAACAGAAAAAACGAAATACGAAATACGAAAAAAAAACCCCCAGAAACAAAATCAAAAAGGAAAAAAAAAGAATTGATTTTACATTTGGGTTCTTGATCGGGAGATTATTAAGTATTAGGAGGAAGTGTGATTGCGTCTTTTCGAGCACGCAAGTTTCTGCATTTTTGAATTTTTGAATTTTGGATTTTTGAATTTTTGGATTTTTGGATTTGGCACATTTTTGAGGTTACACTTTTTAGGGACTGGTTCGGGCGAGAAAATGTCAACTATGGAGGGAATTACTTTCGTAGAAGGCCACAGTCGCGGGTCCAAAGAAACACAAAACAGTGACATGAAGATGACGAGAACAGATGGAACTCCTGGAAACGAGCATACCTCCCGGAATCGCGAAATTCCCGCTGGCATAGTACACCCGCAGCCTCAGTCCAGTAGAGGCAATGGCAGTACGAAGGCAAGTTCTACCAAGAGCCCACTTGCAGAACACGGAAACGAGTCTGTAGGTTTACGGGGGCAGAGTGATCTCCGTGACCCAAGGGAAGTGGAGGATTTCGGCAAGGGTCTAGTGGCCAGTTCCACCCCAATTGCAGATCTCAAACCGGGAACCAGTGTGGAGTCAAATGTGGCCCCCCTGAACCCCCTGAAACCCTTGGATTCCCTGGGCCCAAGTGTGGAGACTGGCTTGCTCCCTGGACAGGATACCTTCCAAACGACTTCAAACTTGAGGCATGATATTCTTTCTCCCGAAACACATTCAAACCACGTAGAGAGATTGCCAGAAGGGGAACTCGATCAAAACCAGTATCGTTATCAACAGAACACACCACACAATGTTCAGGTGGTACACATATCGCAACACTCCACTGAGGAAACACCTACTGAAAACTCCACCGAGGAAACACCCACGGAACATGCCACCGAGGAAACACCTCTTTTGCGTGGCTCCGATATAGAAAATCGGGCTGGTGCTGGGTTCGGGGTGTCTGAACGAACAAGAGATTTCCAAACCACTCTCGCTGCGGCCTTCCGGAGCAGAACCCTATGGAAATCTGTTATTGTTTCACTCTTGCTAATGCTGCTCGTAATAACTCTCGTGTTGATGATTGATTTTCAGAACTTGGCCAATGAGGCCTTTTCCACAGACATACAGAGTGTTTCCGTACTAGGCATCCATGAACGCGGGTTGACGTTTCTGGTTGTAGGCACCATCGAAACAAACTACGAAAACATCTCCAGCACTGTATTACGCCACTTAGCAAAAACAACCTCTTTGTTGGTGGGAGGCGTGGTGGTTGCCCCAAAGGGAAACTGCAGCGTATACGTGACCACGGACGAGGTTTCTGGTGTTCATCTTATGGACATATTTCCTCCGGAAATTGAGGTTGATTTGATTGACCACCGAGTAAGCGAGGTGGACTTCGTTAGCGATGCGTATATTGCTGAGGATGGCGCTGTGCGTATTATTAAGTCTATTCTCAGCCACGGACTCTTGAATCCTTTAACACTAAAGGTGGAGGTGCGTCTGGCTCTGACCGTGCTGGGAAAATGGTTCAGTCTTCATACAAAACCCATGAGTATATTTCACGTGCTCCAGCTCCCACTTGAGAAACGGGAATTGGGACTTGAGATTCATCATCTCAACGTGAGTGCCAAGAAAACCCACACCGAGGTAGCATTCTCCTCGATTGTATCGCCATTGCCAGTTAAAATAGGTCTTGGCCTGATCGACTGGAATATTGCGGTTCCCGACTGTAATTTGGAACCCGTCAACATCGGGAAATGGTCAACTTCAAAGGTGGAGTTTGACCCAAAAGTACCTACACAAGTGAGTGTCTATGGGGCTCTCAAGGAAATCCCTCCCCCTATGTTTGAGTTGTGTGCTGATGGGTTGACTCCTATAAACCGTCTTATCTGCCTGGTTGTCAACGAGAAGACGATCGACTTATTTTTCAGTGCAAGGGGCTCAGAGGTGACATCGAGGGCTTTGCCCGGCTGGTTGTTCAATATCTTGACTCTGTTTTATGTCAACGCTTCTCTCCCAGTGCCACAAATAATAGGAAATTCCGACATAGACTTTTACACCGGGTACTCGATCGATTCGGCCAATTTGGTCGTGAGTACGAATGAAAATGGTATCCTTAGAATGCTGGCTGACTTAAGAATATTTGTTGACATGAACTCTTTGGATGCGATCGATTTCAATGTTTCCACATCTAACATTAGGTCCACCGTTGTGTTGTCTGAACGTAACGAGACATTTCTAGAGGCTCTTATCCCCGGAACAGGCACCATGGGCTTATTGCATCCCCCAACCGCTCTGAACATTTTGTCTCTAGACTATCACAACATCTCCGTCACAGTAACCGAACCGGGCGTCGCAGGCCGCTATTTGCAGCAGGCGTTGACGTGTTCTGAGGTCCAAGTACCCGATTGGGTAGTATACTTAAAAGAGGCTTATCTTCAGCTGCCTTTGGGGTCTACTTTACTTAAAGACCTACGCTTCGAGAGTAATTCTCTTGCCATCAGTCCCCAAAACTTCATTGTTCCTTACAGACAGAACTTAACATTCATAGATTGGCTTTTGATGAGTGCCCAAATGCTGACCGACAGAATATTTTGCATATCGTCAAGCTCGAGTCATGCTAAATTTTTGGTGGACTTCCAGATAACGAACCCACTCAATGTTTTAGTAAGTATACCGGATGACGTTTTAAGATTTGATATAAAGTACAACCACACAACAGTTGGGCTGGTTAAGTTCGACGGTTTGAAGATCCCACAATCTGGGGAAAGAATTATGCTCACAGCCGAAATCACCATTTTCTATGTTTCAAGCTCTCAACGTGTAGTGGCCGAGGACTTCGTAAGTCACATTATTTCGGGGGCAGAGAACACATTTTTTGGCATAGCAGGCAGCTCCGCTGCGTCACCAGAGGATGAAACGGGGTTGTCAAGATTTCTTCAAGAAATAAGCGTGGACGGAATTCGACTCCCGGCGTTGAACTTTACACGGAATGAGCCCTCAAAAGGGGAGATCCAGTCGTATTTATTGCCAGAAATACGTGGTTCTGATGACCTTATTGTTGCCACAACGGACTTGGATGCGAAACAAAGCCCATTTTTGGTGGATGCGACGTTTCACTTGTGGACTTCGGAGATAGAGCTTACTGTGTTCAACCCAATATCCAATATGGAATTAAAGGTGCAAATTATCAATTGCTTGGCATCTTATAAAGGCGAGAGCTTGGCTCATATTGAATGGTCAGAGGTGTTGATAATTCCACCGGGAATCTGCGTGACTCCCCGCATACCCATCAAATTATCGACGGGTATTGGTGCCGATATTTTGCGGAAAGCCATAAACGGGGACTTGGCCATGGATGTGGTTGCTGAACTCAGTGTATTTGTTGACCAATTTCCCGCAGAGCTCATGTACCGTGGAACTGGGCTCCAGGCCAAGGTCAAGATATAAAGCTGAGAGAAGTGCAGATAGCTGCACGGAGAATTCCACATTTTCATGAAGCTTGATTCCACAGAAGATCAATTTTCCGGCAGGAATGATAAAGGGCCAGATGCATTGAAGGGCTAGATTCAATTTCAATGCAACCCGAGATTGGGAAATTTCGGGGTTTAAACTAGGGCCTACAATGCACAATACAAGGGTTCCACCGCACTTATGGCCCTACCCCCGAAAAGCAATACTCCGGATCAAGAGGAAGATATTGCGTTTTTATTGCAAAAGAAGAGAAAAAATCCACCGGGAACCTCGCTTCTTCTCTACATGAACTGAAATTTACTCAGAAAAATACGACGGATTTATTCATTTGTTCCAAGATTCAGCTTCATGTTGCGTTGCGTCGGTCCAGTCTAGACTTCGCTTCGAATAAATATATTGCTTTTTTGCTGGCCCGGATTGCGGTGCAGGCACTATTCCGGGTCAAGCGCAACGGTGCAGGGACTTTTCCGGGTCAAGTTCTGCGTGGTACTCACGTGACTCTTGTTTACCAAACGGGGTTCATTTCGGGCTCTCTTCGTGCTCGGGCAAATCCGGACTGTACACAGGCAAATCTGGCGTGGACTTTTCCTATTTTTAGGAAAATACCTTCGCTGCAAAACATCGAGGTTATTTTCTGTTTTCCACAACTACTCTCTTCAACATCACACAATGTACGGTTTAAAGGTTTCTTCGTTGATTGCTCTCGCTATTGCCCTCCCACAAGCCCTTGCTACCCCACCAGCATGTTTGTTGGCTTGTGTTTCCCAAGTTGAAAAGCAATCTTCGTGCAACAGCTTGAGTGACTTCTCTTGTATTTGCTCTTCTGAATACAGCGCCGTGGAGAGTTGTTTGGACAAGATCTGTCCTAACGGTAACGCCGATGCTGCCAAGGCTTCCTTCAAGAGCTCTTGTGGCAACAAGGCTGTTGTTTCGAGCTCTTCTAGTACTTCCAGCACTTCCAGCACTTCCAGCACTTCCAGCACTTCCAGCACTTCCAGCACTTCGAGCACTTCGAGCACCTCCAGCACCCCTACCACCTCCAGCACCTCGACTACTTCGACTACCTCGACTTCTTCTGCTGATGTTGCTACCACCAGCACCTCCACCACTTCGTCGTCTAGCACCTCGACCACTTCCACTCACGTGGCTCCAGTCTCCTCCACTCTCGCTACCTCTGCCACATCCCTGGGTCCTCGTCCATCTGTGACCTTCAGTGCCGGTGCTAACGAGTTTGGCAAGCCATTCGGTGCTGCTGCCGCTGTTATCGGCCTTGTTGGTGCTTTGTTGTAAGGAAATCAACAATCCAGAAGCAGGATAGATATTATACTTTATTTCATTTTTTTTTTTACCTCTTACCGAAAATCCAGAGCTAACGTCTGTTTAACGTTTTTAGAAAAATCAAAAACTTTTTTTTAAATCTTTGTAGAGGGACAAATAAGTGAATATTCCTATGTGGTGAAGATCTTGTAGATTTTATTGATAGGACTCTTCAAAAATATGGTTTCAGAGGAGAGAGAGGTTTTCAAAATCTTGGCTATTCGTTAGTGTGGAATTTTAATAGTGCTCGTCATTTAGTTGCCGATAATAACCATTTTTTCATGGTGATGTTATCATGAATCTTGAATTGATTGTCTTTTCGATATCACGTCTAAATCTTCAAGTTAACGTAGCATGTTCCGTTTAAGGTTTTGTAGAGAAACCACCCTGTAGAGATCTTACCTATGTCAATACTTGTTTTTGCATGTAGGAAGAGAACAAGAGTGGGCATGCATCGTGGCACATAGTGGGGTCAGTGTTTTTAGGACAGACGCAAAATGGTATCATTTAATAGGCAGCCTTTTGTCAATAACAAGAAGAAATATAGTTCGGATTCTTGAGGGCGGGAGAATGTTTTAGAAATTGAAAATATCGGAGAGGCCCTGATTCTGAAGCCAGCTTTGGTTTCAAAGACAAAAAAAGATGCAGAGAGATTTTTGGAACTCTATGGAACTTGAAGACGGAGATACTATTTTGGTGTGTATCAGAAATTACTAAATCTTTCATTTTTTTCTTTTAAAATGAAGAAATTAATGTCTTGATAGAGCGGGCCAACGGAACAGCTGCCGTTAGTTCGAACACAGCATTGCAATTGTTTGGAAAGCCTCGGCGAACCTCATATGGCGAAAACTGTAGATGTTGTTTTTTTTTTTTTGCTTCATTGTTTCAATCTATTTCCCATTACTTTTAGCTTAATCTGATATTTCACTACTGTTTTACGATCACTCTCTTTTAAAATGCTTCCGAATATTGTTACATTATCTGATTCTTGGGCTCAGCCACCTAAAAGAGTACCTGGATATACATCTAATTTGGGACTTTATCTTTGAGGAAACAATGCTCTATTCAATGATCTCCCATATGAAGGTTTATTCTTGGGATACGGGATTCCTTAACTGTTCACGTTGAACCTTGTATGATAAACCGGGTTTAACTATATTGCAACTATTTTAGCAAGTTCTGATCGTTTTGTAGCAAAATGAGAGAGTTTGCTCGTGTGAATATTTTTTTCCATAACCCTTGTTTTGGGGGCTTTGTTTAGTAATAAGAACTATTTTTTCATAATAAGCAAGGGCTATTTATGTAGAGGCTGACACTCATCCTCACTTGGTTAATTTTTCAGAACAATATAGGTCTAGAAGGTTGGTTCTATTAGACATGCTCTAATGATCTTATTCTTTCCAAATTCATTCCATTATTCTGTCGACGTTATAAGCGTTACTGGGGTAGGAGACTATTATATCGGCTCAGTGAACTCTCATACTAAGGCCAATACTTGGAAAAGGTCTCACACCGCAGAAAGCCTCATCAAAGTAACGGCAAATTTTCACAACCACTATTGTCCTGTTGTAGTTTAGAACGCCTCATTTATGGCAGTGGTCTGTGACTCCACAGCAGAAGTAGCCATATTTTCGGAGGATGTGGATTCAGATTCCAGAATATCCGAACCATCTTCTCTAGGACCGCTTCCTCCAAAACCACTGCCTCGGAGGACGTATCATCAGAGGAAATAAAGGGAGAAGCCATAATGGCAGGAACATAAAGGTCAGGGCAGAAAACTTTTCAGAAGCTACTCTCAGAAGCGATTATTCTTGTGGAGATAGTCCCTCGAAAGAAGAAAAAAAATCAGTGGATATATTTTTTCCGTCAATTGTGTCTCTGTCAATGGCTTCTCTGACAATACTTTTTGTGATACTACCCTGTATTAAAGTAACTTCAATCATCATTCCCACCTCTGTGTCTACCCTATTGTCACTGTATTGAGTGGTAAAATCGGCCTCTTCCACCATCTCCTTAATCATCTCTCCAGTTCAACCTGTCTTCTCCAGTAGATAAGAAAGCCAGAGTACATTTCCGATTTCGCCCTCCGTGCGTCTTCCCCTTCTGCCTCCTAGAAGCTCTCTTTGAGGGCTAGAAATTGGAATCTTTGTCGAGGGTCTGTACTTCCATCCTCTCACCAACTGGATTCCCTCGGCATCAATCTAGTGTTTGCGTGTATTTGTCATATAACGCTCCAGGGTTTTAGAGAAACCTTCGTTTTGACCTGAAGCATACCTTTTCCACCTAGTAGGAACCTGTAACTTCGTATTTATGCGCTCATAAATTGTAGTTTTATACCTATGTGCTTGGACTTTTGCTGCTTCTTCTCCATTGCCTTTCTGGCCACCCCAGAATAGCTTTTGCTTTGGTCTTCGCATTTGGCTGTGTAGTTGAGCTCAGAAGAGACACCTCTTGAGCGACATCAGTGTAGTATTTATTCTCCTTAAGCCTCCGTTCTCTGGGGAACCCCTACACTTATTTTTAACCAGAAAATGACCAGGAAAATGCGTTGGGTGTGCGTTCTATTCATACACCAAAATTGTGTCAAGTTCAATTCGAATACTATTGGAGAGTTCCTCTCCGCGACGAATAAAATGCCACAGTGTACGAAATTCGTCAAGAAACTGATCAGTACCAAGAAAAGAGAATTTGACTATGAATTTGACTCCACTTAAAGAAAATGCAGTGTTAAAATTTGGGATTAGTAATTTTTTGAATTCATTCACACTCTGTTCTCGCTCTCCCGGGACTAAATAAGACCTCGGTAAGACTTTTTTGCAGCCAATCTGAGACTGTCACATGCACACATTTTGGATTATCCCCGCAGCGACCCCACTTTTGGAGTCTTCTTTTCGGAAAGGGAAAATGTATTATAAAAGGCCAACCTAGTTTGTATTCTTTTATTTTTTCTTTACTACTTTTTTTATTTTTTTAAAACTTTGAGGCCTAAGGACTTGGCAGCAACTCCATTTTAGGACTGATGAATAGGTCAACAGAAGCGCAAAACTCGTTCACGGGTACTTCAATGGCGTTTTGATATTTGTTTGGCATATACCACCTAAGTTAACACCATTAGAGGGCTGAATCTGGTAATAATAATTGATCACGGAAAGACTCAAAGCCAAAAATTCTCAAGTGTTATTGGATGCATCGTCGTGTCTGTTTTGTGCCAGAAATGGATAGTTCAGACTTTTTTCTCTAGCTCTTTTGACTGGAAGTTTGCAAATATCTTTTAATATGAACGCTAAAACTATATGTGCCAAAATATCCAAGTAAAAGCAGAAATGAGAAAGACTACTAGCAGGCTCAAGAAGTCCATCAAAGGAAGCCCTAAAGCGGCAAGCATTACTGGGCTCACTTGTGCTGGTATGATTTTTTTACTGCTGTGTCAGAAGTTGTTTCTCGGGCCTTCAACAGGTCTCAAGCAAAAAAAGTAAATTTTGCACCTGAAGAAGGTGCTTCCGAGAGCTTTAGAAGTTTAGGAACTCACAAAATGTGAGTACATGTGTTATAATAGCTCAAGGAAATACGCGAATGACGGGCAAGTAACACAAATTTGGGAGGGAAAAGAAGCAGTTGCAGAGTATCATACGAGGAGATACTTTATCAGTTGCAGAAAATTAAAACTAATTTAGAATAATAGGATTTGCCCTTCAACTTAGGGTGGAACCACAAATAACAAAAGAGAGCAGCGACCCAGAATCAGGGATTAACTTGTTCATAACTTTCTTTTCTCGGTTTCAAATATTTTTCTTCATTGTATCTGAATAATTTTTGGAGAGTCTGTATTCGTTGAAAGTATAAATAAGCAGGATAATGCATCGATTATTTACATTAAAAGACGTATTCTCAGTTGTACTCATATGTCATTCAAATTCTCCTATGGCTTTTACTGGGAAGTTGATGATACACACACCGGTCAAATATCATCTTACTACTAGCTTATCTGATGAATGAAAGGATTGCATCGGAAGCTGCTTTTTGATCTATTCTGGGCCAATGAATTCAATCTAAGTATTCTGCCATTGAAAAGGTACTTTCATTTACCTTCAATAGAACCCCGCAAGGCTATGATCAACATGAATATTTTCTTTCTCCACTAAATACAAACCCGAATTCTAGCATTTCACCTTTTTGCTTGAGAATCAATACAATTCAAAAAGAGCCATTATTTGGTCAATGCTCAGCAGAACCACCGAGGAGATACTCTTGCGAGGTTCTTGAAGCGTCCACCCTCGGATTGAAGCATATGTTACACAGCGGCGTATATGCGCTCGCCGCGGAGAAGGAAAGAAAATTGGATTTTAACACAATTGACACTTTATCTTTAGAAGTGCATCCATCAATAACTTTATTTACCAGCCAAAAACCCTCCAATATGGGTGCTAATATCACGTCAGAAAAAAACGGCCCGTCCAAACTTTCTTTGAGCCCTGGCAAAGTTGTGCCGCCAAACCAAAAAATCGATCACGGAAGCGGTGCATGTGTTTGTAAAAACTGTCATAGTGGTGTCTTCGAATTGAAAGGGTATACCAGAACGCATACTACAAGCAGCAACGGGAGATATCATGTCGTGGAATATCACAAAAAAGGCAACTGTGTATTGCCCAAAAGGCTGTCAAAGACTGCAAATTCTTCTGCAAGAGGTTTGCATGGAGGAAAAAGCGTGCCATTTCTGGGGTATTATACTGGAGATACGAAAAAACTCCGTGAATTGTACACAAAGGAAAACTTCGCTGCATGGTTAGAGAAGTTGCAAAGAAAGGTAGTTTTCGGACCATACAGAGGATCAACTCTGCTGACTTCTCAGCAAAGTAATCTGAAATTATCAACCCTCAAGAAGAAGGTCTAAGATCTTCACCAGTCATATGTATAGAAATTTTAAGGAATATCTTGATCGCATGTAGGTTTGGACAATCTAAACTTCTACCAAGTGAACACCAGCGATTATAGTTCTTCACGCAGTAGAAGCGGTCCACAAGCAAAAAGAAAAAAAAACAAACAAAAAACTCACGTGGCATCAAGATTTTTCTTTATGTTTGAAAGAATGAGAAATATATTTAAGCTCCTTGATAAAAGAAGAAATGTTTTTAATAACAAGCTTTTATCGAACTAGCTGTTGCTATCATAATACGAGATAAAAGAATAAAAGAAAACGGCACCTCATTTTATAAAATTGAAACGAGTGAATGTTTTACCAATGGTAGATTCATGGTGCCCGGGAAAGAAAACCATTTTTAAACTTTTAATTCGCTCCGGTGTATGATTATAGCTATTACAGGCGTCTAATCTTGTAGATTATTGATCTGAATTTAGTTAATTATAGCCCGGTCATAGTGGAATCTTGTTTTCCATGTTATGGCTAAATTTTGTTTTTAAAAAAGAAAAAAAAAAGTACGCCCGGTTACAGGTGGCAGGGGTTCGTAAGTCAGATTGCGTACCTTCATATCAGCATCCCCACCCATTTGGGAAGGAGGCAAGTGCAATAAAATGTGCCGAATAAGGACGTGTCCTCGAGGATCAGTTATATTGTTTAGTCGTCCAACTTTTGTAAATTGTGTTTTTCAATCCCTGGTAGGAACGGGTCCAAAATAAAAATTATGCTTTGTAAGATTCGGTGAATATTACTTGCATCTAGACCCTGAATTCAAAAAAAAAAAAAGTACTGCTACTTCCCAAATATAATTGAAAAAGGCGCAGCCTTAGTTACCAAAAGTGTGACTACTCAGACGGAAGAATTCTATGTACTGCCTCGCAGTCTCGAAACCAAGGAAATACGGTATGTCAAACAATATGGCGTACAAGCGGGATAAACCAAGGTATTGACCAGAAAATTTTGGCCTGGTTGCCAGGGAATTTAATGAATGAAGCTCTGTGGAAAAACACAAGTACTCTTTAATTGGCACTTGGGCTTATGGCAATACAATACCCACCCAAAGCAGAGCTTTTTCTATTGGTACTTTTAAAATATTTCTAACGCTATATCTTTCTAAGTAAAATGGTTCACTCCATTTGAGCTAAAGTCGAAGGAATGAATGCGTTCTCGAAAAAATAACCGAATGCGAAAGTTCTTTCTCGAACCCCAGGGATTCTTTTGTTACAGGGAGGTACTTGGAGCTAGCATAGCTTATTATAGAGCGTGTTGAAGGTGGCGCGCTCGTCAAGTATTGATGTTTGATAGTGTTTGATTCGCAGGGTCCATTGAATGAATAGTACTTTTTAGATTTGTGTGTTAGAATAAAAATTAAATTGAAGAAGACTTGAATAATTTGAAAAATAAGATAGAACTCAAAAAGGAAATGACGATTTCTCTTTGATTTGTGCCAGTTCAGGGCCTCATTTTGCATCATAGATTATCTGTTGCGAGGTGCAAGAAAAACCGCAATGATCTAGACTACATTTTTGAACTCGGCTGCAATCACAAGCATGTATCTGCACAAGACCACTTCACTTTTGAAGTACGCTACAAGCATAGATCAAAAGAATTTCTTATATAACCAAGCTCAATGTTCTCGTATATCTCTGATCTAATTTTTTTCTTCACATCTCCGACAAAACCATGACTTGGTCCACTGAGACGTTCTTGACGCAGTCCAATTTGCTTAAAAGCATCATACCCGCTGCTATTATTGCAGCCATCATCAGACGGTACTTGGCTTCTACCCCACAGCCAAATGATGAGTCCACCGGTGAAGAGGAATCTTCTGCAACCGAAGCTCCAAGCACTGCCATTCTCAACAAAGCAAATTTTGCTTGTGACGCTCCTGCCCCCTCAATTTCAGTCTCAGTTTCAGCCTCAGCAGCGGCCGCTGACGCTAGCTTTGCCTTTGGTATTGGAAATAATCCAAACCTTTACTTAACTGGCAGATTTTCTTACAGAACCACGTCTCGCTTCTTCCCATCCACCGCCAATACCGCATGTGCCACGCAATGCATTCAAGTGAATGAGGCCCTTGGCTATTCCACCACGTCTGAATATGATGAGTTTACTACCATTCTGTCAGACCCTTTCGCAATTGCTTACGTTGATTCCATAATAATGACGCCACCCAATTCTGCTTGATTCCAGCTTCCAGAGATACACCATGTGGCACAATTGTCCTAAGGATAATGCGAAACGTTTCACAGAGACAAGCGGGACAACAGAGCAGAGATTTGAAAAGCGTTCTGAAGAGGTTCGGGAACTCCAAAAGTGTTTTTTTTTTTACAACAATTGTTATTGTTCTTTTATTGCTATATATTAATATCAGCACTCACAAATGATGCTTTAGTAAAACTATAGTAATTACTTGTGGGCGAACAAAATAGTTTAAACTGCACTATATCTATTTGGAAAATTTTCGATAGTTACCAATATCGCCAATGTAGATATTGGGGAGCCTCATGATTTGCATTTTTCTTTGACTTTTTGTTCCACTTAATGTGTGAGGCGGTATGAGATTCTCATATATTACGAGGCAAAGTGGTATGGGTAAATTGAGGGGGCCATGAAAGAAACAAATAAAGGGCAACGCATGTCATTCTAGGGAAAAAGTAGGAAGAATGGAAAATTACTACACATTTTATTTTTCACGGAAAAGATTCACGTACGTCCATATTCATGTGTAAGACTTGATGACCCATCATAATTCCACACCTGATCTACCTGACACCATGTATAAGGGCCCCTTAGATTAAACTGGTGGAAATTATGCCACTGCTGGAATACGGTAATAAAAATAATTTGTATGTGGTTTTTTTTTTTTTCAAATACATACACAAGACTAAATTTACGGTCAATGTGTACGAGACAAATCGAAAGTGTATGCATAAAAAACAGTTTCGAAATCACATGGAGCAGTCAACTGAGAGTGGGCCTTGACACACAGCCAATTATAAAAACAAAAAAGATCCCATCAATTCAAATCAGGTGATTTAAATGACGCATTCCAGAATAAATAAATTAACGGATCAAGGATAGAACACCCCAACTTGTTAGATTAATTCGTGTATTTCTTATAAGCTATTAGGGGCTGGTACCGATTATGGCAGTCCTTTATCTAAAAATGCTGGTTAGTTTGAAGGGGAATTTTCCAATATTCACACTGACCCAAGTCTTTTAATTGTCTTCCCTACCTTTTAATTTTTGTGCTTTTAATGTCTTGAGCTGAGCAATTTATTCGGCCGCAGTTTATTTTCGGGGTTTTCAAGGCTATGTTCTTATGAGAAAAAAGTCTATCATTTCCACACTATAGCACCCTTCGAATATTCGAAGGTAGTTGCATTTTATAATTATACGACTTAAAGATTAATGCGCATCGCCCGAGAACAATAACGCCTACAAAGGTAAAAAGTTTATAGTGGTTCAGACCGGTAACATAATAATATGTTACCAAGCCCTACATCCACTTATTACGATTACGATACTATCTAGGGCTATATATATATTTACTTCCCACAAGAGCACCAACGGGCAACAGTGCTGAATACAGCCTTTAGTCTCTGTCCCCGACCTAAGTCCTTCTCGGTAGGCTTGGGAACCTAAGCTCAGAGGTTCCGCAAATCTACGTTAGCCTAGCGATATTGGCCTCCAAGCTCAGGCAACCAATACCCAGCCCATTGGCCTCTTCTCGACAATCTCCCACTCGATGTCTCACAACGGCATCTGCTTCACACGGTTCTCAGCAACTGAAAGATTTGGATAAAGATTTGGACAATGATCTAGATACAACTGTGGGCCAAGGTCTAGGGAAAACTCCGGGTAAAGCTTTGTGGCAAGTTCTCATGAAATCCACCTAAACTCTGCCAAAAGTTAGGTATTGCAACAGAAAGATGTAGTTCAGAGTGTGTTCAGTGGTCGGCCCTTATTGTGTCGAAAGCAGTTGTATCTATCCATTGAAAAGTGTCCATTTGGATTATTTCCCATGTAACATTGTGTGTGAAAGCCAGCTGACTTTAGTTTCCTAAAAAGTTAGAATTAGTACATAAGGAATAATGAAGTACACGCATAACTCACTTAGATGAACATTTACATCTTTTTATAGGCGTCTACTATGTGTAAGACCGATTGGTAATTTGAGTACTTTTCTGATAAAGAGGTACAAAAGAATTTGAATTGTGGGTTTGGCAAGGCCTTGTGACAAAACGCGCTAGTGACAGTCTAGTGGATTTATGATCTGCTGTACCTTGTATTCACACGCCCAATCCTTCGAAAGATTTGCGAATAAAAGACTTCTAGCTATATAGGGAGGTGGATGAATCACAAGGCGAGGAGAACCCTGAGTCGATTTACAAGATGTAAAAAAACAGAGGATCCGGATTAGGAATGTTTTCTTACGCACTTATTGAGTAGGACAGAAAATATGATAGGCACACCTTCATTATAATTATTCGAGTTCAAAAGTATGCTGAAATATTTGGGAATCGCATACTTGAAGTACCCTCGATATCCTTTGCTTGGTGCGAGACATTGCCCATCACGAATTTACAGATGTCATATTTACAGATGTTTGCTTTTATTTTCTGTTATTTTTTTTTTTCGCCAATTTACATCGTTTACTCAACAAAAAAAAACCCCACCATAAACTATGGATTCTGGTTGGTCAAGGACACCAGTTGTGTATATTTGTTTGGTTTTGGGATACTTTTCTGACTTTGGGACACTTTCGCAGCGCGGCGAACGGCACTCTCACCAAAATTGCTGGGTTGGAACCGAGCTTGTGAGATGGAGACCTGGAGTATTCCGCCGGTCAAAACTGAAAAAAACACAAATGCCGATTTTTTGACTATACTTATTTCAATGGTGCTTTTGAGAAATTGACGCATTGTCGGGAAGATACACATTTATCTGGCTTACTAAGAAATTGCGCCTGGAGGCTCTAATAATCCTCCCCTCAAGCATTCCTTTCTTTTTTTGCTCTCTTATCTTCAAATCTATACAGACCAGACGTTTGCGCGTCCGCGGAATTGCCGATCTGGCCCGGATACTGACCCACCATATATATAGCCTTTTCCAGAGCTTTGATGTTGGCTTTTTTTTTTTTTGGTTAACAAACTCCAAAACTCTCCTATTATATTCACGTTTTTTTGCCACCTAGCATTTTGAGATATATAAGAAACAAAAACCAGCCTCATTTACAAATTTGTGCTAGACAATCTTCACATCCCACCACAATTCATCGCTTTCTGACAAGATGCCTTCCGATAAGCATTCCGAATCCCAATACACACTTTACCATGCCACGTTAGTCCATACCCCGTCTCTTGGACAGATCGAAATTTTGCCCAACATGCTCTTGGGAGTAGACTGCAACGGAAAAATTGACTTTATGGAGCCCTTCGATGCACACAAAAAATCCGTCCACGGCAGTGCCACTTCCTATTTCCGCACAGTCATGGAAGGCGACTTCACGTTTGTGGACTACTCCCTGAGTCCCTGTAGCTTCCTCTTCCCAGGATTCATCGACACTCACATTCATGCATCGCAGTACCCAAATGTGGGTATCGGGTCGGAATTGCCTCTTCTCGATTGGCTCAAAGACTATACCTTTGCCCTAGAGAGCAAGTTTTGCGGAAATCTGCCCGAAACACTAGAGTTTGCGCGGGAAATATACACGAAAGTCATCGAAAAGACTTTGACCAATGGAACAACGTGTGCCTCGTACTTCACTACCATCGGCACCGAGACCACCAAGTTGTTTGCTGACCTTCTTATCGAGAAGGGCCAGAGAGGCTTGGTGGGCAAGGTGTGTATGAACGACAACCCAACTTTCCCTACTTATGAAGAATCAATGGAGGACTGTTTGGCAGGCATGCACGATCTTATGGACCACTGCAAAACAGCCAACGCGACCGTCAAGAACAAAAATGGCTTGGATATGGTCACCCCTATAGTTACCCCCAGGTTTGCACCAGTGTGTCTGAGAGAACTCATGAAAGAGTTAGGTTCTCTTTCACGTGAGTGTAACCTTCCTGTGCAAACACACATTTCGGAGAACTTGGACGAAATCAAGTGGGTCAAGCTGATTTTCCCCGAGTGCGAGTCTTATACAGCTGTCTACGATACCAACGACTTGTTGGGCCCCTCGACGATCTTGGCCCATGCCATCCACTTGGATGACCAAGAACGGAAAATAGTCAAAGAAAGAAATTGTTCCATCAGCCACTGTCCCACGTCTAACTCCTTCATCACCAGTGGTGAGGCTCCCGTGAAAGAGTACCTCTATGAAGACAAAATTAACGTTTCCTTGGGCACGGACATATCGGGTGGTTACGAGCAGTCGATTTTGGGCGTGGCCAAGAATCTGGTGCTTGTGTCTCACCACTTATCTATGGGGAACGAAAAGGACCAAAGAATCAGTGTGGCTGATGCTCTTTACATGGCAACCATGGGTGGAGCCAAGGCGTGCAACTTAGAAGGGAGTCTCGGAAGTTTCGAGAAGGGAAAATGCTTTGACGTGCAGCTCGTGGATGTTCACAGCGTCAATTCAAATATTGATGTATTTGGCTTCCAAAAACCCGTTTCTGGAGAGCCAGATTACGAGAAGAAAGTGTCTCAATTGATCCACCGGTGGGTGTTTTCGGGAGACGACCGTAATTGCGTGAAGGTATGGTGCAATGGAAGATTGGTGGTGGATAAAGCGGACCCATGGGTCTATGTTGGCTAGACCAATTTCGTGAATAATCACCCCGTATTATAGAAAGACAGGAATATCGCATAGTACTAGTTCCTTACAGGTAGGTTTAACTGGAGTAGTGTGGTTTGGTAATTCTTTGTATTTTGTAGACCTAGAAGTATTAAATGAAAATATCATTCCGAGAAAATAAGCAGTGGTATTGGGATTAGTGGATACTTATTAGTACGAAAGAAAGACGGAGTATGTTTCATAAAAATTAAAATGACCTTATTTTGAAGTTTTTATTACATATATTTATTAAAACTTGCAGTATAATCTGGGGGTTTCATTTATGTATTCAATACTCTAGGACTTCATCTTTGGCTTAATGAAAAGGCTGGGAGGTGAAACCATTCTAATTCAATAGATGTGCATACTGGAGGGGGAAGCAAATTTTTGAACCCATTGAGCACCCACTGAATTGCATTATAACGAGATTTTTTCAACCTCCTTTTCTATCGCCACATTGATGACCAATGGCTGGCACTTTTTATTTGTAATATAATACCGTTATTCTTGGACGTACCAATTATGATGCTTTAGGAAGGTCGTTTATATTCCAGATTGGAGCATGCTATTGCTATGGTAAAGATGAAGTTGGTGTCAATTTATTTCACAAGGTTATATGTCTCTATAACGGGAGTGATACGTCTCTTGCGTTCAATAAATGTATTGAAATCAACCTGACCTCTTTTACATGAGCCAGACAACGGGTTCGAAGAAGGCTATAATATAAGTATTCCCAAAGTAAATCTAGAAGCATCTAAAGCTATCGCGGCGAATGTTCTGCTGGATGCTGGAATGTTCAGAGCGGTGAAGTCACTGACCATTGTTAGCACCAGGGCCACGAACCATGAACAGTAGTAAAGTTTACAAGGTGGCTGAATTAGAACAGTTGCCCTACTACAACTAACCGTGAAACTGACAGTGCTTCAAACCCTGAGAAGTTGAGGTGACCAGTGTCAGAATAAAATTACCACGCACACCTGGTTCAGGAAAGACACGTGTCAGTACTGACCCGAACAGGATGTGTAAGCAGAACCAAGGATGGGTCTATATAGGGACGATGGTCGCACGGGGAAATAATTTCTCCTTCTTGTTCTTGGGGGATTCTGTGCTAGAATAAATAGCCATATAATAGAAACTTATCAGTTTCGAATACGAGGAGGCAACGAGTAATGGTGACAGTAGCGACTGAACAGGATACGCCTAAAGGAGTCATGGTTAGATCCATTCAAAACAGTAGATAGCCTAAAGAGACAACCATCATTGGTCAGTGGCCAAAAAGGGGTCCCTGACAATGCCACCATTTGACTTCAACTTTTTACGTACTAGGTCCGAATCAATTTGACCAGCGATAAGGATTCCTGTACATGTGATGTTTGTTACAATTTTTAAGTAGTCCACGACACCGCAAGTGTCTCAAAAAAGGCTCTAGATTAAATCTAAGAGCCCTGGCTTAAAAAACAAATATGCAAATACTATATGGCTATTTCAAGACGGCTAGAACTCTGACACAAATTGCTAGGGTTAAAACCTGGGACGAGCCCAAATCTCCAAAAGTATTCCCCTGCTTGAATGGATAAAGAAAAAAAAAACGAGTTTTTATTTTGCTGGTGATGTGCGTGAAAGTAATTTGATTATTTGAGGCCAGGTTGGGTATACCGTGGCTTGATCGAAGGGAATACATGGTACGTTTTGAAGAGAAAATGAGACTAACTATTTTGCCCCCCTTTTTTGACCATACGGGTCTGTTTCTGCATGTTCTGTTGAACAAGTATTAAGTCGTGGTACTTCAATTCTTGAATAATGGAACAGAAAATCTCATAACTTTGGGTTCGAAAATTTTAGGGTGACCGGAGCTACCAAAACTATGTTATGCCACTTTCCAATACCCACCTCACACAGGAGGTCTTCTTCCCTTTTAAAGCACAGGACCGTTGGATGTATATGTACTCATTGAAACCAGTAAACATACATATTCTTGAAAACAATCATGCTTGATGTTGCTTGATGGTTTGAAGTTCTTAAACCTGAATTCTGACTGTGTGCTACAGAGTAATCTGTTAAGACTAACCGGAGGCAATGATGACTGAAATCTTAAATCCTCGTCATCTTCCATTTTTTTTGGCCCGCACAACCATCGATAAGCCAATTCTTATAACGTCTACGAGTTCGGAGGATCTTAATGTATCAACAATCAAGCCTTCGACCAAAAATAAGAGGAATTTTGAACTCATGCTCATTCTTCTCTCGCTCGCGCGTCGAGACCAGTGTGTTTCCCACGTCAGACGACTCATACGGGAATTTGACGCATGACTGCTTAACATACTAGTTTAAGGAAAACTGCTTTGCAACGTAACATCTTTTTTGAATTTTTTGTCGGTTGTTTTTATTTTTTGCAACGCGTCTTTTGGTCGTAGCCACGTGCAGCTTATCTGCTTGGTGGACGGTGGCCCCCCTTCGATAAAGGTGCCTCCCAATTTTAGTAGCATTAATGCACTTCTAAAACCCAACCCGACAAAAGGGCCAAAATAAACAAGGGGAATCAAGAAACAAACCGCGCAAATCCTCAAATTCAACTATGATTTCAGTTTTATTGTTCAAATCTGGAAATCCTCTGTTTTTGGTTATGTATCTTAAAAAAATAAAACAATCTAAACGCCACCGATGCCTGGCTCGGCACGCTCGGCACGCACGCATCGCGCTGCTCGCGCGACCTTTTTGATTAAGCTTTTTCGTCTCTGTTTAGACAGGGGCAAAATGCGAAAAGTAGTGAAGGCAAACACCAAGCCGTGGTTCGATAACTAGGGCTCGTTAAACAAATAGGCAATTTCTGCCTGAGTAGTCTAAGTGGCAAAAAAGCCATATCAGATCCGATTCGCTATTGATGAACCAGTCCATTTTTTCATTATTTTTTCACCATTATTTTCTTTTTTCGTGCAGCTCGTCTTGTATATAGACAAACGGTCGCGTGGCTCGGACCTGCCGGCACACGCCCGCAAAAAGTTCCCCAGCAAATACTCCGCGGTAACGAGGTTTAGCCAAGCAAAAAAAAAAAACAACCCCGCGAATTGGGTATTCGCGATTTGGAAAGTAAATTGTGTCATCATATACGGCATCATGTTTTTATCATGTTTTTATTATTATTTTATTATTATTTTATCAGTCGCTTCATTTTTTTAGATGCCATGTTCCCGCCAGTGTTATGTGATCAGGCCTCTTCAGGTGGTATATGGTTGGCTGGTGCTGACTGTCTTTCCTGTTTCGGAATAGGTGCAGCTGCGGGTGAGCGAAAAAAAGACCCGAAGATAAGAAATAGTAAAAAAAAAAAATCTCGCTCGCTCGCATTCCTTTCCAGATTTCCTAAAGCAACAACAGTCGGTTTATTGTCCCTCCCATTCCGCAGGCAAAACAAAGTTGCTGGGTTTGGCGCATTTAGTTTTCCTCGCTTTCCATTTCTCAATCATTTCGATTTGTTTCTGGTTTAAGCTTTCTTTGCACTAGGCAGAACATTTTTTGCTTCACTAGTAAAACATTGTACTTTCTTTATCCTTCTTCAGCTTTCCTCCATATGCTCTGTTGCCCCTTATTCGTTCTTGCTACAGTCTGACAGAGGAAAGATACCATATCACGGGAAAATATATATATATTCATCGTATTGTAGCGTTCATAACATCCGCACGTATAAGAGGAAAACCCCGAAAACCTGTACAAAAAAAAAATTAAACCCCAAAAAAGTAAGCCAGCCTGAAATCGTCACGACTACGCAGTACATCACGATCGGTCTACAGATCTGCCACCAACCAACAACAAAGTAAAAAAAAAAAAAAAAATCAACATCAACAAAAAAAGGGGTACGCAAGTTTTTCTTTTTCGCCTTCAAAAACACACCACAAAACACAGCCACAACCCCTAAACCTAAATTTCCCTATCAAATCCTTTCTAGAGAATCTGCTCTATAAAATTCTGTCTATTAAAGTGCCTGCCCTGAAATTACCCATAAAACCGCACCCCATATGATGAACTTCCAGAAAACGAGCCAGCGCAAATCCAGCTCGCTGCTGTTCAACTCACAGACGACTCCGATTCCTGCAAAGTTTGATCCCGACCAGATCTCACCAGAACTCGTGCCCATTGTCACGTTGCTCTCGGCCCAAACGCATAGAAGGTACCATGAAGGCACGTTCATGCTTTATAACGATTTAAATGGAGACGGCAACCCCGCAGAACGTGAATGGAAGGAGGTTTATGGAATCTTGACCGGAAACCAGCTCGCGTATTGGGATGCTGCCAATTTGGCCCGCTTCCGTAACTCGCCCGATCAATTGTTCCAAACAAGCAGCAAGCCCAACTACTTGAACTTCACCGACGCGGTTTTCAACGCGTTGAAGGTGCTTCCTGCCGCCAAAATGCAGCTCGAAAACGTGTTGGTTGTGCTGACCACATTGAAGAATAGATTCATCATCCAGTTAGGCACTTTAGACCAGCTAAAGGAATGGAATCTGGCCCTCCGCTTGGCCACCTATGAGTACCAGTCTCTCCAGGAAGCGTACACCGGAGCTCTTTTGTCATCCAAAGGACTGATGCTCTCGGATATCCGCACAATTTTGGCACCCAAACGGTTCAATCACGAGGATTGGGTCAAGATAAGATATGGCTCTGGAATGGCCTGGAAAAGGTGCTATGCCGTGATTGAACCGAGTCAGTCCAAAAGAAAAACGTTTACACCCGGCCGTGTTTTACTCTACGAGTCCGACAACCTTAAGAAAAAGGCCGTTGTTGGTGTCATCACGTCCGCCACCCTGGTCACCGCAGTATATCCACAGCTGCCGTTTTTTATCGATAAAAGTACCATCATGAAATTGGAAGGCAATATCCAATTGAAGCTGCCAACCGTGAAGCAGAGCAAATCCAATAATGCTGATGACGAGGAGACGTCGCTTTTCATCATGCCTGAGCAACACTCGCTGGTGCCGGGATTCGATACCTTAATCCGTTTCTTAATCCCGCTCTATGATACTTTTGGTTTGTATGGGCGACCCCAACGCTTGAAGGCAGACCGCATTGACCCCGAGTCCTTGGTGTTTGGCCTTCCTACATTACCACACGTGCACTACCTTAATCAGACCGACTTACAACCATTAATCACGTCTGTGCTGTCTATGTCTTGGGATGCCAAGGCATGGAAGCAAAATATTAAAAACGTCTTGAAAATGAAGATGGCCCAAGGTTACGATGGCTGCGGCTCTACCAGGGGCGTCAATGGCGCCATCAGTTCTTTGAACAGTCCTCGTTTGGGCAGCTCAAACATCCCACATGGCTCAGCATCTTCAAATACATCTCAGGCAGCATCAACAAGGCAAAACGGTTCTCGACTGACATCTGAGTCGGTTCCTTCTTCAAACGGCCCAAGAGAAGAAATTCCCCAAAAGAGAACTGCTCTGGCGGGCACCCAGGCTAAACTGGTGCCATCTTATGCTAATGGATCACATTCAAATGGGTACCAAACCAATATGCCTCAAGCCAATGGACCACACCCTTCTGGATCTCAAGCCAATGGATCTCATACTGTTGGGTCTCAAGCCAATGGACCTCACCCTACTGGATCATACCCCACAGAATCTCAAGATAAACTCCTAACAGGCACATTAAAAGCTTCGAAGCCTCTAAATTCCACCAGAAATGTCAACAACTTGGAGGTGAACACGTCCCCTGCATCCCGTGGATCCGTGCAACTATCGGACATCTATCAGAAATACTCAACCATCGAGACCCCTTCAGATAAATTCAAAGACCGGAACATGATGTTGAACGGCAGTCCAGAGGAAATAGACGAGGAAATGTTGCCCGCGCTTATGAGAAAAAAATCATTGAAACATGGGCCATACCCAACCAGTGATCGGCACTTGATTGACAGTGAAAGCGATGCCCTGGGCGAAGAAGAAGAGCCCGCAGAAGATCATGTGAGATCTTCTGGCAGTTATGTGTGGAGCCCCGAGGAAGAAAACTTCTTAATGAAGCCTCAAGGGTATGAAAACAGGAACCCCAGTTATTCTTCCGTTCACTCACCAATGACACAGTATAATGACTTCAACCAGCAGTTTTCAAAAAGTGTCGACCACAACGGGAGAGCAAAATTACAGCCCAACAATTCTGACAACCACAGCGACGCTTCTGGAGAATCAGACTTCTTTCTAGGAACCTCGCCACCAAGTGTACCTCATGGGTTATACGAAAGTTCTCCTGGTTCGCCCATTGGAAAGGCTCAACAACTTCCACAAATTCAACAATTGCAACTGTTACACTCGGCTAAACAATATAATACGGAGCCATTAACGCCCTCTCTGTGTGAAAAGTTTGACACCGAGCAAATCTTGAACTATTCGTCGAGCTTTAAGCAGGAGTCATCAGTGCAAAAGTCGCAAGCTACAAGAAACTTGAGCCAGAACTTAGGTGGGCCAGCGGATGGCTATAACAAACCCAGGTACATAAAGTCACCAGCGCCTTCTCAAAATCAATCACCAAGAGATTTTGCGATGTCAAGTGAAGCCTTCTCGCTGGTTCCACCTGAAGAAAAGAGCCGGAGTGATCCATCACAAATTCCCAAAATCCAACAACCGTTGCAACCGTCGCAACCGTATCCAATGCAGCAACAGCCACATGCCTATGCACAGCCACATATGCAACAATATAGCCAAGGTAAACCGGTCCAACAGAGGCAGCAACAGCCACAGCAACATCAACAGCCACAGCAACATCAACAGCCACAGCAACATCAACAGCCACAGCAACATCAACAGCCACAGCAACATCAACAGCCACAGCAACATCAACAGCAACAACAATTCAAAATGCAACCTCAAAATACCCAGCAATCGTATCGTCCCCTGGTTTCGGCTCAACAAGGACCTGCCGCGATTCAAGTTCAACAGAGGCCTTTGCAGTCAGGACCTCATCAACAATACCCACCGTCCCAACAAAGAGGACCAGCAACACAGCAGCATTATGATCCAAGCAAGTCTGGTGCACCACCAAGTGCCACAAGAAATGTTCCACAACAGTACCAGGAAATACCTCGAAAGACAAGCGCAGAGGTACATCATGGTCAACCACGAAGTAATCCCGGAAGACCAGGTTATGGCAGCATGCCGCAACAAGGCCAGCCTTCGCAACCACCCAATGGATACCAACAACCTTATCAACAAAAGATGCCACCGCAAGGAAGACCTCCTCAAGGCCCCATTGATCCACATAGACAAGCAAATCCGTATAACTCTAGGGTGGCTTCTTCCGAGCAAAAACAGGGTATGGGCCAAGGCTACCCAGTGCCAAGACCAGCAGTGCAACAAAAGAGCCAGCCGGTCCAAACACGTCCTCAAGCACAACCTCTGCAAATTGCTGTGAACATCAGGTCTTATGGCGACCAGCAATATCAATACCAGGTCCAACCAAATTTCCAACCAAGTCTGCGCCCACAACAGCAATATCAGGCTTCAATGCAGAGGCCCAATGACCCAAAGATGGATCCACGAGCCCATTCCCAGCCGTCTAATAATGAGTACATGAGACAATATTAAGATGGCATGTGAGTTATGATGTATTTAGGGCACGTTATAGTGCCTGAACTTGTATATTATGTAAGTAATTCAAGCCGCTTCTGCGTGAATGAATGTTTGGTTTTTATTACAATATTTATGTTTGTGTACACTTTTCCTGTTTGTATACTATGCTCGGGGGCATGTGTGCCCCTAAATTATCCCCTATATCTTCATTTGCCCAAGAATTTCTTTATACACATGAGAGGTATCACCCCGACGTCTCCACTTTCAGTCATTTGCACATTGGCCCATCCGTCAGAGTGCTGGTCCACAATCGTGACCTTTTCGCCGATGCATACCGTGAGTTCATCGCCCAAGCGACGAGCATATGGCTTAACTACCACATAAGTCAGCTTTTCGGGAGCCTCGGGTTTCGAGGAAATCTCTCTAGCCGGAAATTCTGTCTTGGGAGGCGCGGGAGTTTCTGCGTACGGCTTGGCCGACAATGGCGATTTTGGCAAGGCTTTTTCTTGCTTTTCACCAGCTTCGCCTTCGTATTTGTTCGACAGCAAGTTGAATCTGCGCAAGAAAAGCGGCGACTTGAACTCCAAGGGCGAATCTGGAACATTCATGAGTCTGCTGATTCTCTTCAAGAAATTTTGCTTCTGACCATGGGGCAAGGCTGCCCCATTTGCATTGTGGCCCAATCTGGGGTCGTAGTTTTGTTCGTATGCTTGTTCGATATCAGACGACAGATACACACTGGAGACTGAATGTTTCTCCGCTAAAGTTTTGGCACTCGCCTCTTTTGCTTTCTTTGCCTTGAAAGCAAGTGTTTCTGTGGGCTTGGGGTCCATCCTTTTCCGGAGAATAATTAGAATGAACACCACAAGGCCAAATATGGACACTGCAGCAATGGGTATTCCAATGGCCAAGCCCAATCGCGTGCTCGACAGCAGGCCAGAGCCCAACATCTGGGAAATGGCTGTATTCAGAGCCAGGCTGGTAGGTGTGGGCTTGAGTGCAAGTGAAGCTGAACTGGCCGAATCGGAAAGAATGTTCAGCGAAGTTGGAACAGTAGTCAGTGCAGTTAGAAGATTGTTCAGTGCACCATTTGCGAGTGTGGTCAGCTGTACTGTCAATACGTTCGGAACACTTGTCACCGTCGTGTATCCGAGGTTAGCGTTATTGGTAGTGGCTCCTGGCGTAATTGTCATGAGAACAGTGACTGTGGGCTGGATGGTGGGCAGCGGTGTTGAGATGGTCGGGGTTCTTGTTGCTGGAGTCACAACCTGGGTAACAACCACTACCGTAGTAGGCACGGTGGCATCACGACGTTCGTGGGTGAATTTTCCGTATGGGATTCTCATTATATAGAAACTTTTGGTTATTAAAGATTTGAAGAAAATACTAATAAAAACGTGAGGAAGATGATGTTTTTCGCAGCTATTCGTTGTGCGTCAGAATTATAGTGATGCAGATGTAGATGGAGTGTCTTGGTGAGGAAGGCTTTTTTTGCTTGTTTGTGAAATTCGACACTAGATTATAGTTTAAAAAGGGCATATATATATTAATTATATTTTACTTCGTTTCATCCTTGTTGGACTAGTTTGTTACAAGATATTATTTCAAATGTGTCTCATGTTTCATGTTCTTGGGCCACCTGAAACAAGGTGCGAATGGGGTGTTGGGTGAGCCAAGTGCCGCGGCTGCAAAATATGACGTGTTTACGAAACATAGTTCTAGCACGGATGAATTAAAGGAAAAAAAAAAAACTAGTACCGCAAAAGTGATGACGAACAAAAGAGTATGGACTACGAATAGAGTGACGTTTGGTTTGGATCAAGCGAGATTATGCTCTAAATACTCTTCAGGGTGATTTCAGACATGATCAGGATACAGCTCGCAGTTGTTACAGCTAGTTAGGCACGGCAGATGAAAGATCCAGGCTGGTTTAAACTAAAATCAAGAAAAAGCTCAAATTCGGTTTATTATTATATATTTTTTTAATATTAGCAAAGTTTAATCTGATAACAAGCGGAGCTGTGGCTCTTTCATCATCATTTAATTTTTTTCATCATTTTTTTCTTACCTTTATTTCCTTCATCAGCTTTCTCAACACCTCAACCAACACCCAGTACCATCCCAAAGACAGTACCATCCCGGAGAGTTGTCCCATTATGTTTACTCTAATGGCGAATCTCAACAGAAACCAACTCCACCCAATCAAAGTATCATCAAGATTGTTCAACAGATGGTCTCTTCTTTTTCCGTAGGATAACTAAACCGGGGATATTTTGCTTCTTAGCAATGGTTATCTTCTTTGACAATATTGAAGCCCAGACTGGCTTTACAATCACCCGTGAAAGCCGAACAGTTGCTTGCCGTGGGATATCGCGGGCCAAGCTAGGGCTTCTTTCTGGGGCTTTCGCTAAGAAACGAGAGAACTCATTCTGGGCCCAGTTTACGTCCTCTACTACTTTTGGCTCGGTTGTGGGTTCTGGGGAATGAGCGGTAACTAAACCCGTAGCTTGGTCCATCCCTCCTGTTTTTGATGAAGCGTAAGTCTGAAGATTAAGTTTGCACAAGTATAAATGCTACTTCCCGTGACGTTTCCACGGTACATGAATTCATCTGCTTACTCACCAGAGGATCCTGAAAAAAAGCAGCTTCAAAATCCCCTGAGGCTTTAGACGGCCTCTCCGCTCCATTGAGCTCTACATTGGCCCTGTCGAAAACTATACTAGACTCCTTGGCTGCTGCTAACTATGGATTGACTAGCTTTGCAGACTGGAACATGTTTGCCACTTCATCTACAGCTTTTATTGAAGATTCCATGTATCTTCTGTCTCCGATCTGACACGCAGAATGGGAGTGCTGTTGCGGGGTACACCAAGGCGAAAAACTCTTTTTCCAAGCTTTGGGGACTTCGCTAGTACTTTCTGCTACAAAATCATGACCAGAGTCTTGAGTGCTACGATCACCTGTATTTTGAACTGAGCAGCCACTATTGGTTGCAAAGTCTGTTACAGTACTATCTTCAGGGTGGGACTACAGAGTCAGGTTGTGAGACATCTGGGTTGCAAATTCGGGAAAAAACCTCAAGTAATCCCCAAATTTAGCGAATTCCCCGAAGCTTTCTTTTTGAAAGCTCTTTGCTGTTGTCATTACTGGTTTCCGTAGGCATTTATACATGCACTTTTGCTTGAGAGGTGATGTCACTGGCCATGTATTCTTCGGTAGCAGGAGCACAGGAAGAAGAGCAAGGTAAGTTACAGTACTTGTTGGGACTGAAGCAAGAGGCGGATGTCTCGCTTTCAGACTCGCCGGTAGAATTCCAATCGGCCCAAAGTCATTTTGGGTGCGTTTAGTTCTTGGGAATTCTGGGGTCAGAGTCACCATCTCCAGAGTTGCAAGAAAAGAGGTACCTTCCATTTTTATAAGCAAATCCGCTTGTCTATGCTGTGCATAGAAATTATATCTAGACCAGAAACCGTGTCTGTGAGGGTCTTGCGGCCTCAAACAAATAATAAACACGTAGAAATTCAAATCTATGTAAAAGAGCATTAATACGAAAAATACATTGAACAAACTCAGACTGAAAAAAATATTATTACTATCTTGAATCTTTGAATAAGCAGTGTGATGTGGTTCATACGCCCATAAACCACAAGAACACCAATATCTAATTGTGTACATGGGCAGAATACAACAAGAACCAATAGAATTGCCGTCTGAAAACACCCAGAACTTAACACGTTTCTTAAAATGCCCTAATTGCAAAAGTTGCAAAACTTTTCTCATGTGAATAGGCAGTTAAACTCCCTAATCGTGAAGTAATGACCCATATTTGATTGTCCAAATTATCCTTGAGCCCCTCAATTGTCTTTATATTTATTGCATACCTGCACTAGTCCTTCTTTCAAAGGGGCAAGAGTTTATCGTCTTCATCTCCCAACACCTCGTTGGACTTCTCAGAAGTCACGTGGTGGAAATACTTGTGGTATATGGTCACAGCAATGGTGCAGCCAAGGAACCCACCCAGAAAGATGTCAACAAAGTGGTGTCTGTAATCCTGGACTCTAGATAAGGCTACATATGATGCCAACACTAGCGGCAATCCTGCAAGTGCATGTAAGTGAATATTGCGGGGATGGTGCGCAAGCTGAAATTGTCCGTAGATCCACATGGCCAAGTACAAGAATGCACTGAACGAGATGGAAGAATGTCCTGAGGGGGTGGATCTCATTCCGTCGGCAAGCAAAGAATCACCCAATGGCGCAGTGCACACAGAAACGTCGACAAATTGGTCTACAGGGGTGCCTCTGATAGGCCCACATCTGGCCAAGAAGTCTGGTCTGGGCCGGCCAACCCAGCCTTTCAAAATATCCGTGATGACCCCGTCCACGGCAATGGTGAGCGCAAGGCCCAAGATAGACACCTGCAAAACATGCCACGCATGGTTCTTAGCCTTGTGGTGTTTGAAAAACGTAAGCACAGTAATCACTAAGGTGGGCACTACAGATGCAAGCAAGATACACATGTTACCTGTCACACGTTCATGCGTTGCAAATGGGTGCTGGAGAGTCGAGTCATTCAATTTGAATTGCCGGTTAAACGGCTTGGCATGTTCGGCAATCAAGAAGAAATACGCCAAAATTGCTCCTGTGGTGAGCCAGTCTGGAATGTACCGGCGAAACAGATTCAGCTTGATGTAAGTCGCAAGAAGCATGTTTTTTTTTTGCTGGGCTGCAGTCTTTGATTCTTTTTTTGTACTGATATCTTCTCTGCCGTTCTGATCTATGAATATTGATAACTGAACTGGCTGAAATGTTCGACTTTAATCACACGTGTTGAAAAGTTTAGGTCGTTTCTATCTTGCCTGCGTTCTTTTTTTGGTTATCAGCTTGCTTAGGTCTGACGAGACTTCTATGAACCATGCACATGCAAAGAATACAGGATTACAGCGGACGTGTCCACATTTATACGGGCGCGTCCACTGTTTCCACACCGCACTACTCGATTGTTTAACCCAGACTCACGATCAACCCAACGAAAGATTAAACCACCCAACACTCAGCAAAACACTAATCTCGCGTGGAGTTTCTGTGGCCATTTTTTTCATTTAAATTTTATCCCTTTCCCGAAATATGCAAAAAAATGAAACAACTGGCACTTGGCAGTGTTGTATCGTGCAATCTATAACCAAAGTCAGTTTTTCTAAAGAAAAATATACATTTTAACACTCTTATGAACTTTAAGGCATCGAAGGAATTTCAAATGATGTACGAATTTTGTGTGTATGCCAGTAGTGAAATACAAAAGGATGTTTGGATCCAGTGTGGTTTGGCTTCCACCTGCACGCATCATAGCTTTAAATACGGGCATAAAAGAAAGATTTTGGTTTTTAGACTTCAAAATTTAGGTCTGGGGTAATTAAGGTGAGTGGGTGTGCTTGGATTCTGATTAGAGCTGTACCCAAAAGGGGGAGAGCTCGATATATATATATATATATATAACTATATATATATATATTATACACCACCTGAAGGCGTACTGCCAAACAATGGGACCGGCCAACAAACATGGAAGTACGGGGCAAATTGAAACAAGCGATGGTGAGAGCTGATAACGTAAAGCGGAAAGAATTGCCCTAATGAAAGGCCCGTGAAGCCCCATCCCAAAAAAAGGTTCACAATTTCGTAAGCTTCTGTTACGAGGTAGAAGATCGCCATTGTCGTGTAATCGTAGACCGTTTATTATGCTTTAAGAAGACTCTACACTGACCCCACCTCAACTTATGGGTAATAATCATAAATACAATGGAGTTAATGGAAGTTGATGTTGGGCATCTATTGATAATGTAGGCCCCATTAACATGGCTGATTAATTATTAACTGCAGAGAAACAGATTAAAATTAGATGCATCAAGTATCTTCTGTTATTATTATAATCGAATTGCAAGAAAAAGACAGTATGTAGTCCTTGAAAATAGTCCAGTAGCCTCCTAGCTATGGGGTTCGTGTCGTTCTCTTCATCTTGCCTTCTTCCTACATTCTATTGTTTCTATCACGCGAAAAGCCCATTTAACATCGCAGCCTCCATTAATGTCCAATACCTCGACTCGTTGATTTTGAGTTGCTCCCCATATATTTGCCGAGTTTCCTGATTTTGATTTTGATTTTGTTTATTTTCATCAACTTTTTTTTTTGCTTCAAAATGGAATCATTGGTCCTTTTTATCCTTACCTTTTCTTGTGTTTTAACACACTATTTTTTTTTTTTTTCTTTTTTTTTGAGAGGTTCGTGGTTCAAAGTCCATCTATCCCACCTCAAAGCTTCTTTCCCGTCTCGCCAAAAGGATTGAAACTAGGTTGAATCAGATAAGAGCGAGGACGTGCTTCAGGTGCGGAGCTAGCACTTGTACCTTTATTGAACCCATAGAAGCCTCCCTTTACATCTTCCTCCAAGTTGTCTATCAAGTTGAACATGTTTCGCAGGTGGAAGTAGGTGGGAGCGGGTATGTGGTTGAAACTCTCCAAAGAGAAATTCATGACCTGATCCGTGGACAAGTCGTATTCCTTAGGGATCCTGCCACTTAGTATATTCTCGTCAATCACCTTGTCCTTATTCTTAGTGTATAGTTCCGGCTTATCATAGGGCAAAACCGCGCAAAGCCAGATTCTAGTCTTGTATATTTTGAACAATTCTTTGATCAAGTCGCGGAAATCAATTCTCTTGAACCCAGCAAAATAGTAGAAAATCAACTTCTTGAAATCAAATTGATACTCGACATTGATCAACGTCAAGTCATTGCTCAAACCTAACTCCTTAATTTTGTTGAAACATGTTACAAAAGCCTTTTTTTCTTCTAGAAATTTGCCACTAAGCTTTTGAATTTCCTTGGGAGTAGCAAATCTAAGCACCTGTTTTGTTGGTAGATTAAGTACGAATTCATTGTCTTCGTTCAGATGTCCATTCACAATGGCGGAGGCATCAATAGCAGTGGAATGAGTACCTGACCAATGGTTGTTCTTAACTGAAGAGCTGCCGTGGCTGTCCATAATGGTGAGGGACTTCAAGTGCTCAATTTTTTTCAAGAAGTTGAAAAGAATTGCCATATCCAACAGAACGAGAGGCTCCAATACCATCACTAGATCTTTACCCCGATCACCATCCACAATAACCATATCTCCATTTTGAAGATAAATGTTGGAGTTATTTGGGTAAGAAAGGAGATCCAATTTCCCATTCTTGTTGATTACCAAGCAAAGCATTTTATGGTGGATATTGAGATTGTTAAGGTTTTTGATGAATGAGATCAATTTTGAAACTGAATCATTGTTTAATAACGTCTTCAATTTTCTCACGATATCTTGGCTGATGTCGTCATCCTGGTAATACCTTGATACAGAAGAATATAATCCTTTCAACTCGGCCGAGGAGAGAATGTGTTGATTTTTTAACATGAGTTTGTTGTCCAATTTCATTGGGTAGTTATAGTTGGTATTGCCTGTAGAGAACTGCTGAGAGCCTGCGTAGTTTGACGAGGTGGCAGCAGAATTACTTGAGTCCATTGACGAGGGAGGAGGGTTTTGGGTGGGTCCTCCGAAAGGCACGAATTGAGCCATTTGCGAAGGGGGAAGACCAGCGAATTGTCCACCATAGTAACCCTGTTGGTGCGGCATAGGACTTTGAAATTCCGCTAATTGAGACGGCCTTCTAGCCTGGAAATCGGAAAAATTGGAGTTTGAATTAAGATTAAAATTCCCAAAGGAATCTGTGAGTTGATCATACCCGGAAGCATGATTGAAAGTCTTGGAGTAATTATTTGCCGCGGCGAATGTGGCCAATGAGTGTTTGTTTGAGGTAGATGGTGGCGGGTTTCCAACTCCACCGAGGGCATACGACGGAACACTTCGTGTAAAAGATTCGGCCGCGTAGCTGGGCCTTCGCGATGAAATGTTCCCAATTCCACCCTGGAGTTCTCGTGGTAAGTTGAAAGAATCGAGTGGTGGTGCGTCGTTAAATGTAAACTGCGGAGAGTTGAAATTGGCGTAATTAAACGGTGGGCCAAATCCAGAAACTCCTGTTGGCATAGCGTTTCCTAAAGTGTTTTGAAGAGGTGAAATGGTGTCTTGTTGTTGATCCAACATGGCAAGTTTCGATTGCAAGATATTCTCGAAGTCCGGGTTGCGGAAAACAGACGAATGTGGTCCCCTGAATCCAAACAGATCATTGGCAGAGTCTTCCTGTGCAACATTCTGCGAGGTAGGAGGAGATTGTTTAGTGTCTTTCTGATGATTTGGTCCTTGTGCAACAGACGGTGACTGTGAGGCACGCTCATTCAAGAAATCTGGGTAATTTAAATCCATTCTGCATTCGAGCTGTTCAGGTTTTGAAAAGGGGCCGTATGATAAATAGAAGACCGTTTTTTTTTTTTTTTGGAAATCTGTTGCGTGTCAGAAGTCAATCTTTTGGTCAGAAATTGACCGAGTTTCTGGTGACTGTCGAAAGGGAAGCCTCTCACGCAAGAAGGCGGGGTAGTTCTTTAGAATTGGTGTAAATCGGTATCTGGCAACAGTGAAGACAGGTGACAGATTGAAGAAAATGAAGTGGATCTCAGTAGTATGGGGGTTTTGGTTTGTTCAAAAAAAAAGGAAACTAAAAAGGAAAACAATTCACTTCAATTATTCCAAATACGGCAGAAAAACGGTGGCATTCTTACGTGACGGTGAATACAGCAAGGTGAAATGATATTGGGACTGCACACAGTCTATGCTCGTCGTAGGGCTCTTGAAACTTTGGCAAATGTTTCGATTTGGGGCGTGGCGGCATGACTACTTTTTCGACTTTTCTGCCTGACTGGGTGGCTAAAGCGAACACCAACACCGACTAACAAAAGAACATATAGTTTGATATCATTTCCAATATTGGAACGTGTGGTTTGGGGAATATTCGAATAATGCAACCACATTTGCGTCAATAAACTAACTGAAACAAGTGAAACATTAAAACAATGAAAAAAAAAAAAAAAAATCTTTGATTTCGTGTGGTGAATTTCATGAGCGGTGGCACGCTTTCTATTGTTAAACTGGAACTCGCCCAAGAAGGCTATTTGATTGACGCGCATGTTTGTTCGCGCTCTCGTGTTTCTAGAAATGGAATCCACAGCAAGTATAGCCGTATCCGTACGGCGTTGGGCGCCTCACTGCGAATACTTCCCAGATGACGATCAACCAATGACGCCCGACGGCGGGCCGAACACGAAAAAGGGAAATTCTCCTCCACCGACGCACAGGTACTCCTGAGTAACATTTGTCCTAATTTCATTTCTGCAAACACAATTTGACCGGAAAAGAAATCATTATTAGTAAAACACAACCAAAATGAAATGAATATATAGAGATACTCAGCCACCCCAACCATTAGCTTTCATTCTTGGATTTCTTGTATCAACTTCTTCACCCCAATCCTCAAAGTCTCTTCTTCCTTCTTTGCTGCTCGGATGCTCTCTCGCTGCGCTACACTTCTCCCGGGTTGGTATTAACTTACATTACTATAAACAGGTGACGTTCAAGATTCTATAAATTATTTCAAGTGCTTGACGTTTTCTGCACGTAAATCGTAACAAAAACCAAAATCAAACAAAATAGTCATTTGGATTTTCCAAACGATGTGCCCGCCTGTGGTGGGTATCCGTTCACGGACTCACAAGTACACCATTCGCTTCTGTCGATGTAGTCCATCACACTACTGATATGGGCACCACAGCCGGTCCATGATTGATGTTGGCAAACGCCACAAACAGCTGCTCTACACATTGTTTCAAGCAAAATTCAAAAAGTCAAAAAATAAACTTAAGGAGGTTGGTCTCAGACGGTCTGAGTTCTGATTGTCTCACAAGAGTTTT
Source organism: Metschnikowia sp. JCM 33374 (assembly GCA_005406065.1). Taxonomy (NCBI): domain Eukaryota; kingdom Fungi; phylum Ascomycota; class Pichiomycetes; order Serinales; family Metschnikowiaceae; genus Metschnikowia; species Metschnikowia sp. JCM 33374. Next base: position 86,238 of record BIMT01000129.1, read on the forward strand.
TTAGATTCACGAAGCAAAAGCGGGCGAACTATTTCTTTTTCACTCTTTTTTTCCTAAAAGCTACGCGAGTCTGACGGCCAGAAAATCTGTCTCCTTTTATACGCCCAAGAAATAAGATGCAGCGTGACTTTATCGGCGAAATGCCGATGAACCGAGCGATAGCGCAAAAACGCCCCCGCAAGATTTTCGCCCGCACGTTGCTCGCCAGCTTGAGTCATTAAAATTGATCTGGAACTCGTTAAATGACTGGAATTTGTCGCATCTCGTCTGTGATATACGACTAAATCTATCTTTTTTTTTTTTTATTCATTGGTATACGCATTGACAGTTTTTGTGCTGGTTTTCTGTCACGTTGCTATTGCAGGAATGATGGAGTGGGCGAAAATACTTCCGATGGCCCGTACGCATCAAGTTGATATCGCCGCCTTTTCTCCGTTTACCCTTTTCTTGTTCTCCATCTGGCCCCTTCCTGCTTGTGGGCTTTTTGTTATATATAGATTTTTGTTTTACTTTTTTTTTTTTTTTTTTTTCTTGCACATTCATTAATTTTTTCAATACTGCTTGGTCGGATGGAATCATCGTGTATTTACTCGCAGGCGCTACTACCCATGAATCTCTAGGAACTTATCTATATTAGACTGATGCTTAAGAGTACTCCCACCTCTTGGTGAATCTGTGTAAATACTAAAAATGTACTTGTGTTTTGTTCGCCAATTCTCGTGGAATATTAAAAAAAAAATTCCCTGTTTTGAGATATAAATAAAAGGATAAGAAAACAAAAAAATACCTCCGGTTGCGGCACTTCGATTACGTAATTGCTAGGTAAGCATGTTTATGCCGACAATTCTCTCAGAATTTTCCTCACTTACGTTACCAGCTTTCTTAAGGCTCGGTTTTGAGCTCCCCGCATGAGGAGTAGTGAAAATTTTCTTTAACATTGAATATGTTTTCTTCCAAATTTCGCTGCCCGACTCTTCAGATAAAACTTCATAGCTTAATCGGGACCTTAGTCTTCATAATAGACCACGCGAGTCGCCTTCTTCTCCTCTTTTTTCTCAAAAGGGAGATTGTTTTCCAGCTTGATGCTAGGTCCACCAATAATGGATACGGCCCTTATGGGGGAGTACAGGCTGGGTTCCGTTTGTTTGTTCAAAATGCGTTCTTCTCTTTTCGAATTTCACGTTTGAAGTCAAGAACTAAAAACACATCCATAGAAAAAATAAAGCCACCTCACTCATTTCACTTGGGTTATCCTTTTAGTACCTTGTGGTTTCTTTGGACGTGTAATAAGTTGAGCCCTTGAGCCGCAACAGGAAACGCCACACCAGAGAAACCGACACAGACCCTAAAACAAAAAAAAAAACGGACTTTGTGGTCTTAAATTCTTGAGTAATCCAATCCCCGTCCATTCGACTCTATCGCATGATATGTTCCTACATTCATCTCAATTAACTTTGTTTATTCACTTATCTTACAAGAAACCACCGGTCTGCTCTCTGTGTGCCTCGATGACATCACCGTCCTCCAAATCCATTGAGTCAGGGGTGCTGTCTGGATGGATACGCGTACCGTCAACCAAAAATCTGATGGAGTCCAAAGATCTTCCTTGTCTCTTACAGAAAGCATCCATCAATCTCTTCATAGGTGTGGTTCTCTTAATCTTGAAAAAGATCTCTCCGGAACCATCGCTGACCTTCAAGTTGATGTGAGTGTCAGATCCTTCTTCTTTAGCTTCCTGTGCCATTTTTCCTGAAAATAGTTTGCGTGCTTGTGTTGCGGAAAGTTAAAAACCTTTGTCACAGGTGTTGTTTTTCTTCATTTTGGTCCTTGTCGCGGGATCTCGTTCTGTCACCTACCTGTATGCACACTAGGCGCCAGAGCTAGGAGACACGGGCACAAAAGATCCGACAGAATAAACTCTATATAATAAGCCAGCGGGAGAGGGTATTCTAAGAGCAAGACGCAAACACATCTGTGTATTTTTTTTTGGTTTCAAAAATTCAATAAAAGGGTCCCCGTTGCTGGAGTATACAGTGCATAGTGGCACGACATAATTGAGTAACAAATATGCGGACATAACTTTCGTATCTGGCCGCATCGCGGAAGGTCATTTAATTTATCAAACTGTAATCTTCTGAACGCCCTGAACACACATCAAGCCCTGTCTCATAATCATATGGTTAGCTTTGATTTTTGGGAACTTAAAAGAGGTAGATTTCTATGGATTGCGTGGTTTGCCGCAAACGTTGACCCTGTGTTTCAGAAATTGCCACTATGAAACAAGCTTGGACCAACGCTGCGCGTAAGCGTGGGCTGCAAGCACCGAAGCTCAAGTCTCTTATAATATGAAATTGCGTTGACTTTTTAACCTCTGATTTATTTACTTTTTCTTCTTTATATATATATCTATATATTGTTTTCGGCAACTACGAGTATTCGCTTTTGTTATTTTGATAATTACTCGGACGTCTGCCAAAACATCTCCGCTTTGCCGACCTACTTTGGGCCCACTATATAAAATGATACGGCAGTACTTGAATCTAGGAGAAATACTTCTGCAAACCTGGCTTGACCCCAACATCATCTTTATGGTTTTGGCAACCCTCAAGGTTTATTTCTTCTCTGCCGCCTTAATCTCTGCGGTTTCTTTAATAAGAGACTCCAGCTTGCCGCTATGTCGAAGCTTCGAGGCCCTTGCAAGTGAAATGGAGCTGGCGCCAGCACAAATGTCCCGGATGACTACGCTGTTACTCCACACCATGGCCGATAATATCCACGTACTTGTGGATAAACTGGTGTATTTGCTGGCAACTGTGGCAAAGGGTATCGTTTCGCTTATCTTGGAATTGTATTTGGGCACTCTAACATGTCTTTTGACAGCACTTATCAAGGGTACTTTAGAACTAGTGTCGGACATCCTAGGAGAAATAACCTCATTTGTCCAAAACGCAATTAACGCAGTGTTAAAGGAATTCAATGCGGCACTCTCTGGTTTATCAACGGTCATAAATGGCATCACGACTGCTGTAAATGCGATAGAATCTTTATTTTCGTCAGCGGATAAATCGAAAGTGACAAATAACATCAACAAGGTTAATTTGACGGTTTCATCATTGAAAAGCATCGCCATCCCGACAACTTGGATATCGGATATCGAGAATTTAGCCAACGAAGTACCCGACTTCGAAGATGTTCTCTCCAATGTTTCATCGTTACTCACTGCTCCAATTACAGATCTCACTAAGGGCTTCTCCAACTCATCATTCAACTTCACACTTAATGATTCTTTACTAGTCTCGAGCTCCACTGATCCCTCGGTGATTCCAAAAATCGCATCCACACTGATGAACAGTTTTTCCGACCCAAATGCGACGCAAAGCATTTGTAATGACGTGGAGCTCGTTTTGAGTGAAGCTGTTTCAGCCACCAGGTCTTTAACCAAGTACCTTCTCATTGGTCTTTGTATCGGTACAGTTTCTTATGCCATGATCGCATGCATTTTTGACTATTTTCACCAGAGGAAAAGAACCCGCTTATACAAATCTCTAGCAAAATCAAATAACCCCATTGAAGCAGGAAACTCCATCGGAGATTTTGAAGACGGTTTCTTGGCAATATTCATGAGGAGCTGGAAGCCAGAATCGCGATGGATATATTCGTATCTTACAACGTCAAACTTGACAAAATGCCTCTTCCTAGGTCTTTTGGGTTGGGTCATTGTACTTCTACAGTTCATTACGTTGCAGCAAACTTCAAAATTCATAGATCAAATAATTGCCGGACGAGCGATCTCACCAGAGACAAAGACCAAACTCGTCAATGAATTCTCCGATTATTTGGATGATGCCCAAGTTGCGTTGAACAGGACCGTCAATGAAATAAATGTCGCATTGTTTTCTTCCATCCACAATACATCCTCTGAAATGCTCTATGGAATTGGATTCTTCCAGGGGTCAGTGAACAACACCATCAACGCAGTGTTTGGGTCTTCTTTCCTTGCAAAGCCACTTCGTACAATAATATATTGTACTATTGGCAGAAAAGTAGATTCCATTGAGACAGGGTTAGAATGGATTCAAAACAATACCCAATTTTATGCGCCGGAAATTAATAAAACGTATATGAAAAGTGCGTTCTCCGATTCGACGCTCGACCTGTCGAGCATGCCGCTGAAGATAGTGGATAACATTATTGAAGCACTTCAAAAATTGATCAAGTCCCAGAAAAAGGCTTTGTGGAAAGAGTTTTTCATTGCAACAGCCTTCGTCGCCGTGTGGTTCCTTTATCTAATAGTGGGCCTTATACTCGTTGCAAAACGAAAGGTCCATGGTACCGTTACTTCCGAAAAAAGAATCAGCGCACAAGAAATCGGCTGGCCTACCCAATTAGGCGAAGAAGCGAAGCGTGAGTACAATTACCCATATAATGATCCCTATGGGTTTCCATATTTGGAAACTCCGCAGGATCCTACTAGCCAGCTCAAAAACCGACAAGGTGTTAGCCCAGGTAGTTCAAGCGGACAGCACTTATCTCCGCATCGAGACACCGCTAATGATCAAAAACTCACATCCAAATAATCAGTAAATGTGCGAGCATGGCGGGGTGCCTTTATGGTTTGATTTTTTGTGTCTGTCCTTAGATGTCTCTTAAAAACTCATCATACGTACAATTGACATCGATGGCAGCTTCATTTTCGTCGACCTCAGAGGTGCTTTCTGAACCATCAAAGTACTCCGGCTGATCATCGCGGCTTAGATTTTCGTCGTAACTCGCGAGCCTTTCAACTGGGGATGACAAAAGTCCCAACCGAGTAGACGCGTTTTGCCGCTTCGATGATTTCTTTTCCCTTTCAAGCATCTGGGCCAACTCTTTCTTGTGGGATACTTTGAAATTCTGATAATCTGCTTCTTCTCTGTCCATATTTTTGTATTCAACGCGATCAACAGCAGTATCCATGATGGTTCCCAAATGAGTATCTTCAAGAAGCTTCAAATCACGAATTTCAGGAGGAAAAAATTCCTGCTTTATTAACCCGTGTTTGAAATTGGGGTTATATTTGTAAGAGTCACCATAGCCTAGTTCTTTCATTAGCTTGGTAGGTGCGTTTCTTAGGTGCATTGGAATTGGTAATTTGGTCACTTCGGGCTTTTCAGAAAGAAGTGCTTGCGCTTTCCGTAGCGCCCTATAAGACTTTGTGGACTTTGGAGCACGGGCCAATTTAACAGCACAATGCGCTAGCACGATTTCTCCCTCGGGCATACCGACAAACTGCAACGCTTCCATCGCTGCAATTGCAAAAGGTAGGCACGACGAGTCACGAAGCCCTACATCCTCACTGGCAATCACGATCATTCTTCGGGCAATAAATAACGGGTCCTCTCCACCACTGAGCATCTTCACCAAGTAAAACACAGCTGCATCCGCATTAGACCCTCTTACAGATTTATGGAACGCACTGATGGTGTCATAATGGTTCTCGCCCGTTTTGTCGTACATTTGATGGAAATTTCGAGTACTGAGAAGTGGTTTTAATTTCTCGAGTGTCACCTGGATCACACCGATGTGCTCCGGTACCTCGAATGTTTCCTTTTCTGGTTCCGCTGTCGCAATCGCCTTAAACTGCAAACCAGATAAGTACGCGTTGACAGATTCCAAGATGTTGAGTGCTACGCGTGAATCACCAGTACTCAAATTCGCAATGTAGTCGACGGCATTCTTGTTCATGGCAATGAGATGGAGTCCATGAATAAGCTTTCTTGTTTTATTTATCAACAAAAGACCTTTGTTGAGGATTTTCACAAGCGCATCGTGAGGGAGCGGCTCCATGACAAATGTATGCATTCTTGAGAGCAATGCATTATTTAACGTGAAAGAAGGGTTCTCTGTGGTGGCACCAATAACCGTAACGGTACCGTTTTCTATTACCGGTAGAAGTAAATCTTGGACTGCTTTGTTGAAGCGGTGGATCTCGTCCAAAAAAAGTATTGTTTTGTGGCCCGTCAATTGTTTTTCGTTCTGGGCATTTGCAAATGCCTCTTTGAGTTTTTTGGCATTACTCTCTGACCCTGAAAGTTCAACAAACTTGTGGTTGGACAACAGCGATACAATACGTGCAAGTGAAGTTTTTCCTACTCCTGGTACTCCCCATAAAATAAAGGACGGGATTTGATTGGAATCCATGAGGTTACGCAAAATCCCATTTTCCCCAACAAGTTTCTCTTGACCATAAAAGTCGCTGAGGCTCTTTGGCCGTAGTCGCTGGGCCAATGGAAGATCGGCTTCGCGTCGGAGCTGTATTAGCTCATACCTTGGATTTTGTCGATGAAGATCTGCTTCGGAAGAGAAGTTCCCATTTTGAGAAAGGGGCACAGAACTTTGCGAATGGTTGATGGGTATACTTCGTGCAGATTGGTTTTCTAACCCCTGAGACCGGACTTTCGGGGCTTCTATTATTTCAGATGACCCTTCCTTTCTGCTTTTGGCGACACCGTTAGACTCGTTCCCGGAAGCAGAAACTGTGCTTCCATGACCTGAAGTGTCGTTTTGCTCGTCTATTGTGTGGGAACCATCTTGGGTACTCTCGACGCGACTTAAACGGTCCTTACCATCACGCGTAGCTTGTTTCTTTCTGATCCGGTGTTCTAGTTCCTCCTGTCGCCGCTTCAAGCGTTTTTCTGCTAGAAGAATGCTTGTAAGTGTAGCACTGCCCTTCTTGGATTTCTCGGACGCGGGTTTCCTTGAATCTGCCTTTAGGCCAAGCGCCGCAAATACATTCTGTGACTTTGTTTCGGGCTCTTGTGTGGCAACTGGACTCAGCAGCTTGACCTCTATTTGTGTGGTGTCTGTCTCAAGCGTATCTAGACAAGAATTCACGTGCCGTTCGAGGAACTTGGCCGGAAAACTTCGAGAGCAGATCGGGCACTGTTCCTCCATCAAGAAGAGGAATAAATAGGCGGAGGACTCAAAAGGTTGGAAGGCTCAAATGATTAGGCGCTTCGTCAAGAACCAGGACAAGGACTTCGGGAAATATGGATGGGAAATATGGACTCGTCTCAAAGTACTAAGGTCTTCTGATAAAAGCCTCCGGATTACGACTGCGCGCGTTTCCGGTGATCGAGATGTGCAACGCGCAACGCGTAATTGGTGCGGCGAGCGATTTGGATTTTCTAGTACAAAAATCAGATAAGCAAAAGCAGTGCAAATATTTGATATCCTTATCAATAGGAAATAATGCTCTAACAATAAATTAACTCGAATATACCATCTCTAATAAAGCATATGGAGGATGTATGTTACAGGCAACATTGTCTCGAAGGGCTTCGAGAAGAGCAGGCGCGATGGCAATCTGCACGCCAATTAGTATACCCTTTTGGGCGATAACCATGCACTGGATTTTCGGGCCTTCTTTTCTTTCTCTTCTCTTTTCTATCGGTCTTTAGCATTTTTCGTCGTTTTTTCCCTATTTTTTTTATAGATTTTTCGTGTCACATCATGACTGCGGACATTTTCTGGAAATCTTTACCACTTTCCCCGAAAGAACTCTCGCTTGCCCGGGTGCTCAGGTGTGGCCAGTCTTTTCGCTGGAAAAACGTCAATAACGTATGGAGCTTCTCTGCTGCCGATAAAATCATCCTCCTCAAACAAGATGAAGAACACCTTCATTATGCGTGCGTGCTGGGCGAAAATATAAAGCCCGACCCAAGCATCCAGTCTGCCACGAGTTTCATCACCGACTATTTCAACTTGGATATTAAGCTCGAATCGCTTTATAAAACATGGTCGGAGGTCGAGGCTCGGTTTTCCAAGGGCCTGAAACTCGCGTCATTCAACCTTTTCCCGGGTATCCGCATGCTCAGACAGGAACCGTGGGAAACCGTGGTGCTGTTCATTTGCTCCAGTAACAATAACGTCAAGCGGATCTCGAAAATGTGTGACGCCTTGTGTACTGAATATGGTACATACATCAACGAGCATGATGGAGTGCGCTACTACTCTTTTCCTGGCCCAGAAGTCCTTGCGGACGCAGAAGTCGAGGGCCGCCTACGCGAGCTTGGTTTTGGATACAGAGCAAAATACATTCACCAAACGGCCAAGATGTTCGTGGATGCTGATCGGCCTCACATAACCATGGACGCGCTCTATGATCTCAGAAATAAACCTTATCAAGAGGCACATCAGTTTTTGCTACAACTCACCGGTGTGGGGCCCAAGGTCGCTGACTGTATCTGCCTCATGGCTCTTGACAAACATGATGTGGTTCCGGTGGATACACACGTGTTGCAGATAGCTGTTCGGGACTATAAGTTCAAAGGGCCTAAGACCATGAATCAAAAGACTTATCATGAGGTGAGAAACCACCTAAGCTCTCTATTTGGTGAATACGCTGGTTGGGCACAGCTGGTGATGTTTGCTGCGGATCTCTCTGATTTGAATAACGGCGTCAATCAGGTGAATGGCGAAACTGTCAAGCACGAAATCAAGGTGGAGAAAGACAACGGAAAGGTGAAGCAAGAAATCAAGAAAGAAGAAAATGAAGGCAAAGTGTTAATAAAAGAAGAGGTGGACACTACACTTTCGGTAACGCGACCAAAGGTCAAAAGGCAAATCAAAAAGGAAATCAAAGTCGAGTCAGAGATATCTCCGCAAAATCCAGGAAAAAGGACACTTTCCAGGCGTCAAACAGTCAAACGGGTCAAGACGGCTGCTTAAACAAAATTAGATTTATTATCCCCCATGTATGCATTTATTTACTTCTTTATTGGTGCCGGTTTCTTCCAGTAGTACTGCTTATGGGTCTTTCTACATGCTCTCAACCCACCGTGTCCTCTCACCGATGACACCAACTTATTTCTTTCAGGATCACGGTCCTTTTCAGGAATGTAGTAATACTCTTCCTCGAGAGGTTTACCTGCTGCGTCTTTACCTTGTCTGTAGATCACGCCAATGCAATTAACCTGGTGAAGAACAGCACGAAGTTGCTGGAGCGAAAGTTTGGATACGACGGCCAGGATGGTGTTCAAGAATGATGCAGGGGTTGAAGATAGTCTAGAAAAGGCCAAATGGTTGATGAGGATATTTTCGATTTCGCTGACATTTGGCACTTGCTCGATCCACTTAGCGTCAATTATGAGTTTGCCGTCGGCATCGTGCTCTTTGACCTTCTTCACCTTCTTGATACACCCTTGTGGTTCCTCGCTTTGCGCTCTTCTCTTGGCGCCGTTTAAATCGGGTATGTTGAGTGATCTGCTTGAGAGAGGAGGAGTCAGGCTTTTGCTAGGCAAAGCCACGGGCCCAAAAACATCGGCGCGAATAACATTGTTCTCCTTGTCGATAGAAATTTTTTGGCTTTCCTTCTCAGCTGAAACATTTTGGTTCTCCTTCTCAGCTGAAACGTTTTGGTTCTCCTTCTCAGCTGAAACTTTTTGGTTTTCCTTGGCAGTAGAAACACTATGGCTTTCCTTCTCAGTAGAAACCTTATGGTTTTCCTTCTCATTAGAAACCTTATGGTGAGGTTTGGATGGCGTGGACTCTTCGGAGGCAAATCCCCGGTGTTGTTTCTTCGGGGTGCTTGGAGTATGTGGAAAAGTTCCATGAGACATCATGGGGGTGAGATTTGGCATCGGGATAAGAGCCGACTTCAAAGGACGGTTTGCGATGACTTTTGATGAAGCATGGCTATTCTTGGATGGTGTTTCATTGTATTGCAGTGGAAGCGTGGTATTTTGTTGATTGCATGGAACAATCGTGTTCTCTTCCCTCTTGGCTGGTTCCACGCTGCGATCTACTGCCAACTCCACCATTTCATCATCGGTGACATCTTCATCACAGTCGTCTGGGTTCACCAAAATAACATTGCTGCCAATTTGCAAAACAATGTTGGCAAATCTGGGCATGCGGACGGATTCTCCCCGCGAAACATGGAACTCAGTATGTTGGTTATCCAAATGAATGGATTTCGAGATTCCCTGTGCATCAAGAGGCTTATCGGTCTCGTGGAGCTCATAGCTGGCATCCGCAATCTTCTTCACGAGACAAACACGAGGGATTATCATACCGAACCCATTGTAACCCAAGCATGTGAGCACCAATTTATCGGCAGGATATTCAATGTTCACGTGGCACCGACTGATACCCTTATCGATAGGATTGCCAGTATTTTTGAAGTGGAAATCGCATGATTTCGAGCTCCGGCCAATGCTAAGACTGGACTTATGCGCGAGGAGCGGAACGCGTAACACGGCTGCATGTGGGTTCACAATATCAAAGTCTTTATTAATAGAACTAGCATGTGAGTATTCCGGGATACGACTGGGAGAGCTGGGAACGTGTTGATGAGTGGGTTTGTGTGTCAAGCCAGGTTTTGCAAAGTGAACAGATTTCACAGGTAAAGCAGAAAAGTTGCTCAGCTGTGGGTCATTGTGGTCTTTGAATGGATGTGTCTGTGTATTGTCTTGGAATTGAGTTTGAAACTCGTGGCCATCAATATCTTTCTCTTGTCTTGTAGGTGAGGAAGAACGTCCCACGGTGGAAGATGGGTTGGGAGTAGGGTATTCGAATCTTCCTCTGGGGAGTTCCTTCCCTTTAAATGGGTCGACATATGGCTCGGGGCCGTCGAGCACAGGGGAAGATGGTGGGAATTGGAGGCTAGACATTTCAAATCGAGACTTCACGAAAAAGAGGTTACACGATTAAATTCAAAGAAGAAAAGCAAGCGTATATGCAAAAAGGAAAGAAAAGAAAAGAAAAAAAGAGACAAAAAAATTGAATTCACTCGCTCCTCGGGAGTATAGAGACAGGTCCAAAAAAAAAACGCGAGGTTGGTGTTTTCCCTTGTAAACAAACAACGCGTAAGTTTTCTAGCCGCGTGGAGCCTACCCACGCAGAGATTCGGGACTAGACGCGACACCGTGTCTCTCCAACCACAGATGGTGATTAAGGAAGTAAAAGGGAGAAATTTTTAAGTTGGATATTTGAAGAAGATAAAATTAATATTCTCTCTTTTCGATATAAAAATTTGGGCTCGAGTTACAAAATAATGATAATTATAATTTTCCTTGTATTCTCGGTAATTAGGCATGGGAAGACTGCCAGGCGTCTTGAATCCACAAGAAAAATAACCCAGAGCCGCACTGACCCCTCGGTCCCTCCCAATTCGGTATAACTAACGGCCTCAATTTTCCTTTTTTTCTAGTATTTTCGATTTCCGATAGAAAATACCTCGGACTGTTCGGCATTTTTCTCTTATAAAACAATAATGAGATTACAGTGATGACGGATGTACTCTTTTTTAAAAAAAAAAAAACAAAATTCGTATTACAGGACGCCACTATTCAGTGTCTGTTTGTGTTTCTTATTTGCTCCCGTTTACGAGAGCATCAAATGTTAATCCTGGGCGTGGAGCAGGCGCTTTATTGGTTAAAGCCATAATCTTATCCCAGTACTCCAAAACTATAGGTCTTCATCTTTCACCAGAAACTTTAAAACTAAACTCGGGCTACACATTTGATTGCAAAAGCTATTACAGTTAAGAGGTATAAAATTCCTGTGTTAGTTATTTTGTAGTAAAGTAAGAGGAGGCAAAAGTTTCCTCTTTTAATAGTTAATTGAAATGTACTGGTATTGGCCAATTTATTAACTTGAAAGTAACCTACCTGGCAGGATCTTTAAAGCCGGCTAACCACTGTATGAGGTTCAGCCCAGATGTGTCGTCACGGAACGGAATGACAAATAATGAAAAAATTTAATTGAAATATGCAAAATAATAAAAAACAGAATGCTTTGTTTCCCAGATGAGAATGGAAATTTTCGTCAGGTTTATCTGGCCACTCGTTGTCTATATAAAATGGACTGGGCATTCGTTAGTATTTCACATGGGTTCGCTATACACTTTTTTAATAAAAAACCCCCGAAGTTCTAACAACAATAAATATACTAAATTTTGAAGGAAACTTCGCCTTTAAGTATATATTCAACTTTTTTCTGGATCGCTCTTTTTTGCGGTGCATATTCTCTGGCCATTATCGTGGTCCGAACATAAGGGATACACAGTCTTAGGATCCTAAAATCCGGGGCCACGAATTTTGGTGGATGTAGATGTATCTAAAGTCGGGTTTATTGATTATTTTCCAGACGTAAATATCGCTTTTCCCTTTTTTTTATTCATTCTTTAAAATTCTGTGATTTACTTCAGGGACAGGATGGTGTCGACTGCTGTCAATTCTTGACCATCCTTTTTGGCCTTGCCTGTTTTGGGCGAGCGGCTTTTAGCACCGGTTCTCGGGGAAATTTTCGCAGCCTTGTTCAGAGTCAGGACCGCTTTCGCCTTTCTTGGGCGTCCTCTTCTACCCTGAACTTTCCAATCATTTTCTGATGGATTCACCTCCGAAACAACGTGAGGCTTAATTTTAGGTTTTGCTGAAGCTTGCTTCCATTGTTGGGGTGTGTCTGTAGCAGGGATCTCGACAGGTTTTCTTGTAGAAGCTGAGGTTGAGACTTCAGCAGACCCTTTGACTGGATTTTTGGCATCACTTTTAGGATCATCTCGGGTATCATTTCTGTTTAGGTTGTTCTTTTTTCTCCGGTGAAATCCCACTTTCAGCCCATCTCCAGCAGAGTTTGTGTCCTCGGCCCCAAGTGTCACCTTACTAGTTATTGGGACACTGTCGGCACTTGGAAAAGACAGTGAGGGCTTTTCTTCTTGATGTTTCTCTGTGGTGGTGACACTTTCCTTTCTCTGGCGCCGGCGGTTTCGTTTCCGTTTGGAATCCTGAAGGATATCCTTTCCAATTGAGCCTGTGTTGGTGGTTTTATTTTCAACTTCACTTGAAACAGTTTCTGTTTTTTCTGGATTTTGAGTGGTTTTTTTTCTTCTATCCTCAAATCCAGAATTTTGCTGAGTTTTCAACTTAGTTTTTTCTGTTTTTGGTACATGGGCTCTGGGGTTGGCTGGTCGCTGGTGTGAGACCTTGGGTGCCCGCAGTCTCTTTCCTTTAACTAACTGAAATCCTTCTTCGTCAACTTCAGCTAATTTTTTATCACGGTTCATTTTTCTTGCACTATTATATTTTTATGTTTCTTTTATTATGTGACTTCTCCTGCTGTTGTTAACGTTTCGTCAATAAAAGGTGTCTGTACTCTTCGCAGAAATTGCATCTGAGCCAGATTGTTTTCGCAGCAAAATGGCATTCTTCCAATTTCAATGCGACTGTACATGAATGGCATTAAATCAGTTCAGTGTGTAATAAATCAATATCTATAATTCTGAAATTATATCATAAAGTTGTAGGGGTTCGCTCTATGTGATTTTCTATAAAATGATTGACTACTGTTAGAGATTATTGCTCTGTTATATCAATCTAGTAGCTGCAAATCTTCACATACTCCACCCCATTGGGGGGCAGTTAGATGCCCGAGGAGAACCATCTCTTTATATTTCTTTATATTTCTTTTCCTCTTCTTTTATTTTTCTTTCCTGTGTTCATTGTTATTTTTCTCTTGAATACTCTCTTTGATTATCCTTCAACAAATATCTGACATCTACTAATGATTACTAATTAATCTAATTGTCACCACCACACATATCATCATGGGGAGAGACTATTGGACTATTACCTTGATCATAAATATACATATACATAGACTAATTTGCTGAGTAGCTCCACGGGTTTCAATAATCACTTTCGTATCCTTGAAATAACTCATAAAATAAAAAATCTTCCTGTTGCTGAATATCAGGATTATTAGTGGCATGTCTCATTATGCTATCCAGACTACCATTCTGAATTTCCAACAAACGCTTCAGGATTCTTTTAACTCCATTCTGTAGCTCTTCCATGCCTTCAGAGACAATATCATGAAACACTTTTAAGTAATCCAACGCATCCTCAAAAAAGTGTATTTCTAACGACTTCAAGCGTTCTGCTAAGAAGTCCGGCTTTGCGATATATTCCTCAACCAGATTCCAATTCTTCAAGTCTGTCAACACCACCTCCGAATTTCTCTCGCAAATCTTGCGGAACTCTTCGTAATTTTTGGAAATGATCTTTTTACTTCCAACCGCTTTATGTACAAAATCGATTATGGGTAACATTTCTCCTGAAACCACTTGTCGCTTTTGTAGAATCTCTTTTTGGGCTTCAGCTAAGATAAGGACAAGGTTGTCAATTTTTCTCTCCAAAAGTGTCACCTTGCTGTTAACTTCAAATAAGGACTCGTCCGTTGCGAATTCACTGTCAATGAAATCAAGAAGAAAGCCGTACTCGTAACTAATCCCTATCAAATTTTCTAAGATCAGCCAAATCTGCTTATTAATCTCTGCCATCTTGTGGGTATAGTCTAAAAGTTGTTTCTTTGCAATACAGGAATAAGTGTCGCAACAAAATTCAAGACACTCTTCGTATAGATCAAGGATTTCTTGAGGGGTCGCTGATTCAGGGTTCCATTCAAACTCAATGGTTTTAAGCTGGCAAGAAAATATAATTTGCTGCATGTATCTATCCATGGAAATACTCGTGTTTTCGGGTGGATTCAGTTTAGGTGCTCTTTGGGGTAAGTCACTTGGGCAATGCTCAGGCTTCGCTTTCTTCAAGATGCTCTTGGGAATCTTTAATCTGTTTTTTTCCCTTCCATGGTCCAAAAACGAATCTGACAATTTATTTTCATCAAATATCAATTCCTCGTCATCAAAAGCGACCTTAGTGGTGTTCTTGCAAACAAGATCGCACTGCAAGTCCATGTTGTTAGCTAGCTCCAAAGTGAACTTTCTAAGGAATTTCGACTTAAGAGATCTCCTTGCCTCTTTGAAAAGGTAAAAGTGGTCTTCCTCTAAAAACTCCAGCTTCATTAGCTCAAACTGTGCGATGTTATCTAGCGAGAGAGCATGCCATATGGTAATGTTGCTGATATTTTCTCCATTTCTTGACCCAGTCCAAAATCTCATTATTTTCGATTCTTTCTGCAATTTCGAACTTGAAAGATCTGTTTGGTACTCTGAAAATTGCTTTTTTGGTAATGACGGAACTGGGCTGTAGGGAACACGTTCGACCACATCATGCGAGGTTGGGCCAATGCTCCTGTAGGTATCTTCTGGACGATCAAACCAGCTTTCTTCGCCGTTGCTCAGAGTCAAAACCTCTTGACAATAATCAGAAGGAATTGATCTCTTTTCTTCATTGCTGGGAGCTAAATATGAAAATAATCCAGGGCATTTGCTACCTATATCATGGGATGGAGTTTGAGGATTTTCTTCAGCTAGGCGTAGACGTAGTATTGCTTCGTAGTCTTCCACCCAGTCAGAAACGTAAGTTTCTTTTTCACGACTGTCAACTATTAAGACAGGCCGTAAAAATGCACTATACTGTCTGAATCTCTCATCAAATGACTTGTCGTCACCGAAGCACCAGTTGTCATGGACAAGGTTGTGTTGCGCCTCAAAATCTGATTCCTGTGCATTCACGATCCCTGTGGGCTTTTCTGTGGTGAAATTTCTCGGTTGATCAGTAAGAGTATTTTTCAAGACCTTGTTATTAGAAGTTCCATCTTCATCCCCGCTTTCTTCATCATCTGACATCTCGTCATCGCCATTCTCAGAAGTAATCTCTTCGTCGGATTGATAATATGTGACACTTCCCGTTGAGGCTTTAAAGGTACTAGAATTATCTGTCTCTCTCATACCACCGGGGGTTCCTTCTTCAAGGGGGCTGAAAGAATCAGCTGTAGTATTTTTGATGATATCTTGGTAAAGATTGAACACCTGAGTTTCCCTCATGGCAGAACGAGGGGTTTCCGCGTTAGTATCTTCTTCCGCGTGGTGGTGGTAATGAAACTCAGCACTAACGTCATTTTGTATCCATATTTGTGTTGTTCCCAGTAAAACTCTCCTATAATTAAACTTTTCTGGGTCGTGCGTGGAGCTAGCACAAACTTTATGACGCTTTTGCGAGGAAGGTGAACTTACTCCCTTGCGCTTAACTCTGGCACCTCCATCGATACCAGTCTCTTGTTGGGTCTCTTGACTTATATTAGGGGAGAATCTTACTGTGGATACAGCCTCGATTTCCCTTGGAACATTATAGCTCACGTGGAATTCCTGGGGGGAAGAATGTCCATTTTCTTCAAAAGACTCGGTATCAGAATATTCGGAATACAACAGCTCTTCTGAATCAGAAACTTCCATTTCTGCCGTGATATTTATGTCATCCTCTTCTAAATTTGTATTTCCATTGTCTGAACCTTCATGAGGGGATGAACTTTTAGAATCTTCGACCTGAAATAGGATTTCAGTTGTCAATTCAATTATTTCGTCATCTGAGATATCCAATGGTGTGGTGTGTCTTTTACCAGAAGTAACTCTAGTGCTTTCAGCTGCAGAAGTAGCATTGACCTTCTCTGTGTCATTCCCCCATTTTTCCAACCCCTTTCCTGACTTTATGTGTACTTTTTCTTCGTTGGGCTCAGCAGATGAGACTGGGGAGAGATCAGAATAGGAATACTCGTCTCCTTCAGAATTTGAAGACCCGTCTTCATCAGAATAGTAGCCTGTTAATTCGCCTTCTTGATCTACCTGTTTTGTGATAATCTTGGGTCGCTTCTTTTCGATCTCACTTCTTTTGTAAAACGTCCCCGGTCTTACAAGCAATACATTTTCTGTCAGCCCCGTATATGGGACAGGTGAGAGATGAGAATATGAGGATTCGTCTTCTTCGGAATCGTAGTCTCTCGATTTGCCGTCTTGGCAGTCCTTTTCAGTGTTAGCCGTCACCAGCTCCGTTGCAATCTCACTTCTTTTGTAACATCTCTCCATTCTTACATATACACCGTCTGGTTTGAGCTCAGGAGATGAAACTGGGGAAGGATCAGAATCTGAAGACTCTTCTTCATCAGAAACGTAGTAAATTATTTCATCTTCTTGTTGGACTTCTTTGGTGTTGGCCTTTGTCGGTTCGATTTCCCTAATTATCTCTGATGAATTTTCCAGGGATTTCTCCCGGTCATCTTCAAAATTAGTCTGCATTTTAGTTCAAATTCAAATTGAAATAAAGCTCTATCAATACAAATATGGTATCTAATTTGGGTTTTTTGTTGGCTTTGGTTCGTTTGTTGTCGATCAAGATAAGAAAGTATTCCAAAAGAAAAGTTGATGAGGAGATTTTACCAAAGCAATAAATTTCCCCCCATCATTTTCCCAAGAAAAAAAAATATACTGTTGCCCCGAAAGCTATGCTATATCATATTTGTAGTCTGAACAGCCGATCACTAAAGTAATGAGGGTAGGCGGCCCTTCGAGACCGTATGGCTCACTCAAATATGGGGTCCTAGATTGATTTCAAGCCACCACCTCGGCCCAGGAAAAATTAATTAGAAACACCACACTTTGAATGATTTAGTCTTTTTTATTCACCAAAGTTTAAATTTAAATGGGGTATGAAATATCATGTCATACTTAATGAGTCATGTGTGTTTACGTGAATATTGTCGTGGGGTATAGACTTTTTTCAGACATAGAATTACTTACTGTGTATACTCACAGTACTGTAATAAATATTGCCCACAAAAATTACTTTACCCTAATAGCGCATATATTACTTCTTTGTTTTTTTTTTTTTAAGGAAACAATTCGTATTGTTTTCCGGCGTTTATTTAATACGCTGCCTTTTGGAAATTAATTTGAGTTTTTAAAGTAGTTTTTCTTACAATTTACCTTTATAATAATTGAAAATCAAGAATGAAAATTGCAGTTTGAGAGTAAATTTGTAAACCAAGAGCTATATTGTTGAATTCAAACAACTTCACATCATATCATGGCCTCATACAAAAAAAAAAAATCTGATATGACTTGGCTGTAAAACAGTCATGTTCCCTCCATCATACTACAAAAGTTTGACTACCTCTAGCATAGGCTCGCGCACGCGGAGTTCCCCCACTCACACCCGTGGTTGCAAAATTTTCAATTACAATAATGCAAGTAAAACTTTTAGAAGAGCAGATCAAAACTAGTCTCAAAGCAGGTATTCCTATTTTTATCTGTATTTATGCCTCTCTGATATTCTCTGGTGGCTCCCACGCTTAGCGATAAATCGTCTTTTATTGTGTATTAATGATTCTTTTTCAAGACTTAGGAGGACGATATATTTGAAGACCATCAATTTGAAATTATCCCCTTGTATCGGGCCTCGTCAGCGATATTGAGCTATGAAATAATAATTTGCGTTCGACTAAGTGTGATCCCACTTTTTTTTTTTTTTTTTTTTTTTTTTAAAGAAACAATTCGTATTACAGGACGCCACTTTTTCAGTGTCCTAAAAATCTATATATAGTCTATAGAGAAAACCTGCAACACGTCTGATTATTGTAAATACTGAGTATTGAAAGCCTCCGGCTCTCCCGATTTTTTTTTTTTTTAAAGAAACAATTCGTATTACAGGACGCCACTTTTCAGTGTCCTAAAAATCTATATATAGTCTATAGAGAAAAACCTGCAACACGTCTGATTATTGTACTGAGTATTGAAAGCCTCCGGCTCTCCCGAGCCCTAGGCCTTCCTCCTTACATTAATCGCTGTGTAGGTTGCGTCAACTCGTCTTGGCCTTGCTATGCCCCATAGCCTTCTTTAACTGCCTATGCAGTAAAGGCTGTAGGACTATTCCTCTCTGCGCCTCTCGGCGCCTAGAGCAATACACACGGCGGACTGTTTCGACGTACCAATTAAGGTTGCGCAATGGTTCATAAGTATTGTGTAATGGTGCCAACATTGAATTTAGATTCATCGGAGTTTCGATGTTTAAGAGATTCCACCAGAATTTTGTACATGCACAGTCATTGTAAAGATGACTTTGAATGTTTTTCATGTTCACCTCTGTTAGACAAAGGTGACATTTGTATCGAGGTACCGATTTCTTTGCGTCATGGACAGGGACATAGAACCCCAAATTAAAATGATGTAATGCTCGTAAATCTCGATGTTTACGCCATTCGAACTTGTGTAGTGTTTTTCAAAAACTTTTCCCATCTACGTATGCCTTTAGCTTCTGGACATAACTCCAAAAAATTGTAGGCATCACTGGTTTAAGCTTTTCCTGCTTCTTCTTACTCAAGGATGTAAAATTAGATGGATGACATCCTTTTTTTCTTCTTCCTCTGATAACATGAAGCCATCTGTTTTTTATGATGGCGAGATCCAATTGTCCCTCGACAAGGGTTGAAGTCTCATATATCCTGGACCGAGGGACATTTTCTTGCCATGCTTTGAGATAGCAAATTTCCGTTTTTGTGAACGTCCACTTGAGATTTTCAAAGAACTTCCCTGACTTTTCAAGAAGGAAATCGGAAACATAAAGCCCTTTAGATCGACCAATATGCGCTCGCGGATCCCCACTCATGATCTTCGCCATATGATGTGTAAGTTTTAGTCGAAGGTATCGTGTGTACCAGTCCTTATCATCACTCAACGTCGAGGCAAGCACTGCGGCCCTGTGTCCTTGCAATTGGGTTTTCATTTCGAGTAGGCCATATCCACCTTTCTTTGGCCGGGCATACATCGTATCAGATCCAATTCCTTTGAATACTGTATGAATACCCAGGTCCATTTTGGTGAGTTGCCCAGCTCCCATACATTGTACCAAATCTTTATATACCGTCTTCGACGACACAAAAACATTCGTTCCAATGGCCCTAGTAATTAAGTCGATGCATGTAGATTTTGCTTCATCGTCATGTATGGTAACTTCGAAAGGAACTTAGACCAGTCCATTCCTTTAAGATCAAGGCCCAAATACTTCACGTCTTCTTCCTCATCCTCGATATGGTATTGCGGATATGGTAAGATCTCTTGCTGAAATTGAGGAAAGTCTTCTTGAAATCCCAAAAGTTTTGTTTTGGTTTCACTAACCCTGCTGTTGCTTACTCGTTCAAAAGCATTAATTGCCTGAGCTGCTTTTTTTGATAGTCCTCATCCCTCCGAGGTATATGTTCATCGTCTGCAAATGCATGATATTTCATACTTTCGATCAAGACACCCTCGTATTCAATGGGGATTCCACTGAGTGATTGTAGACTTAAAAGAAACGGCTCTAATGCTAAATTGAAAAGGAGGGGTGAGAGGGGGTTACCTTGTCTCGTTCCACATCTCAAGGGAAACCTCTCGCCTTCCCAATCATTAAGCATAATTTGTGCTTCTTGATCAGTCAATATCAGCATTATCAACCGTACTAACTGCTACCCTAATTCTATCTTAAATAGCACCTGACGCATACATTGGTGAGATATTCTGTCGAAGGCTTTGGTAAAATCGATCATAAGAATGGCTTTTCTGTCTGCCTCCGTCGACCTATTTTCTTTAAGCCTCTCTAACATGGTAAAGAATTCCATTGTATTTTGGTTGATACGCCTGCCCTTGATGAACCCCCTCTGATAAGGGCCTATTCGAAATACAGGGCATGAGCATGTGCGTGGCAACCGTGTAATCATTTCAGCAGTTTGCAAATCAAGTGGAAATGCATTTTAATATAGAGGGAGACAATAGACAGGCATAATTTCCTATGTTCTCTAAGTGGGGATTTAATTAACTGCGTTGAACTTTATTTTTTTTTTGGTAAATAAAAGTGAAGATGAGAATTGCGTGAACGTACCAAATCTCATTTGCTCTTTTGCAACTCTCTTTTTAATACAAAGATGCCAATATAAAGAAGCGCAAGTGGTTTAGTGGTAAAATCCAACGTTGCCATCGTTGGGCCCCCGGTTCGATTCCGGGCTTGCGCATTTATTTTTGCATTTTATTCCGGGATTTGGTCTTCAACCTTCAAACCAATCTTCACAACGTCTTCACTTAACAACTTTTTTTGGTGCCAGCGAATTTTGGCGTCCTGCACACATATAATTTGCACCAATATCTGGTGTGCGCGCACTGGCCCGCTTCGGACTTGCGCGCTTAGGGCTTCTGCCCTTGGTCACGTGCGTGTACATCTCACTTCACCCATGCAGAACCAGTCAAATTTTTCCCACCGTCGCACGGTTCTTGACTTAGCTTAAGATTTTTTCATACACCTTCCTGAAATCTTTATCATAAACAACAGTCAAAATGGGTAGTATGTAAAAACCCTCTATATTTTGTCCGACTATCCTTACGGGCTCCCCAAGATGTTTGACATGGATTTCCCGCATTCGAGAAAGATATAAGCTTGACAAGTTTCCATTATGATTTCCAATCTCATCCGAGGTGGCATCATCGCAAATATGCCCAGAGCCAGATGCTCAGAATCCCACAGTTAAATCATTCCCAAAGTGCATACTTTGGTTCCCTCGGGCAATCCAAGAAAGATCCATGTAAAGTTGGGCTTCTTTAATTTGCCAATGCCCAATCCGACTCATATTTTTGACTCTTCGCCAAACCTATCCATGTCTCATCCAATGAAAAAAAGTTCATTTACTAACTATATCCAGAGGGTACTCCATCTATGGGAAAGAGACATAACAAGTCTCATGTTTTGTGTAAGAGATGTGGCCGTCGTTCTTTCCACGCTCAAAAGAAGACCTGTTCTTCTTGTGGTTACCCAGCTGCTAAGATGAGATCTCACAACTGGGCTTTGAAGGCCAAGAGAAGAAGAACTACCGGTACCGGTAGAATGGCTTACTTGAAGCACGTCTCCAGAAGATTCAACAACGGTTTCCAGACCTCCATCAAGGCTGAATCCGCTTAAGTTTCTTTCTCACGACGTTCATCCTTAGTGTAATTAATACATCATACATTTGCAGAAATGCTATCATATCTTGTAGAACTATTTTTTATCTTCGTAACGTTCAAGCCGATGGGCGTCACTAAGGCTTTCCCATTGATCTGTCTTGATGTTCCATTGGTAGGTATCTACTGTAGTCTGTGCTGAATCTAAGGTAAACCCGAGCTCCGGAGGTAGTGCGGATAAACTTGCAATGCTTAATTGATTCCCTAAACATAAACGCCTATATATATATAATCTCTGTCACCCTCATTTATCACTGTGTTTCTCTGTTCATGTTGTAGTACAAATTGTCAGCTTCATCGTGATTGACACAAACACTTAATATTTCACGGGCAATTTCAACGGTGTCCAGTTCATATGGGAACTCAAGTCCGTTTGCAAACTCGCCTTCAATGCCAGCCAAATCGGCATATTTTTTTGGATTGGAATCGTAAAGATCAAAATGGGCCATTTCTCTGCTACGAAATTCGCAGCTTTTGTTGAAAATACCAATATCAGTAATTCCCCTTGCTCGGATTTCTGACATAAGCTCATGTGCCTCGAAAGAGAGCGAGTCCGATGCAAATGCAATCTTCATGAGCACGACAAATATTTCATAGAGTGTCTCGGGGTATATCAAGGTATTAATATTCTTCTGCCCCTCAATAATATAAAAGAGAATGCGTACAAACACACCAATGATGGTTATTCTCATGTGGATCAACTCATAGCGTGGTTGGTGAAGCAAATGGTTCTGTTCATACCCGATGATTCGAACAATAGACTTGATGTTCTCCTTCAGATTGAGAAGCTCCATCTTACCAGACACCACTATGGACTCCAACAACATGACTATTCGAACTCGAAGAGTTAGTAAGTGACAGTCATGCTGGAACGCAACATGGAATTTCTCTTTGGCACTTTGCTCATTCAACTTTATTGGATAAGGCATTGATATTAGCGATTTGTTGAAGAATCGTTCGGGTTCCAGTGGCACTGCTTGGCTGATTTTGTGGAAATCAGTATTATTTCCCAATACTCTATTGAGCCCATAGAACATGAAATCTTCTTTGATACGGATATCAATTATGAACACTTTTAGTAGAGATTTAACAATCAGTCGATTCAAAGCGACATTTGAAGAACAGAACTGATCTTCGCTTATAGAAGCAGATAAAATCTCAACGAAATTGGAAACCAAATTTATTTGCACTGAAGCAACGAACCGCTCGGTATTTTCGGGCAATATTTGTTGCATCAAGTTGATGTCAAGAATTCCCAGGTTCCATAACTCCTGGGAAAACCCTTCACCAAATTGTGTACAAATGACAGCTGCAGATTCAAGAACGTCGAATGCCAGTACAAGTATGAAGTTTTCCATGAGGCGCTGCTGATGCGGTACGGTATTATGACCGGAAAATGCCTCATCTTCCTCGTCGTTGAGATAAAGCACAAAAGCAAACTTTTGCAGTATTTTACAGAATCCACCCACAAGTTCTTTGACCAAAGACTCGCTTATTGCAGATGACTTGAAATTGATGGATGCATGAACAATGGATATAAGGAATGGCACAGAAACAAGAACTCCAGGCTCCTTATGCTCATGAAGTCTCAAAAGCTCGTTTATCACAGATAAAATCAGCTTGCATATCTGATTAACAAACATGTCCAATCTCAAATATTTATGATTTAACAAAGTATTCCAGATACATACCAGAAAGGGGATATTTGCGGGTATGGTTATGTTGATGGTATTATCAAGAGTGCTTTCCGTGCATATCTTCGAAAGGAACTCCATGGATGTTCTGTCGGACCCATTTATGGTGTAATGCCACAAATGATGACAGAACTGGGACCAGTCATCTTCCAATTGGATGCGAGAGTGTTGTGTTATCAAATGCGCCTTTGGAATACTATCATCCTGATCTGAGCCCCGCAAATTATCATGTGGTGGAGATTGTAATGACCCATTTCCCGATTTTAGCAAGCCCCCTGTATCTCTATCTGTAGTGACGGTCACAGCTTGTGACATGCCGTTTTCATTGACCTTTCTCCGCTTTACCGACGAAAGTGACCGGATCTCGTTACCCAAAAACTTCTTTTCATCTTCAAGTTTGTCTACTGTTTGTTTTAGAGCAGTGACATGTTCCTGGGCAGACGCCTGTATTGCTTTCGCTTCTGCACTTAGCTTGGAAATCTCTTCAGATCTTGCATTTTGCAAAGATTCAAGCTGTGCACGTAAAATAGAAATCTCTCCTTGGGCCCGAAAGAGTTGCAGCTGAAAATTCGGGTGACTTGGTTCATTGGGTATGATCAGAGTCGGAGGCTTTTGCGTGGCCTCCACTAACTGCAAAAGTAAGTCGTCATCATCATCTTCAAAACCTGAATCAGACATTGTGTTGTGTTTCTCATGAAAATCTGACCTTAACCAGATGTTGTTGCCATCAAGTAAAAGAAACGCGGTTTCGTAGGTTCTTGTTTAAATAGGTCAATAATGGGTCCTCATTAGTTCACCATCAGTACTACTTCTGAAATGGATGGAATTGGAATCTTTGAAGATACTGTATATGCTCCCGAAAACAACTTGTTATATTCTTCCTTGGTATGATCCCAGAAACTTATTGTGTTGTTGAGTCCCTACGATGCCTAACAGACCATGTATGCCCTACTGGGTTTATCGCAGCGATATGACACACCCCGGAAGTGACCCGAGTCACAAGATGCGTAGCGATCACAGCGATACGTAGACCGATGGCTCGAGGGTAATTCACGTGATACTTCAGTAGTCAAGCTACTTATTTCCGAGGGAAATACCGGGGATGCGCGCGATTTTTCACTTTCCATCAGAAAAAAAAATATATCGCACGCAAAAAAGATATCGTATCCCATCTCAATCTGGCCATCGCTCTCTTAAAACTAACCAAATCAGCACTCTGAATATAATTTTATTTCTGTTTTCCACAAAATATAAATCTTTCCTATATCATGACGGACTCCAAAAACGACACGAAAAACGAACAAAAACCTGCCGGTTCCACTTCTGCTGCTCCACCTCCAGCATCGTTTGTCCCATCTAGACCCCAGGTGTTGACATCTAAAGACAAAGACACCAAGCGGATGGTGGTGGTACTTTCGCAAGCATGTTTGGAAACACATAAAATAAGCACAGGTGGACCTGGAGGAGACAAGTATGCATTATTAAACTGTGACGATCACCAAGGATTATTACGTAAAATGGGCAGAGACATCGCCGAGGCCAGACCAGATATTACCCACCAGTGTCTTTTGACTCTCTTGGACTCCCCAATCAACAAGGCAGGAAAATTGCAAGTTTTTATCCATACCGCGCGTGGCGTGTTGATTGAGGTTAACCCTAGCGTGAGAATCCCACGTACTTTTAAGAGATTTTCTGGTTTGATGGTGCAACTATTGCATAAGCTTTCCATTCGTTCAGTCAACTCGGAGGAGAAGTTGTTGAAGGTGATCAAAAACCCAATCACGGACCATCTCCCTACAAAATGTCGTAAAGTCACGTTATCTTTCGATGCCAAGATCCGCAGAGTTCAAGACTACGTGGAGACGTTAGATGAAGATGAAAGTATATGTGTGTTTGTGGGTGCCATGGCCAGAGGCCAGGACACTTTCGCAGATGAATACGTGGACGAGAAGATCGGACTTTCTGACTACCCCTTGTCTGCATCTGTTGCGTGCTCGAAGTTTTGCCACGGATGTGAAGATGTTTGGGGAATTATGTAAGACGTTTGATGAGATGGGGTTTTCTAGACATCTACAAGGTAATAGATATATTATGGCAAATCGAAAAATTTGTAAATTTCGGTTCATTTATTGCTCAAGGTAACCTTGGCACTTAAAGAATTCTTTCGCTATTCTGATCTAATAAACGTGCCAATTTATTGCTTCTCTTTCTGTCTTTCCTTCTTCATTCTTTTTTTACTCCGGCTCTTAAGCTCAAATTGACCGAATCATAAAATGATACTTATTTAAATTTTGGAACCTGAAGTAATATTGATGTTAATTATCTCAAACATGCTGTGATTTAAGAAAGCGAAGTACACCGATCGTTATTTATACCAATAATTCTTAGGTTTCTCAAATGAATGATAAATAGCCGGAGGATAAGAAAAGAAAATACCCGAGGTTTTCTCTGGCTCTGCCCTGGAAATTGAAATCTTTCACTTTTTTGATGTTTTGCTACATTACATATTGGCCTTGTTAGTCCTGATGCGCAGACTGAGCCCACGCGATTCGCAAATTGCGGGCCATATCAAGAACTCAGTAACGCTAAAAGATCTCTACTACAACGATTGATAGAAAGAAAATTTACAGCATCCGTTCCAGTTCACGTCACTCATGCAATCTTCTGAACCCCCCTTATCCAGAGCAGACTCCCTGGTGAACACTGAAGTGACCAAAAACACATCTGCGCAACCTTCAAATGGCATAACAGAAGATCCCACCGAGATCGCATCCATAGATGCTGATCTTCCCCCAGATGCCAAAAATGCTACAAATACCAGCACCTTGAGCAATATAGATGGCTCTAGTAACATAGCAGGTGCGGACTCCGACAAAACTCCCGGACCATCCGATACTCCGCAGAAGAAATATGTCTCCGGAGACGATCTTTATCGTCGCTCGTCACAGTATCAAACATGGTCCTTCAGCAGCAAGGAATTGCATGAGCAAAAGAAACATGCCAATGAAAAGGGGAGAAATGCTGCTCTTAAGCTCTTTGATACCGCGAGATCGGCAATGATGACGGAAAAGCCGGACATTTTTACGGCCCATGGAAATCAATTAACCTCTGACATTCTCGAGCTCATTTCGTTTGAAGAAGAGCAAAAATACCTCCAGTTTTTCGGGCTGCAGATTGTGCAAATATGCTCTCATTTTAAAATGCCTACCCAAGTGAAAGCTACTGCCATTTCTTTCTTTCGCAGATTCTACTTGGTAAACTCAGTGATGGAATATAGACCCCGAAACATATTGTACACTGCAGTCTTTTTGGCGGCAAAGCTGGAAAACTACTTCATCTCCATCGAGACTTTCTGCTCCAGAATCCCCAAAACGAAACCCGAGGACATTTTGGGATTAGAGTTCATAATATTGCTGTCGCTTAAATTCACTCTTTTAGTTCACCATGCCTTCAGGCCATTATACGGTTTCTTCTTGGATTTCCAGCTGTTACTCTTGCATCCTTCGCCTGTCATGTACGATGTCAATGTTGACACGATAGGCCAACTATATGATAAAGCCAAAAGGTGGCTTAACGATCACGCTTTGTTAAGTGACGCGCCTTTCTTATTCACGCCTCCTCAGATTGCCTTAGCTGCCCTCTATGATTCCGACAAACGAATAACAGATCGCTACTTGAGACTCAAATTCTTAAAAGAGACTTCGGAGAACAACGAGGCAAGCCAGACACCCGTGCAGCCTGAAAAGGAACATTTTGATCTCATAGTAAAGACTATCAGAAGATGTATCAAGATAACTAAGGAGGAAACCCATACTTCTCGAGAAGAAAGTACAAAGATCGATGAGAAATGTTTCTTTGCATTGAATCCCCAGAAGTTGCTAAAAAGAAGAGCCAAAGCTCTTCAAGGAGACTCATGAACTTTTCGTGAGGCATGTCATTCCTACCGTTAACTGTATTAGAAAAAAAAATCTTTATATTACTTTATGCTTCTATTGTACATTATTCCTTTAAAAAAGCGTCGTATTTCATCAATTGTATTATAGTGTTCTGGTTTTAAGCGTCCATGACCCCTTCTTTCTCCAACACACGTTGGATCTCTTGAAACAAGAGCTTGGAAGTAGCCGAAGACCCCTTAGTGTGAACGCAAATCACCTTAGATTTCTGGCTCATTTCTCGTTGGGCAATCTGTATTCTGAACTTACAACTCTTGAAGTTAAAGGTGTTCTTCTTTGAAACTGACCCAAGAATATTGTTTCCGTGATTGTCTCTCTTCAAGTCCTTCAATCCAAAGTTTGTCCACGAATTCAAAAGTGCAAACAAGGCCGTCATCATTTCTTGTTTGGGCAAGATAGTCATGTATGTGTGAACACCGATCTGACTATGATCGGAAGAGCTGAACAACCGCAGGAAAAGGCTACCCTTAGGTTCACTAACAGAGTTGCTACCGGAGTCCGCTGGTGATGGTAATTGCGTAGGCTGTTCATCCAACAGCTTCTTCGAGCCCCAAGACAACTTGCTAAATATAGACCTGTTTCTCTTCTGTGGGACTTCTTCTGTCTTAGATTTCAAGTTTGTTGAGTCAACGAGCGGTTGCTTACCATGTGCTGGCACGCTTGGTTTGTTGTCTCTCTTTTCCGCAAGGTTCCCATATGTTTTGTTCTTGGGTTTTGCAACAGAAGGCTTTTCCACAGCCAGCAAATCAGGAAGAAGCATTGTCGATGGGCTTGGTTGAGTGGCTTTCACGTGGCTATCTCTCTGTGGACCCATGAGAGGACGTCTTTGAGTTTCCATAATCGGTCTGTTAGTATCCGCAGCAGGTTGCCTTTTGGTGTCCATGGTATTTGGCCTGTTAGATTCCGTTCCCATTGGTTTTTTGGGTTCCATACCAACTGGTCTGTTAGGACCCATGTGAGGAGGTCTTCTCGGCTCCATAACCATTGGTCTCTTACTTTCAGGCAACTTGATACTTTCAAAGACTTCATCACTATTGGCTTTTTGCCTAGTATCATCTTCTGCAAAAGTGTAGTCGGTATCCTTGGCTGACTCGTGTAACCCGGGTTTATGTCTCTGGGAATCTTGCACATTCCTAATGACAGACTTTCTCTGGTTAGCATTATTGGAATTTGCACCGGTGTAGTAGGAAGTTCGCTTGTCAGCCAAGTGTTCATCAAAGTCCATAACGGACGCAGAATCCAAAGGCTCTTCGTCATCTCCAACATTATTCGGCGGTGATCCTGAGCGATCTAAACGATCAGCAAAACTGGTTCTCAAAACAGGCATTGACTTGGAAAGGTGCTCTTCTTCGTTGAGTTCATCTTCCCCAACATCCTCATTATGGGTATCCAAGAAACTGTTCAAATCTTGATATGACTCTCTGGTAGACTTTATACTCAACAAAGACAATCTCTTGTTCGAATTCGTAAAGTTTCTCGATTTCCTGGTGACCTTTGGAATGTTCACGGACCCAATCAAAGTCTTCTTCTCTTCCACTTTCTCTGGGTTAGCTTTCGACATCCGCTTCTCATTTGTCTCATTC
Source organism: Metschnikowia sp. JCM 33374 (assembly GCA_005406065.1). Lineage (NCBI taxonomy): Eukaryota > Fungi > Ascomycota > Pichiomycetes > Serinales > Metschnikowiaceae > Metschnikowia > Metschnikowia sp. JCM 33374. The sequence goes on from BIMT01000129.1 coordinate 115,201, forward strand.
AAATCCTCCTTCAATGCACCATTCAAGTTAAACTGCGAGTTCAAAAGTCTGGACTTCCTAATTTCCGACAAGTACTCTTCGCTCAAATCAGGATCTTCAGATTTGTGTTCAGGTAGTTCAAATGGTGCGGTTTCATATTCGGAATCCTTCAAACCGTGGTTTTCGTCTTGTTCAACAGAAATCATAGACTCCCGATAATCCTTTTTCCTCTGCTTCTGCGTAAAATCAAACTCCGCTAGCAAAGCATCCTGGGCACGTGTGACTTCCTTATTTTCGTGTGCAATCCACAATGGATCTAAACGCGAAACGGGTCGCCTAGTCAAAATTGGAGTTTGTCTTCTCTTTGGGATTGGTTGGGTCACCGAACGCTTCTTGATGGCTTCAAGATCAGCTTTTGTGAGATCAGTATCGTTCTCATTAGCGCCCTCTGATAGAGCACGTAACGCTTGGTTGACCTTTGCCTGTCTCTGCGATTGAGAGGTTCTTTTTCCAGGTAGTACTTCGGTAGTCTCAGCTTGAGCCTTCTCGTTTTCTAGCGTATCCTCTGTGACCGTGATATGCAACTTTTTAGAGGAAGCGAACAAAGATCTTCTCTGCTGTCTTTTCTGTTGCTTGGCCAACTCCTTACGAGCCTTAAGTTCCGCCTCGTGTTTTTTCCTTTCCATCTCCATCAACTTCTCGTAATCTCTGGCTTTCTTTTCCTCCTCGTCAATCAACTTTTCATCCTCTTCGTCATATGCCTCATGGTTAAAGATTTTATCACAGAGCGTTCCAAATGTAGCAGAGGTTCTCTTTGCCTGCTTATCCATGTATTCCCAGTCAGTTTCATTAGAGAGTTTTGCGTAGGTGGAAAGAAGCTTCATAGTAATGGAATTTCTCTTCATTCCTGTCGTCAAAGATTGTCTTATTGACTTACGCTTACTGATTTTTGGCGTCGCAGATTTCAACACTGAATTTCTCTTATTACCAGTAGCAACAGCGGCGTTTGAAGGTTGCGAGATTAAAGCAGGAGAAGCGCCAAGCGCCTCAAGGGTATCCTTATTTTCTTCCCTGTAATCAAGTGGAGCAGTGGCAGGTGTATCTGCCTCGACATAAATTGAATCTTTGGAGGGCAAAGTTGGAGGCATCGACAAGAATGACTCACTTGGTGGAGCAGCAGACATAATCTCATTATAAATATCTCTGGGAAGAGGGCCACCTCGAGATTGAAAGCTTCCATGCTTTCTGGGGGACTTGCTTGGAGACTTGATTGGAGATGCACTGTAGCCCCTATTGTCTCTTGAAGGAGATTTGAAAGGGGAGTTGTTGACACTCGAAAATGCTGAGTTCCTACCAATGACAGAATTACGGGCTCCGTAACGACGTTGAAAAGAGACAGGTCTGTTGCGTGATGAGGATGCACTCATTTGTCCGATCTTGTTGCGTCTAGGTGTGTTGGGACCTCTGATTGAAAGAGCAGAGCTGGAGCGAGGAATGTTCTTGCGAGGAGAGTTTGAAGCAACTGGGTTGAGGTTAGAATCATCTTGCGTGTGTCTGTATCTGAGGAGTAACGCGTAAAATGTCTTCTCTGGATTAGGGCCCTCCTTCAAGAGAGCGTTGACTATTTCTTGCTCGGGTCTTTGATTCCACAAGATGGACAAGTTTTCCAAAATCTGCTTGTCGATATTCTTAGCCGATCCTAATGACTTGTATGCGGTTTTTGGATGAGGCAAAGATTTGACACTGATGAGATCTTCATCGGGGCATGGGTATTTTGCAAGAAGCCTATGAGTCAAAACCTCTGACGTGGTGAGTCTGTCCAATGGATCAACGGTAAGCATACGCCAGATCAAATCCTGAGCCTCAGTACTGATATCGCGGGGCATCTCAAAGTTTCCGGCTTGCACTTTCAATAACAAATTACGGATATTTTCATCATCAAATGGTAAGCGGCCGGTCAATAAAGCAAAGAGGATGACACCACACGACCACACATCAGAAGCAGCGCCGTGGTATTTAAGTCCAGACACGATTTCTGGAGCAGCATAATGAGGAGAGCCACAAGATGTCTCAAGCAATTTACCGTTGCTTTCCAATGCGGCCATGCCAAAATCTGCGAGTTTCACATTAAGAGAACCATCAAGAAGCAAATTTTCGGGCTTCAAGTCACGATGACAAATACCTAACGCATGGCAGTAAGCAGTTCCCAAAATGATTTGCCGGAAGTACTTCACTGCCTCTTGCTCTTCCAAGGGGCCTCTTTCAACCAATAGGTCGAAAAGTTCTCCACCTTCTACGTACTCCAAAACCAAATAAAGAGCCTTCGAGGTTTCCCACACGTCATACAAACGCAAAACGTTGGGGTGAGTTAAAAGTTTCATGATGATGATTTCACGTTCGATTCCATATGGAAGGCCGCCTTTTCTGTCCTGTGGCTGTTCATATTCTTCGTTCAAATCCAGCTTGGAAACCACCTTGACCGCAGCCTTCTGTCCCGTAGTTTGGTGCACACCTAACAACACACGACCAGTGGCACCACGGCCAAGTGTTTTCCCTAGCCGCCAGGGCCCGATTTTCTGGGGATGACTGTGTGTATTTGATATCGATGACGACATCGAGCCTTGTCTGGAGAGCATCATAAGTGTTGAATTCTGAGTAAAGCGAATGCTATAGTGTAAGAAAGATTAAAGAAGGTAGTAAATCAAACACACGAGCTTTATTCGGTTTTTTTTTTTGGCCGTATTTCTTCGGATATGCTATTTCAAGCGAATGTTCTTCCAAAATAAAAGGGAAACAGAAATGTCTTCTGAAAGAAAAACGGTGTCAAACAGGAAAGCTGAAAGTGCTGTAAGAGAAAGAAAAGTCAAAAAATAAGAAGAAAATCGTGAACCAAACGTGTTGACGCTGCCGGTATATAATGGGTGATCGAGGGCTTGGCCTGAACACAAGCAAGACACTTTGGGAAATTCCCACTTACTTCTGAATGCGCGACGCGTGTGTGGCAGGCACGCGGCACCCAGTTTATACGTTTTGGGTAAGCAAGCAACGCACGTACAGTGTAGGCCAATGAGAAGAGAGAATCTGGAAAAATGAGCTCGGTTTGTAATACAGTACTAAGGCAAAAAAAAACGTAGACTGATGACAAAAAAAAATGGAAAAAAAAATTAAGAAAACTTCTAGAAGCTAATTTTTTGAAAAAACTCGTCAACAAGGAAATCAGAAAATAGTCGGAAGAAATTTAAGAAATCTGTGATAAAGAAAAAGTGAATATCTAACAAGATACATCAAAATACATCATAACGTAACGTAACATAACAATTCAAAACAATGACGACAAATTAGTTCATAGGGGTAAAGATTTATTTGCAAAAGTGCTGGATGGGAGCCGTTCGAGGGGCACCAAGCAAGCACTGAAGTCCCTCGCACCGAATTTTATCCATATGCAGCATCAATCGTTGAGGATGTGTATGGTCATTGGCGCTATGCGTTTTTGGTATATATTCGCTAATGTGTGAGGCATATTTAAGGTCCATAAAAGGTAGCAATTATCGTATTTATCCAATCTTAAATCCAGTTCCAGCACCAAAACAGAAATACAAGGTTCGGGTAACGTGACATATGAGCTCACTTGTTCGAAAACTCGCTTGTCATAATTATTAAAGACTACGGGGTTAGCCGTGCCAGTGGGAGACGCGTTCTGCGAGTCTAGATCCCAGGCGATGCGCAGCAAGACGAAACGGGTAAGCATATTGCCAATAATTGATAATGCAATTTCAGTGGAAAATAACGATATGTAGGTCTGATGACAGAAAGCTGGCTCGACGGCTATTAGGGGAAGAAAAAATTTACCCCTAACGCTGATTAGGTTATTAGGCCGTATATTGTGTATGCTCAAACTGTAAAGTGTGTCAGCAAATAATGAGATAAGGCGAAATAGAAGTTTTTAAAAAATTTTGTATCGTGTCAGTTGATCATCTCTTTGAGTATAAAGAGTCAATCGAGATGATTTGTAAAGTTTTGGGGGTCATTTTACATTCTAAAAGCAGGTTGATTATTCTATGCCTTCAAATGTTAAAACATATGCTTTCGAAAACCTTTTTGAAACAGTAGCATTAATTAAGTTACTAGGCAACCAGGATTCCATGTCAGAGTATACATACAATTGCAAATCAAAGTTCCATGAGCGAAACTTGACTTCAAAATATCCCACTGACTCATTAATATACATCTTACGATTTTTTATATATCAAAGGCTTGGTTATACGTGCAAGAAGGGCACTAGTATAGCTTCAGCTGAAGGTGCGACTTACGAACACCTCACACCTCACAGGCCAGCCCTTAATATAAAAACTTCAACTTCAATCGCAGGCAATACTCATTCAAACAATTGATAATTGACAAAGTTTAATCTCTATTAAAAGTTTCAAAACGTATAAAAATTTTTATGAAAAAAAAAAAAAATTTGGTACTCAGGGAGACTTATTTCGACTGTAATACGTGGCCTTACTGGCTCTAGAGGGAAACTCGTGCTATGTTCTCTCACACAGGCGCGCTCAAGTCACAATTGAAATTGGTGACTAGTGCATCACAAACAAAGACAACAATTAGTTTTGTTAAAGCAAAAGGAGAAATCTCAAAATCACCCTCTGATGCTGAAATTTTTTCATGGTTTTTTCGAGCAAAACTCCTTCGAACTCTATATCTTCTCTCATTTCGAAACCTTATTTCTACACATGTATTGAGCCCTCCAAATGAGTGTTCTCACCAAAAGTCATGCAGGTTTGCTCCACGAGCATTGCAGTCCTCATCCTTGGACTTTTTTTGAATCAGAGCCACATACGGCACCAAAGGAAAGCTTTCACCCCCAATTAATAAATCACTTATGCCTGAGTGGGTTTCAACTTTTCCAGGTTATAGTGACCTCATGCGTAAGGTCAAGCGTGCCATAGGAGCCGTCTGCAAAACCGGGCCCATCCCACGTCATGTGGGTGTCATTATGGACGGCAACCGTAGGTATGCTAAAAACCACAAGATCGAGATGAAAGAGGGCCACAATTTGGGCTTTGACAGCATGGCATCTATCTTGGAACTTTTGTATGAATCCGGTGTCGCATGTGCTACTGTGTATGCATTTTCCATCGAGAACTTCAAACGCCTGAGGTATGAAGTCGAGTGGCTCATGGACTTGGCCAAGTCCAAGCTCTATCAAATGAGTCAACATGGAGAACTTTGTGAACAGTATGGAATCCGTATAAAAATTTTGGGAAATGTGGCTCTATTACCTTCTGATGTGCAAAAGATTCTACAGGAAACCCAAGATATGACCGCTCACAACACCAGGGCCGTGTTAAACGTCTGTTTTCCATATACTTCAAGGGATGAAATTGCTCACTCTGTTCAAGGTGTAGTGAAGGCCTCGATGGATGAACCAGAAATGATCATCGATGAACACGCAATGGAGAGATTCTTATACACAGCTGATGCCCCTCCTTTGGATCTCCTCATAAGAACTAGTGGCACAAGCAGACTTTCTGATTTTCTCTTGTGGCAATGCGTTCCATCCACTTGTGCCATTGTTTTCAGTGATCGGCTTTGGCCCGAGTTTCTGCCCTGGGATATGACAAAGATCCTTCTCTCATGGAGTTTCAATACGTATTGGTATGGCCACGGAAATGGACAAACAATGTCTAGAATAGTTCTCCGTGATTCAAAATCAACTTCTTCACATCGTGAAACCTCCATATCTATTGATTCGGACACCTCCACTGCTTACGAACGTTACGCTACCGAAAGTCCCACGCATCTCAGAGAAGGACTAAATCTGAAACCAGATAAGGTCTAAGACAGTGATGAAAGAATTTCACAAATTGGAAATAGAATGAAAGACAATCAAATTAGTTACGATACTTAAGGAATAAATGCGGAGGAAACCGGAGATAATGGTGAAGATATTGTGAACTTGAATTACCAGCTATGGAATACAGCTTTTTGGTTTTGATTCCATATGTTGAGAAGTAAGAAACAGATAAAGAAAAAATGAGAAAAAACGAAAATGAGGAAAAAAATGAATGCGAAAACCCGTATGCTCTTTTTGTGGGCTTTCATCAAAACTGAAGCTTCTTTTTAGAATATCCCATCTGATTTTAGTATTGGGTACTTCTCAATTATTTGGGGCTTTTCTTTCTCCATCACGGGATCGGTGATGTCCGGTCTGTGCAAACCAGATCCAGATATTATCTAAGCACATGGTATCAGTGTCATACATGCACGATCGCGGACGACGTTGAGTCATTGAGTTGTGCGAAATTATTCAATTACTCATTCATTATCGTTTTTTCTTCAAACACTTCAGCACCATGGATTTAGTCAACCACCTTCCAGATCGTCTATTATTTGCAGTTCCCAAGAGTATGTGAGCAGTGTTAAATTACGGCGTGATTTAAATTTATCGCGTTCTTACTTACCAAAATACTAACCTTTCTAAGAGGGACGTTTATACGAAAAATGTTGCACCTTACTTGCAGGTGCAGACATTCAATTTAGAAGGTCGAACAGACTCGACATTGCTCTTTCGACAAACTTGCCAGTTGCTTTGATCTTTTTGCCAGCCGCAGATATCCCAACCTTCGTTGGTGAAGGTAAATGTGACTTGGGTATTACAGGCTTGGACCAAGTGAAGGAAGCCGATATGTTCGAGTCTGTATCTGACTTGTTAGATTTGGAATTTGGAAAATGTAAATTGCAAGTTCAGGTTCCAGCTGATGGTGATATTGAAAAACCTGAACAATTACTCGGCAAGAAGATTGTTTCCTCGTTCACGAGATTATCTGAAAACTTCTTCAAAGACTTGGAAGTTGCAGCTGGTGTATCCGAAGGCAAAACTAAAATCAAATATGTGGGTGGATCGGTTGAGGCTTCGTGTGCACTTGGAGTTGGTGATGCTATTGTTGACTTGGTTGAGTCCGGTGAGACAATGAAAGCAGCAGGCTTGAAAGCTATTTGCACTGTTTTGGAGACATCTGCTCATCTTATCTCATCTAAGAAGCCTAGATTTCCTGAATTGGTTGAAACCGTCCACCAAAGATTCGAGGGTATCATGGCTGCACAAAGATACGTCTTGTGTAACTACAACTCACCTAGATCAATCGTCTCAGAAGTATTGAAAATTACACCAGGCAGAAGATCTGCCACCATCTCCGCGTTGGAAAAACAACCAGGGGACACTGAGGAATGGGTTGCCATTTCATCTATGGTCGAGAAAAAGAGAATCGGAAATGTCATGGATGAGTTGAAGAAGGCTGGTGCCTCGGACATTTTGGTGTTTGAAATCAGCAACTGTAGAGTTTAAATTTGCAGTGGGCTTGAAAAACTTGCAGTTGGGGATTTTGATGACATTATAGAAACAGTTTAGAACATTAATTACTGGTGGACTTGTGGGGGTATATGGTTAGCAATATTATTATTCGTATCTCTCGAGTCTTTGCGACAAATATCTTCATTCTTCTGAGTGTTAAACTACCTTTTGTATCTATACTTTACGTCCTCTGGGATTTTGAACCAGAAATTACGGAACTTTGATTTGAAGGAACACATTGAAAAACATCGTCCATCATTGGTTTGAAGAACGGAAGAAGTAAAGCCACTGAAGCCACTAGACCCTCTTAATGCCATGTATCTTTCGGTGCCCAATATGTTTCTGCCAAACTAAAATTTACTTATCTGAAAATAGAGACACTGTATTGAATCTACTATGCCTATCCCCATCTTTTCTTGGCTACAGAAAAATATCGAATCCAGATTCCTCTCGCTACCTGACGAGGCCAAGCGTGCACTACCGCCCTGAAAGGCTATATCGAACTAAATTCGCCATTAAGAATTTATAAAATAACGAAGCAGCAGTTGAATGAATAAAGATATGTGTATGTCTTCCTATAAAAAAGAAAAGAACGAAGATACTCGTTAAAATCTACTTTTGCTTCATCCTCCATATGTTGAGTTGATTCTAAAATACCACATTTGTTCCAGACCAGACTACCCTTTGGAGCTCCGCCCCCGTACACCTTCGCGTGGTTCTGGCAACGTTGAAGTCGCCACTTTCTCCATACATCAGCTCCACACCATAAGCATGTCGAGAGAAGATCCATTAAAAGCAGAGAAGGATTTCTCCGCCACCTTAGATGAGCAAATTCCTCTTATTGAAAAGATTCCAGATTACAAGAATGCCATCGATCGTTACTTAGTCTTGGAGAAGCAAATCAGACAATCATCTGACTTGGCCCTGAGTAAAAGAGTGCTTGCCAAAATTGTCAACACTCTTGTCGAGAACAACGACTGGAACTTTTTGAATGAAATCATCACCATTTTGTCCAAGAAGCATGGTCAATTGAAGACCTCCATACAGGTTATGATCCAGCACGTCATCGAAAACTTAAATAAGCTAGACAACTCAGACGAGAAACAATTGCAACTAAAGATCTCCATTATCGATACAATCAGGACTATTACTGACAAGAAAATCTTTGTCGAAGTTGAAAGAGCAGAAGTTTCACGTATCTTATCCGAGATCTACCTTACCGAAAAAAATGACTTGGACTTAGCTACCGAAATTTTGTGTGAGTTGCAGGTTGAGACATATTCCTTGATGCCCTTCGAAACAAAAATCGACTACATCTTACAACAGATGGCATTAACTTTGCAGAAAAAGGATTATTCCCAGGCCAAGATTCTCAGCAGAAAGATTCTCTTAAAAACTTTGAAGAACTTCGACAGGGCTGACGAACTCAAGGCGACGTACCTCAGATACTTATTGCAAATCAACAAGTTCGAAAATGACTACATCACGATTGTGAAAAACAGTTTGCTTTTAGTTGAGATTCCTATTGTGAAGGATACAGATGGGTTCAATGAATTATTAGTGTCGATTGTTTACTACATCATTTTGTCTCCTTTCGACAACTATCAATCTGATTTAATCCACAAAATTAAGAGAAATCCATTGATTACTAAAAATGTTGAGCCAAAGATCTTTCATTTGCTAGAAGTATTCACAAACAGTGAGCTTATTCAATGGGAGAAAATTGACAAAGAATACCGTCTGGAATATTTCGAAAAATCGGATGTTTTTGCGAGCGACAAGACAAACAACGAGAATTTTCAAAACCGTGTCGTCGAACACAACTTGCGAATCATCAACAAATTCTATCTGTTCATTCAATTAAATAGATTGGCTTATTTGTTGAACGTGGGTGAAAGAGAAGCAGAGACCTATGTCAGTGACATGGTTAACAAAGGTATGATCTCGGCTAAAATTAATAGACCCAAAGGTGTCATCAAATTCGAAAAGTTACAACATGGAACTGCTGCTGGTGCTTCTCAAATAACAAGTAACAGTGAGAATATCAATGATTTGTTGAATAGTTGGATCTATGATGTTGACAGCTTGTTGGAGGAGGTTGACAGTATTGGCCATCTCATTAACAAGGAAGAAATGATGCATGGTATTAAACAAAAGGCCTAATTTCTTAAGTATTGATCTAGAAAATATAGTGGCTTATAATTCTCGAAAGCACATGCTGTGCTTGTGGTTATTCCCTTCCGAATAGTTTATATCTCTTAAGATGAAAGATAGAAAGTTTGTTTGTTTTTTCTTCGTTATTGTTTCTTCGATATTCATTTATGCTTATATGATTTTCGAAATTAGAGAATTATTTTTGTAGTTTAATTTATTTTATTTTTCCTTTGTGTTTGCATCTCAGTCTACTTAAACAACAACGGCAAAAACCAATGAAACTATTCCGCTCAATAAGGAAATGGACATCAAGTTACCCGCACTCTGTCTCAGAGAAGAAGATGCAGCAGAGGATTGGGTTGATGACGACGACGAAGAGCTAGCCGAACTAGATCCAGACTTAGAGCTGGAGCCAGACTTAGAGCTGGAGCCAGATTTGGCAGAGCCAGAGTCGTCGTCGTTGTTCCCTGCTGCAATGCATGCCCACTGGGTATTTGCTTTGAAACCATTTCCCTCCGGTTCCACGGCACCGTTCATATATTTCAAGGCACCTTTGGGGGTGTCTGGGATTTTCTCGGGAGCTTCCCAGTATTTGGATTTTTCAGGACACTTGCTGTAAGGCAAGGCGCTTTGGAAAGTACCGTCTCCAGAAGGATTGGGGACAGCAGCAAATTGCTGCTTCAAGTTCTCGAAGTCTTCGTTTGGAGTTACAGACTTTCCGTCTGAAGAAATCTTCACTAATCCGTAGTCGTTTTCTTCTTGGGAGTACTCGTAAACAAGCCCTCCAGAGAACACGTGAGTCATCTTGGAAGAGTAAATCTCTTTCACCTCCTTAAACTTTCTTGGTTGGACTTTGTTGCAGCCATATTCAGAAAAGAAAATGGGGATCGAGTAGTTCAGGAAAGCCTTGACTTTCTTATCGTAACCTGAAGTAGCAAAAGAAGAATCACCGCACCAAGCGTAATCATTGAATCCATAAAAGTCAGCACGAGCCATTGCATCATCTCCACAGTTAAAGTAGTCCGCGGATTGGAGACGATTTTCCTCGACATCGGCAGCAGAATATCCTACGGGAACAAGACGCAATCCAGTTTTTCTTTGGAAAGTTTTGATATCACGGATCACAGCCTTGACCATGGCAGCAGCGGGTGTGGTTTCAAGGTCATTGATGACTTCGTTAGCAGCAAAGATACCAATCAAATTTTCATAAGAAGACATCAATTTCACAGTAGCAAACACTTCATTCAAATACATCGTGTTGTATGAGCATTCAGCACCCTTGTCTCTGGCAATCAGCGCCATTGGGATGTTGACATCTAAAATCACACCAATTCCAGCATCTTTCAATATTTTCATGCCTTCTTCGTGATCAGCGGTGTTATCAATAGAGTAAACTCTGATAGTATTAATTCCCAACTGCTTGAAGTAAACAAGATCACGCTTCAAATTATCAACATTAGCGATTGGGTCGATAAGTTTTGAAGATCCACCGGGTTGGTAGTCAACACCTCTGATGTAAAATCTTTCAATGGTTCCATTTTTAAATAATGCATTTCCTTTGGCTGCAATAGGCCGAAATTCTGCGAGACCGGTAGCTAATAAAAATAAAAAAGCGGCGATCAGGCTTAGCCTCGAAATGGCGTGCGTGGGTGCGAAGCTTAACATTCGGACTGCAAGGAAATCGGCGAATTAAGATGTGTGAAGATCACAGATAAAAAACTTAAAAGAAAGAAAAAAAACTAGTAACGAGTGTCGACAAATGTCTTATACTTTTTTATTGAAGAGGGAATGGAACCATCTTTATAAGATACAAAAAGTGACAAACGTGGCACAGCTTCAAAAAAATTCTGGGCACAGAACAATAGGCATCAAATTAGGTAACTGCACCTCGTGTGGTTTCGCGCTATAAATAAACACTCGGATTTACAGCACTGGCAGAATTAACTTAAAGCATAGCGAAGCTTAACACCAAAAACGTTTACATACGTTAAAAAAACTGTAAGCTCACCGTAAATAATAATTAAGAACTACTTGCTAAATAAAAGTGCTTTTGTGACTAAAACTTAGTAAGTTCTTGTTCAGCGTATCACTGATTGTAAACACAGCCCATAGAATGAGATATGGAAACACGCCAATGCAGATCGGTTTGTTTGATCTGCACACTCGGCCTCACGCGAGCAACGCGGTGTAGCCAAGCATCCTGAAAAAACTCTCGGCATAAAAGCCATGACATCGTGCTTAAAATTTCTTTTTCATGCCCAGGAATAAGAGATCACTGGAATTTCCAGGGAGCTTTCATTATCTTGCTTCATTTCATTTCATTTGGCGTTCAAATGCTCGAGCTTATTTCCCAGAAGTAGCCTATTGTCCTGTGAACATGCTATTGTTGTCGTCAAAGAAGTAAATTGCCCCACTCTGCCGCATATGGCCACTTCTGTTTCAGGAATGTAAGGACAACAAAAGAAGTAGCCGAGGTATCACAACCAAGGAAATAGTTTCTAAATTTAATTTTGTATTAATCCTTCAAGCTTACATTCACGAGTCACCTTCTGTGACCTAAATTCATAACCTGGCTTCAGGTCATTATCCTCACAATAAGAACAATTGCAAATCTCACAACAGTGCGAGCACATTGCATAAAGACAATTACCCGTCTCCAATTGCATTGTTTTCTAAGATTTCAGCTCTTATTTTATCTTTCTCTTTTTTTTTATTGATATTATTATTATATCATATCTTGTCTGATACATATATATACGGATTTTATTTTTAAAGGGAAACTACTTGCGGGGTTTCTGAAATTAACCCGATATTCGCCTAATTGGGAACATACACGCACTATGAATTTTCACTCAAAGAAAAAGAAATAAATGAACTCATATCTTTTAGGAATCCAAGGAGTCGTCATATTGTATAGCTTCGGGGAGATTCTTCCGGAAACACAAGAATCCACACTAAATACCACTTAGCTGTAGAACTAAAAGTACTGTGGACTGATCTGGAATAAACAAAAAGTCTTTAAAATTGGCAAAAGTAAACACACTTGAATTAAGGGGGTACTCGGTCCACTTTTCTATTTATTTTTTCTCGTCTTTCCCTGTCTAATTTGTATGGTACATTCCATTCACATACTCTGAAAATTTTAGAAAGTTTCTATTCAGGGAATTGTGAGCTTGGGAATCACACCCCCTTCTTTCCGTAAATATCTTGATTAAAAAGTCTTGGCATTTTGCGTTATTCGGCCAGACTGTACCTCACTTTTTCCGCCAGTGAACTTTCTGTATTACATACAGGTCAGCGGGGTCTAGACTTCACCGCAAAATACAACGCCCAAGTCGGCGTGCAGTGTGTGCAACAAAACACCCGCGTGTTTCTAAAAAATCTCTATCGTTTGCTTTTTTGATGCTAAGTGGTTTTTTTTCACACTGGCATTTAAACCCAGGCTAATATCATTACATGATCAGAGAATTCAGAAACCTATTTTTAAAAAGAGAGATTTTGGAAAATCTATTACACCGACTATAACATTAAAATAGCCCTAGTTGTATTTTTTAATTAAATGAAAGGACTCGGAATGGATTGAATGCAAGAAAATGTGATTTTATCTAATTTTTGTCAAAACTCTAAATTTAAAACTCATTATTTTATCCACCAAAAATTCATTTTACCTTTTATGTTCCTTAGTTATATATATTTTAGTTGAGACGCTCAATAAGCTCTCCCAGGTCTGAAAATTTACCGGGATAGAATGCCACCTTTCTATTATAGAGTTTTAATGAGGTTTTAACTTGGCAATATACTTTGTCGAGGATAATTAAATCCAGGTTCACAGAACGCGCTTTATGGGCTACCGTAGGCATTTTTATCTTTTTTTTTTAAAGAAATGTCTTTATAAAAAATACCTACGTCGACCCCTAAAAGCTTCGAATTTTTTTTTTTTACGAATTTCTTACACTTCTTCTATTCTTACTTAAGTTAGCCAATATATGTATATTCACTAGCTGTACATCTCTGGGCTCTGATCGTCCACGGTGTTTCGCATTAACTAACCTGAGGCACAGATGTTTTTCCTGTCCAGAACTGACAATCGATCCATAGAGTTCGACTGGTTATTCACTTCCCCACATGGCTTCCCAAATACATTTTCTCGATATAAAAGGGAAACCCCTACTTTCGAGGGACTATAAGGGAGATATACCTTCTAATGCAATCGAGAATTTCCCTCTCATCCTTTTGGAGTTGGAGAGCACAGACGACGACTCGCTCTATAAGCCGTATTTCAACAAAAACGGAATTAACTACGTGTACATCAACCACAACAATTTGTATGTGTGTGCTTTGACTCGAAAAAACGAAAATGTTATGACAATTGTTATCTTTTTGTCTAAAGTGATAGAGGTTCTTACAGAATACTTCAAAAGTTTGGAGGAGGAGTCCATCCGTGACAACTTCGTCATCACATATGAGCTCTTGGACGAAATGATGGACTTTGGCGTTCCCCAAACAACAGACACGAAGATCCTAAAGGAATATATTACGCAAGATTACTACAAGTTAGTAAGGAATGCCCCATCCAGACTTATTCAACCACCAAATGCTGTGACAAATGCTGTGAGCTGGAGAAAGGATGGCATTGTTTATAAGAAGAATGAAGCATTCTTGGATGTTGTGGAGTCAATAAATATGCTCATCAATGCCAAGGGTCAGGTGCTCAATAGTGAGATTTTAGGAGAAGTGAAGATGAAGTCGAAATTGAGTGGAATGCCCGACCTTAGATTGGGATTGAACGATAAAGGCATATTTTCAACTAATTTGGACGATGACACAGCATCGGAATCAGCTCCTGGATCCAAGAAAATTGAAATGGAGGACATAAAATTTCATCAATGTGTCAGATTGTCCAAGTTTGAGAATGAGAGGATCATTACTTTCATACCTCCCGATGGAGAGTTTACCGTCATGTCTTACAGATTACTGTCCGCACAGTTTTTGATGAAGCCTCTCATTCTCGTTAATTGCAAAACTGTTATTCACAAGCATTCTAGAATTGAAATCACATGTTCCGTCAAAGCACAAATCAAGAAAAAATCCACTGCAAATAATGTGGAGGTGATTATTCCTCTTCCTGAAGATGCAGATACGCCCAAGTTTGTCCCTGAATACGGAACCATTAAGTGGATCCCCGAAAAATCTTGCTTGGTATGGAAGCTCAAAACATTCCCAGGAGGAAAACAGTTTCACATGAAGGCTGAGTTGGGGTTGCCGGCAGTCACTGACGAGGAGAATCTAGTTCTGAAAAAACCCATCAAGGTGAAGTTCTCCATACCATACTTCACCACTTCAGGAATACAGGTGCGTTATTTGAGGATAAATGAGCCCAAACTTCAGTATCAGTCATATCCGTGGGTTCGGTATATTACTCAATCTGGTGAGGATTATACAGTGAGAACGAAATAGAGTCACTCTACCAGAATGTAAAACAAAAAATTCAGGAGTAGTGATTAGAGATACAATATCAAGAATTCGAGAATGAAAAGAAGCGATTACCCATGAAGTATTCTTTCCCACATATAGCACTTAAACCAGTTACAGAGAGAATATGCTAAAGCCCTCCACCAAGAGTTTTGTATAATAGATCTAGCACGAACATTTTTTGTTTCAGAGAGGTTTGACGTCGGCCTGGAAGCAGATTAAAAAAAGGAACCTGTAGATACCTCAAGATGTTCTCGCTCTCGAGACTGTAATCCGTTTGTCTTTGTAACAAATTCGTGTAAAACTTCAGCAACTGTTCTTCTCTCTCGGACTTGAGTTTAGCATCCGCAGCAGCATTCATTGAATCAAGTTTCTTCAAGCCACTAATGGAGGAGCGTTTCCCC
This sequence comes from Metschnikowia sp. JCM 33374, assembly GCA_005406065.1. Lineage (NCBI taxonomy): Eukaryota > Fungi > Ascomycota > Pichiomycetes > Serinales > Metschnikowiaceae > Metschnikowia > Metschnikowia sp. JCM 33374. Next base: position 130,564 of record BIMT01000129.1, read on the forward strand.
AGGTATTTGCGTAGTAACTCATCTTGTTCTCTTGCTGACGCTTCTTGGAAATGCTTATGTTTTTGGATCAAACTCTTGATTTGATGAACTTTATCGTGGTCTTTTAATAATATCTTGCGGATATAGTGTTCCGCCTCCGCCTCATCCTCTATGAGTTGCGGATTTAACTCTTCTCCAGACTCGTTGAGAAGCTCGTGTATTTTTCTTGTGTAGTAATCTCTTTTTTTGATGAGTTCCATCAAATGCTTGTCTTGCTTCTGCTCTAATATAACTCTGGATATTTTTTCCAGGTTCTTTGGCGAAAGTCGCCGCAACAGCTTACTTTTAGAAGTAAGCTGGTAGTTGGCTATAGTATGACTCACTGCAGAATTGACTTGTTTTGTGTGGGAATCGGACATTGTGTTGTAAAAATAAAGATATATTTTATCATCACACAGTTAGGAGATACGATGCGCGGTGGTGACGCACACATTTGAATTTATTAGAAGTTTATATGCTGGCAAAGGGTTTTTTTCAGATGATTTTAATTACAATATTTAATCATTTTTGAGTGGAATTATTGTATATTATTCTTATCTTATATTTCTTGATCTGATAATTTTGTTTATTGGTCCATGATACTGTCAACTTCTATTGGCACATGCTTCTTCAATTGAGCTTGACACACTCGCTTGAATTATGTGTACGTATCTCAAAGGTCCCATATATGTTATAACTTAGACGATGTTTTCAGTTTTTGGAGAATGTAACGCGCCTCTCTTTCACCACTGTAGAATGCCCCATGAGCACACCCATTGGAGCTCCCCCCTATTGTTTCTGCGCCTGCAAACCGGACTCGATTATTGATACCTCCAGCCAAGATTTCACAGATTTTGTCAGTATTCTCAGTATCTATGCGACTCGCAGAATATGAACCTCGGGCCCATGGATCTGAGTTCCATTCAGTTTTCAAGGTATTGAAAGGTTTTGAGACTGGTCCTGTGGCGATCTGCCTAATGACTGGTTCAAAAAGGTCCCAAATTTCATTGGGTTTCATGTGTTCGATTTGTTGAGATACTGGACTTTGGGTCAAAAACACCAAAGATGGTACATCACTCATGGCTGAATAATTAATAATTAAAGTAGGGCTTTGCCAAGGCCTGGCAGCACCTTTAGAAGTAAGCTCTGATGCAAGAATATAGAATCGGTGGACGTCCTTGGGCCAGAAGCATTGCTCGAATTCGAATATAACCTTTCCTAAGGTGCCATACTCATATTCTGGCAAAACCTAGTAAATCTTTCAGGTAATGGTGGTATCCATTCAAGAAATTGTTCATCACTAGGATCAGTGATTCTGAGAAGGCTTAGCGGTGTGGTCACAACGATATAATCCGAGGTGAATACTGAACCATCCTTTGTTACCACCTTTACTAATCCGCTATTCTCATAATCTATACGCGTGACCTGTGTGTTCAATTGGATGTTGTTTTTCTGGTACTTGTATGGTAGTTCATTCACTTCATTTTGAAACACAGTTCGGTACCCATTCTTTACGTATGCATTTCGTCCAAGATGGTCAACACCCCAAAAAAATGTGTGCTTAGCAGAAGCTGCTTCCCACAGAATACCGTCCCACATTTCGAGCCACATTCGAACAACCTGCTGAGAATACTTAAGCTGGCTTCTTGAGAGATCCTTTTCATGCTTTCTTAAATAGAGTGAGCACATTTCTTTCACAGTAACATCATTTCTTTCATGATCTTCTTCGAAATAAAGCTTACCAAATGTTTCAATATCGGCAACAATCTGCTCAAATTCCCAGGTGGGAACATTCTTACGATCTTCAGAAACATATACATACTTCCCATCGTCATAAAAGTAGTCCACGTTGGCTAACTTTTTGGCTTTTTCAAATAGAGGGTTTTTCAACCCATCATGAAACCACAGCGCTCCAAAGTCATAAGATACGCTCGGATCCTTAGTGGATTTTTGGGACTTGAGTCTGCCACCTAAGCGGTTCCTAGCCTCCAAAATCAAAGTGTTTGTCTCGCCTGCTTTAAAGAGATCACTCGCAGTTTTAATGCCTGCCATCCCCCCTCCGATGATAATGACCGAATAGTGCATGATTTAAATTTGTTAATGTTTATAAGTGGTTTTAACAACTAAAGCAAAGCAAGGTTTTGTCAATTCCATTAAAACCGGTGTATGGCGTGATATTTTGAACTTTATATGAAGCAAAACGGGAACCATATTAAATTGACGAAATCGCGAACAGTTTCGTGCTTGGAAGTCCGTACGTGCCTGATGGGGCAGTTAGATGCGACGATGAAGATAAGCTCTGTTGCGCATGATTTCCACCAAGAAACACTGGAAACTTGCAGAAGTCTACCAAGTCAAGTCCAATTAATTTGAGCTACAGTCATGCTCAACCAATTACTTCTGAGAGAAAGCTCATTTATTCTTAAACCATTGTGGATAATACACACTAACTTAGAATAAAAAAATAAGTGCAGTCCGCAGTCTGAGCAATGGCACAGGAAGGAAGGTAAGATTGAAATATCACAGAATTTTGCGGAATACCATTTTCCATCTTGGCTTTTGTTATACCTTAGTATCCAAAACAGACATAAGAGAAAGTATTATAAAGTATTTTCCGAGGACTGCTACACTATATAAGACAAGTTCAGATGAAGTAGAACGATCTCAGTGAGTAACTACTCAGCTGACTTGAGAAAAAGGCACAAGCATTCCAAGCGGCAGTTAATTACAGTCAAGCATTTCGTGATCACTTTGACAATACGGCAGATAAAATATCTTTTAGCGTTTTTTATTTTTATTTTTTACTTTCCATAAGTATAGTTTCTTATTCTGAGTGATGAGTATTCTATTTTTTGATTATGATATCTTGAGCCCTGCTCAGTCTTCATCACCGAACTTTGGTGCCAAGTAAAATCTCAAGTAGCCACCAACTTCCAATTTGTATTCGAACAATGCAGGCGTCTTGTCGGCCAACTTAATGGTCATGGAGCTAGACAAAGAAGTGGCTCTGATGATATCACTCAAGTATTTCAAGCCAAAAGACAAGTCCACGGCATTCTCCAAGTTCACAGAGACAGACTCCTCTGGGTGGTCCATATCAGTGAATGGCTTCAAAACCACAGAACCCTTTCCTGATTCACCCTCGGCATTGAAGTTAACGGAGTCTTTAGTGACTGTGATATTAAGCGACTCACTAAGGTTCTTCAAGTCTCTGACAATCTTAGCGAACTCAGAACTTGGCATGTTGATGACAGAGTCATATTGCATGTCGTCAATTCTCAAGAATTCAGAGTCAATGTCCATCAAGTTCAAAGAATATTCAGAAACTCTTTCTCTCTTCTTGTCTTCGAAGATCGTGACAACATTGTCTGGGGAGTCCTCAGCCAACAACGTCAAGTAGTCATCATTGTTACCACACTTGATAATTTTAGAGAAAGATTCCAAGTCAATACCCAATGTGATATCACGGTCACATCTATACTCTGAAAACGCAGTCAGCCCAACCAAAAGGGACACAAGCAACACTCTGGAGTCGTCAACGGCTTGGACAGTTATTCCGTGCTCAGTACAGTTAAAATTGCAAAGTTTCACGCAGTCCTTGATGGAGTCCACGATTTTTTTAAGGAGACTGGCTTCGTCAAATTTACCTTCAAGCATTATAAAATTGTTAGAGTTGATGAGTGAAGAAGAAAAAAGAAAAGAAGGAGAAAATTCGAAATGGGAGACGCGTTTTAGAGGCGCGCGTTCGCTTCGCGCCAGCCAGCCTCCGCGATCACGTGTCTTTAACTGGTTCTGCAGACAATGTTATTCAAAGGATTATTCATTGGATTAATATAAAATCATGGAGTTGTAGTTTTACGGGAGGACACGCGGTTCTTCATCCCACGGGAGACGGCTTTCTAAGAGCTGAATAACATTATTTGCATCAATGAACTGTGTCTCAAACATTAACCGGACACTTAGAGGTACCTTTTTTAGACGGTTGAACATCTCCCCCCAGTATTCTAAGAGTGATGCAAATATCGATAAAGTATCTGCATATCCTTCAATTGATGGATCGGGTATTCCGCTAAAGTCATGCAAACCCAAAAGACGAACATTGAGCTGAATTATATTCCGTACCAATCTCCTATCCATTGTGGAGTTGGTATAGAATTGTAAGAATTCAGTAGCATTCTCGATCATGCTGTACATATGCTGGGCAAATCTGAGTTGGGCCAAAAGCTTTGGATTGAACAGAATGATGTCTTCAACCCACACACCGCTTTCTGCAATTTCATTTTTGAGAAATTTTGCAAGCATTTTAAATTTCCTTTCATCGAAACCGAAATCGTGCACAAACGATCCCAACAGTTGTAAAATCCAATACAACAGTTTTTCTGCTTCCCGGGTCACATTTTGGGAGGTCCGTGGACCTCGACTAAGGGCTATTTCCTTAGATTCTAAATTTTGTTGTTCAGTACTTTTCAGTAGATGCGTTTCCCTTGGGTGATATATCTGTCCAAATCTGTGATGGCCCTTAATTGAAGCAGAAGATTTTGCCATTGAGAACATAACAACAGTTGCAAGTACCCCTAACACAACTCTCATTTTAAAGACTCGAAAAAGATTTATAATTTATCAACCAGAGAAGAAAAAAGAAATGCATTTATATTTTTTGCAGGAATTTTATCATGAAACGACCAATCTAGTCTGCCGTTCTCAAGTTTCACAAGGGATTATAATACGGGAAGATTAATTCATATCGGTTTGAGGAGAGCGGAATAGTCTATTTTTTTCTGTCTCTTAGTTTCAGTTGTATCACAAATCCATCATTTGAAGAATCATTTTTTGACTACATTATTTAGTATAAACAGGTTCTCATTTATTAGAAACAATTTTCAAATTCGAGAAATACATAAGTCTGAAAAGAGAAGTTGTACCAAATTACGCAGAAAGAATCTTGCAAATTACAATTTTACACAATTTTTTTTGAGTATAAAATTCTTGAGAAATATACATAAAAAAGCATACGTCCTTTAAGATGTACTAGTCTTTCATTTCATTAAAATTTCACTCCGGTACACCTTCTGTAGCATCCATGGTGTATATGGTAGTTGCCGTACAAAATAGTTGAAAGTGGCTTGTTTGAAACATAAATGTCGCGTTGGGATAGGCTTTTAAAATGAAATTCTTCTGAATAAAAAAAATGAAAAAAGGACTCAGGGGCTAGTTTAAGAAATGAAGGACTCAGAACAAGAGTTTATCAACAGACACTCTGTGCGGAGGCTGAAAAATTTCTTGTCTACGCAAGCACTTTTTCATTTTCAATTTGCGGTCAGAATATTGCAATTGGTAGTGTATGAAATAATTCAGTTCAATAAACATTTTTTTTTTTGAGGAATAGTGTGGGTACCTTGGGTGAGATTTCTATATCTCTCACCAATGCCAATTTTTGTGTTTTGTTGTGTGATGGGGCAAAAAATGGGTCTGGATACTAAGTGAGCGAGACAAGAAATCAATTGAAAATGAAATGCCTTGAGGCCGCAGGCAACTCAAAGTAAAGTAAAAGCCACTCTTTTTGGAAAATTGAATTAAATTACTAATTAAGGTGGCTGGCAATCCCCATGAGCCGTATTATAATGCTATTCTAATGTTCTCTCGTGGATTGGATAGTTTATCCCCAGAACTTGAGACTGTGCTGTGACGTAAAATTAAAAGTCACTTATTGATACCCCTCTTGCGGCGGTATTAGTATATAAAAATAATCTTTCCTTTTAAAAAAAAAAAAAAAAGCTTAATATAACGACCAATGCTATTGTAAAAGAGTACAAAAAGGTGCTTTCAAGAAAATATTATGTACATTGTCTTGGAAACACTTGATGGTTTAGAAGTTGAAGTTGAGGTGTGCTCATCATCACTACTCACCCTATCGAAGACAATTTTCCTAAAGTACTTCAGCTCAGAAATCAAGAGCTCGACAATTGCAATACCAAGGGTGATGGTGTGATTTTTTTTGGAGAGTTAGGAGAGATGTTTTTAGACTTCTAGTGTGTCACCTACTCATGTCTCAGAAAAAAAGCTTTCTTATCGCACCCAGTTAAGACTTCAACGGAGGACTCCATGAGCATTTCAGCCAGCGACATAGAAATAGATCCTATTCCACAAATCAAAAGCAAGTTAGAAAATGATGTTTATTTGTCTCAGGTGATCGGACTTAAAAAAGGAAGAACGCCGAAAAACGGGGACCAACTCAAGGGAATACGGGTACTATTCTATAGAAACTACCGTGGTATTCAGTCAGATTTTAACCAAATTTCTCCAATAAGATCAATTTAACGGCCTTAGAATATCGAGAAGCAATTACAAGTTGAAACAAGAAGGAGGAATGTGAGCAAAAATAGGGAAATACATTTGATTAAGGAATCGGCCAAGAAAACTTCTGCTAAAAATGTGGACAAGCAACCTGTCAGCAAAAGCACCAAACCTACCGTATTGTACAACAACACACCCGTCTCCACCATCTTAAAGACCCATGAATCATCGAGAAGGAAAAAGCTGTATGACAAGACATGGCGAAGGTGTTTTATAGAAGAAATTTATTGAACGGTATCTTGAAACATAGATAATAGATACTAAGAAGGGAGTTTCTCATTTCTTTAATTACAACGACAGAAAAAAAGCCGACTCGACTTGCAAGATTTAAAATAAGAGAACAGCTACATGATTCAAAAAAACCCTCATAATAACACTGAGATTGCTTTATATTCAGTAAAATTGTAAACGTGTACTTCATTGTTTATTTCTGATAAACAGAGGCCATTCACAGAAGACATTATTAACTAAACTCCCAAAGTTGGAAAATCCTGTACAATTTTGTGAAACTTCAAGCGATCTATATTAAAATTTAAGCGTGGAAAGTTTTCCGATACATAATAGGGTGATCTTAGATCAACACTTCTGGAATATGTCAGCACACAGTGCTGTATTTGATAGCATGATTATAGATCGCCGAAATTAATTTTGCTTATCTCTTCGATTCTTATTAGGTTTATGCGTATTATGCATGTATTTAAAATCCCACTTGTCAATACCCGTTGTCAAATAGTCTAATATTTTTTTTCACTCATCTCCTTTCCCCATCTCAATAGATCTTTTTTATATCTGTCAGCCTTGACCAAACCGGCCCTGATGGTTGTGAGGTTTTTAATATACTCGTGCTGGCGTTGTATGCTAACTTGCAAATAATTGATAAGCTCTTGCTGAATAGCACCATACTCATCGTCATCTTCATCAGCATCTTCCAAGTGTTTTGCTTGTTGGCGCTCGTAGATTTCTAACGATTTCGGGAGCGCAAAAAATGGGTCCGTCACTTGGCTTTGGGTTTCGGGCTGAACAGCAGCCCTAGTGATTCTTTTATTTTCAAACTCTTTATCATCATTTTCAGTAGCAGATTTGTTTTCGTTGTTTCCTAATCTTGACTCCGATGACAAACTGGAGTTTGCGTCGTCTCGTCCATCCACATTTTGGTCTGCAGATTGTGAGTCGTCCAACCCGTGATCGTACACCGGGAGATCCATGTTCTCTTCAAGCTGGTAGTACCAATCTTCACCATCCAAGACCTGCAAGAGTTTATTGTAATGATTAAGCGTATTTTGTTCAACTTCGATGATTTCGATGATTTCAGCAGCCAAAACCGAAAGGTTCGTCAGCTTGTATGTTTTGGAGATCGCAGGGTGGCTGTATAGTTCAGATGGATGCGCCAATGGTGCCAAAAGCTCACTTAGACGCAACTTTTTCAAAGGGTTCTCTTCACTCCGCTCCTCATCGCTTCCATCATCATCTTCGTCACTGTCACTATCGCCGTCACTCGCGTATTTAGCCTCAGACGGGGAGGCACCTTCTTTAGGGGTTTCAGACCGATAGAAATCCAGCCATCGTCTCTTGTTATTAAAGTTTGTACGCTCAATCACCTCGTTTGTGAGAACTAAATGATGGCTGCCGTCGTATTCGACAATCTTTGGCGTGAGTGCTTGGGGGTTCGTTTCTGCAGAAGGGAATTTTTTCCCTCTGTTAGACAGCGATAATGTCTTACTGGAAGCAGTTTTTTGGGAGCGCGTAAGAAGCGCCAGTTTAAACCGCGAGATCACCTCGATTGACTTTTCATCTAGCATCTTGTGTTTGTTGTAAATGTAGTTTGGCTCTCTTTCTAGAGTTCTTACTGATAGCTGGTTCAATGAAGTTGTAAGAGGCAGGGCGAAGTGATGGTGAAGCTGCAGGACCACTGGAAACATATCTACAGTCAGAATCGCTCGGTGTTTCTATATACCCCACGACATTTTTTTGTTCAGCAAAAGGAAGACAATTAAAAGGCATATGGAATTTTTTAAAAAAAAACAAAAAAAACAAAAACAAAAGCCAGATATCCTTTTCTATTCTATATTCAACAACTAAAAATCTCCATTCCTAGAAGAAATATCCCTTTAAATACTCTATTGTAGGTTGAGCTCTTCTAGAATGTCCTCGATCCCGCATCATTTGATGTCTTTTGATGAGCCAAAACCGGAAGAAAAGCGATTCTTGTACCCAGAATTTCCAGAACAGGTAATATTAGCCTGAATGCATCGCTTCCGTTTAAGTAATACCGATGCATTCTCTTTGTTCTTAGAAATCCAAACAGCTCATATAAATATAAAGCTGCAACGTTATCAACTTCCGTTTCTAGCATTATTTCATCCACACGATCCCACTCAAGCATCTTGTTGATACTTAGCTTAACGAGCTTCTTCGCCAAGCCTTGTCCACGAAACGCGGGATCAATCACGAGCATGCCGATATATCCTCTCATTCTGACTGACCGATGAGGCTCCACTTTGGATATAATCACACCAACAATGTCGAGCGAATGTTCAGTACTGACAAGGAAGCAGTATTGTGGCCATTCGTGAAAAAAATACCAATAAACATATAAGGAGTAAGGTTCAGACAAGTGCACATCTATCAACTTGGCAACGGATTGGAACTGTGTTTCCGACGCAGGGTCAAAAGAATAGAACCGGAATCCATCCTCGGTGTAATCGACGGATTTGGGTGTCATATATGGTTTCGCAATAATTTGCTTCAAGAGAACCAAGCTATTCCTCTGACGTATAGCGAGACGTTTTTAGTCGATGTATTTCTATTGGAGCCACCAAATCCCTGTGAGCATTGGTGTGTGAGCCTGACGAAAGTGCACACTGGTGCGGCGGACCCACACGCTATCCTGGGATAGGGAACAAGAGCATACAGAAGAGAAACAAGAAATCCAAAGCTTCGTGTATTTAAAATTGAGATTTTAAGATCATCAAATTTTCAGATTTCGGGTATATACACCTAATTTTCCCTTTATCGACTTAAATGTTATTTCTGTAGTTTTAACATGTCATTGAGGCTTCGGTCGAACATACCGAATGTATTTAGCTTACAAGAGGGATTGATATAACGAAGCTCTTGGGGAAAGAAACTAGAAAAAGTAAGTAAAAAAACAAAAAAAAAAACAAAAAAAAAAACACAATATAATTTCTAAAAATTAACTACTCAAATTCGTGAAGAAGTAAACCTAGATTTGGTTTGTGTATAGCTTGAGATTTAAAGGAGATACAAGTCGCTAGAGTCAAACATCAACATCCCTACTCAAACATTGTATAGAATGATCATAGGCCAATTTGCACACGCTAGCTTATAGGAACATGATGTTTTTAGCAATTGAAAAATTTCGATAATTTAATGAATAGAATCGCTGTTACTCTCAGAGACTGCGGATCCCGAAGCATGCACCAATGAATCTGGATGACAACCTCTCGGTGCTTTTTGATTTTTTTTTTTACACCAATTTTTCTTGTATCTGGGCAACCTTTCTATGCCGCGCTTGCTCACACGTGAGGGTCATCCAAACTAGGCCCGGCGCACTATGATGTAAGCCCAGCCAATGAATGCGTGGTGATTAAGTGAGACTGAAAAAAAAACATGCGCCTATATAACCTTTCGGACCTGAGACGTGCGGATCAGCGGGACCACCTCAGACCGGGGTTTTCTCTCTTTACGTGAGGTAAGTAAATACTTGAAAACAAGGTCGAAAGTCATACTTTCTTTGCATAAATTGTACATTTCCCATGAAATATTCCCCAGAAATTTTGGTCACTGGATGAAATGTCTCGGATATCCTAACTTTATTAATACGATTTCTTCTGTTTTGATTACCATTGCTTCGAAACTCTTCGGGCGTTTTCCATATACATGCCCCCCTAAAGCATACGTCACAGCTGCAGGCAGTCTTGGAGACGACGACATTCTCTAAGAGGCCGAATGGACATCTGTGTACGTATTGTAGGACCATAAGTCAAGCTAAGACATACCACCAAAAAACATTTCTCTGATGCTTCTGGAACAAAACTACTAATCAGCACGAAATAAGAGCATTAATACCTTAATCAAGGTTTGACAAAAGTCAGAAAAAAAAAACGCCGGCCTTCGTCCAGCTCGGAGCGGAGCACATGTCGCGCAAAGCAATGGTGTGTAGGTAAAAATGTCGCGCTAGCTTTGCTTGCCGGCAATACTCAGGTGTGCCCCGGAGCGGAGTGCTCCTCTTATATATAAGAAGCATTTCCGTCCACGTAAACCGAATACACATTTTTTTTTTCCTCTTTAGAATTATAAATTTAATTCATAAATAATTACAATGGCTGAAGTTTTGCAAAAATCTGGTGTTATCTACGGTGACGACGTTAAGAAGTTGTTCGACTACGCTCAAGAGAAGGGTTTCGCTATCCCAGCTATTAACGTTACCACCTCTTCTACTGTTGTCGCTTCTTTGGAGGCTGCACGTGACAGCAAGTCTCCAATCATCTTGCAAACTTCCCAAGGTGGTGCTGCTTACTTCGCTGGTAAGGGTGTTTCCAACACTGACCAAGCTGCCTCAATTGCTGGTTCTATTGCTGCTGCTCACTACATCAGAGCTATTGCTCCAACCTACGGTGTCCCAGTTGTCTTGCACACTGACCACTGTGCCGCTAAATTGTTGCCATGGTTCGACGGTATGTTGAAGGCTGACGAGGAGTTCTTCGCTGCTAACGGTACTCCTTTGTTCTCCTCTCACATGTTGGACTTGTCTGAGGAGTCCGATGACGAGAACATTGCCACCTGTGTCAAGTACTTCACCAGAATGGCCAAGATGAACCAATGGTTGGAGATGGAGATCGGTATTACCGGTGGTGAGGAAGATGGTGTCAACAACGAGGATGTCGACAAGGAGTCTTTGTACACTCAACCAGAGACCGTCTTCGCTGTCCACAAGGCTTTGGCTCCAATCTCTCCAAACTTCTCCATCGCCGCTGCTTTCGGTAACGTTCACGGTGTCTACAAGCCAGGTAACGTTGTCTTGAGACCATCCATCTTGGGTGAGCACCAAAAATTCGCCAAGGAGCAAATTGGCACTGACAACAAGCACCCATTGTACTTGGTCTTCCACGGTGGTTCCGGTTCCACCCAAGAGGAGTTCGACATTGCTATCAAGAACGGTGTTGTCAAGGTCAACTTGGACACTGACTGTCAATACGCTTACCTCACCGGTATCCGTGACTACGTCTTGAACAAGAAGGACTACTTGTTGTCTCCTATCGGTAACCCAGATGGCGAGGACAAGCCAAACAAGAAGTTCTTCGACCCAAGAGTCTGGGTCAGAGAAGGTGAGAAGACCATGTCTGCCAGAATCTCCGAGGCTTTGGACGTCTTCCACGCTAAGAACCAATTGTAATTATATAATCTTATAGTGTAACGTGATCATTTTTTTCCCATCGAAATCTATAAATATGAAATAATACAACATAAAGTGAAGAAAAAAAAAAAAGCGAGAAATAAGTCTTTATTATGTACAATGTATGGGCAACAAATTCATCTATATCGCGTCTTTGAACAGTTTTTTTGAGGCTTTGTCGAATTAGCTTCTTGCCAGCATTCAAGTAGAGATATCCCATTCAGTAACACCGCGTACTTAAACCGGAGAGAGATATGCAAGTAAGGTATTGTCCGGGTTGATCTTTAATGTTTATCAAAAATAGCATGGGGATATCTGTATCAGTTCGAGGAGTGACTTCATCAAGACATGCGTTTTTCCTCAAGGTGAACTCAATTTTCATTCGTGGGAACGTAAACCAAGCAGCACAAACTAAAATAAGGTAGCGACTCATCACAGCTTTTCTTTTAACATGGTCTGAACCTTTTTATACTCAGGCATCTCGTTTGGAAGGAGTTTATATTGAACTTCCTGCGCTATCATGGAATTGGCCTTCACGTACTTGGCCACACATCTGTCAGTACAAGATGCCTCACCTGTATTCACATCACCCTCACCGTATTCACGAGCGATGCATTTTTCCCGACATTGATGAAGCATTTGATTGAATGTGGAGGACATCACAGTGAACTGAACTTCAGCCAACTTCACTTTCTCCGGGTTTACCTCGACACCAGAGTATTGGGCAGTGTTGCCGAGAAAGAAAGACATCTCAACAACAGCGGATTTTGATTCTTCTACTGACTTGTCAGGTGAATGAGTGAATGATTATCCAGATCAATGATCTTGTGACAGATTGTTCATTTTTAAAATCTTTTTTCGTCCTCATTTTTCAAACAGTGCGCAATCCTCACACCCGAACTTGGTTCAATCGGAGAGAATTTCAAACCCTCAGAGATAATAGTGATGTTGAGGCTTTGTGGCCTTCTTGTTCTTGGTTTTTTTTTTTTATTATATATTATTACAAATTTGATGAATAGTATTAGTGAAAATTATGAAGGCAAACTAATCATTCCAATTAAAAAATAAACAAACATTTTTTTGATGCAATTATGTGGCTTACTGTCGAGTGCCTCGCAGCAGAAGTTGGCGGCAGACTGCGGACGCTCCAGTGAGATGCTCGCCAGCCCGCGAGTCAAGCATAGGCGATACTCGGGCGAAACACGTGAAAAAAAAGCCAACATTAAGAATCACTTTGATATAAGTATAGAAGTCTATCACTTTCACGATGCATGTTCTTCTTACCAATGATGATGGTCCTTTGGATGACAAGAGCTGTCCGTACATGAAGTACTTTGTCGATGAAATTTGTCGGTCTACTGATTGGAAGGTGCTGATAGTCGTGCCCAATCAACAAAGATCTTGGATTGGGAAAGCACATTTTGCCGGAAAATCTCTCATCACCACGTACATCTACACGAAAGATAGCACTTCTACGCGTAACGAGAATATAAATTCTTACGAAGGCCCATTTGAACGTCGTCAGGAAAACCTTATTAATGCAGGTTACCAAGAGTGGAACTTGATTGATAGTACACCAGCAGCTTGTGCTGATATCGGATTGCACCATTTGCCTGACCCTGAGCCAGTGGATTTAGTTATCAGTGGACCCAACTTTGGGAAAAATTCTGGGGATTTATACATCTTAGCAAGTGGAACAGTTGGTGCAGCCATGGAGGCAGCAACCCATGGCACAAAATCTATTGCTCTTCTGTACGAATTCCGTAGTTTGGAACATAATTTTGACATTCTCAAAGAAGCAAGCAAAATATCCGTTCAACTTGTGGAACATTTGTATCATGAGTTGAAGAAACTGGAACACATAGATTTGTTCTCCGTCAACGTTCCCCTCATTCCATCACTTGAGCTTGGAAAGTCAAAGATCAAGTATGCTCCTATTCTCAGCAATAAATGGGCCTCTATTTACGAGCATTTGGGAGATGGAAAATACTCATGGGCACCTAAGTTCCAACAGGTGTGGGATGAGTCGGTGGAAGACTTCAACCACTCGGATAGTCGAGTTTTGCATGACGATGGGATAAGCGTTACGCCTTTACAAGCCACATTTAAGGCAGTCCGTCCCCTAGAAGGTGAAATAGTCTTGAATACCTCCAACAAAAAGTCATTGGACAATTTGAGTGCAAAAACATCGTTTGTGTTAATCACGGTTGACAAGGACTCATACATTTTTGAGCCTCTTTCCCGAGCATACGAAAAATTGGGTATCGAAGTTACGACTGACCTGCTGGTGTTGAAGGAGATTCCCAAAAACCCAGAATTAAAGGTGTTCCATTATGGGGAATACGAGGATCTTGACCTAGACTTGATTCAAAGTAATTCTGCACAATACTTCACACCTTCCTATATCTACAGAAAGGCTTTGATTAGAAAACATTACTTGGCGAATACCATTCATCATTTTGTTGCCAAGAACCCCCAATCGATTCTTACAAAGGCAGTTCCACCCACGTTTCAGCTTGAAGTGGACTATGCCGAATTCTTGGATGACTCTTTGGATGATGCTTACGAATTAAGGGAAGAGATCGAACAAGGTGATAAGACTTGGATCCTTAAACCTAGTATGAGTGACAAAGGTCAAGGTATTCGTGTTTTCAGAAGTCTAGAACAACTTCAAGCTATTTTCGACTCTTTTGAAGAAGGCGTTGATTCTGACGACGAGGAGGAGGAAGCTCAAGACGAGAAAAATAATGGTGTTATCATTTCTCAACTTCGTCACTTCATTGTGCAAGAGTATCAAGATAAACCATTGCTTTTACAAGAATACCAGTCAAAGAAATTTCACCTTCGGACTTACGTGGTGAGTGCAGGTGACTTGAAGGTTTTTGTTTATGAGAATATTCTCGCGTTATTTGCAGAGACTAGTTATTTAAGTCCTGAAGGTGAAATTGATGACTCCATCATTGACCTTGCCGGGCATTTGACCAATACCTGTCTCCAGGAAGGCAATTCTCCTCTAGTTGCTAGCTTCTGGGATTTGCTTGGACTTGAAGCAGAGAGTAAGGCAATAATATTTGAGCAAGTGAAGGAGATCACAGGCCAACTTTTCACGGCAGCTTCATCAGTGGATAAAATCAATTTCCAACCGATGGCAAATGCCGTTGAAATATTCGGTGTTGACTTTTTGGTGAACGAAGATCTCTCTGTAAAGCTTTTGGAAGTGAACTCTTATCCAGATTTTAAACAAACTGGAGGTGACTTGAAAAAGATTATTGACGATCTTTTCGAGTCAGTCGCAGACCTGCTAATTGCACCACGTCTTCTTGATTCTGATACAGATGGCAAAAGTGCTAACCTTCTTCATAGAGTATTGTGAACGAAGTAAATAGGCGAGTGAAAAGAGGGACTTCACTTCAATAATAAAATTAGAATAATGTAAAATCAGAATAATAAATCCTAATTAAATGCCACTATTTGGCGTCCTTTTGTTAAGCATTTGTCGCAGCATGATCGCAGTGCGAGACAATTAATGACCAATAAGGAAAACAGTACAGTAGACCCTTTCTAAACGGCACGTGACTTTGCTGGACAACTTTCGTGCGCACACCGAGTCACTGTCGAACACCTAGTGAGAGAAAAAAGAACGAAAAAATTGTTCCATCATCAAGTATTTTCTTGAATTAAGTACATTTGAACCTGTTGAATTTTGCGTTTTCGGCTAAAGTTGAGAAACCGATAATTTCCACCGATTGATTGTTTTATTTATACCTCGTCTGGGAGCTACAAGTGAGCAACGTTAGATTAGAGCAATCGCAAGGTTTGACGTCATTGTATAAAAGTGATCCTCTGTTTTTACCCTCAAGAGACCAATTTGAAATCATAGTTTAAGCCTGGAAGACAGATACCAAAGACACCCCAATCTCTGTTATCCTTACATATCACGAAACCATGTCACAACGAAGAAATTATAAAACAAAGAAGGGTGCTGTTGGCGCATCTGCGACCACTCCTACATCTGCAAAAGAGACACAATTGCAAATGTTGTCGGAAATGTTCCCCGACTGGGAATCCGAAGATTTGTCTTCTTTGTTATCTGAACATCGAAACGACGTGGAGGTCGTCATTGACTTGATTGTTAACAACAAGGTTTCCAAGTGGGAGCCCATCAAGAAGGAGCCAAGAAACAAAAGAAGAGATGACGCCACAAAGACAACAGAGCATTCGAATGTTGGATCTGTTGCATCCAACCCACACACAGCTTCTCTGGCAGACCAAAGGGGCGGCAAGTTCTCTAGAGAGAGACAGCCAAAGACAGACAAGAGAAGAGAGAGAAAGCCACCGGCTGGCCCCAAGAAAGAAACACCACATGCAGCAGTTTCTTCTGCAGGTGGATCATCTAGTACACCTGCTACATCCGCTCCAGCAACAACTCCAGCAGCAGCAACATCGGTCCCATCTGCAACATCTGCTCCATCCGGGCCAATCCCTTCAAATTCATGGGCCGCTGCTTTGGCCAAAGACAATGTTAAGCCAAAAGCTAAGCAAGCAACGAAGACTCAAGAGGAATCTACTGAACTGTCCAAAGAGGTGGCACCAAGCCAAACCCAACCTGAGATATCAGGCGAGGAAAACAAACCAGAAATCACAGCTGAACTAGTACAACCAGTACCACCTCAAAAGACACAGTCTTCAAATGTTCAAACATCAACTTCATGGGCTTCCGCAATCAAGCCAAAGGCAAAACCAGTTCAAAAGAAGGTTTCCGAGCCTGAACCAGAACAATTGGAAGCTGTATCTCGCGAACCAGAAGCTTCTCAGGTAGAAACTCAGAGCGTTCCAGAGGAGGCAGTTACAGCAGTCACTGAAGAGGAAGTAATCACCGAGGAGGCTCCTGAGGCTCCTGAGGTTCAAGAGCCGGAACAACCAAGTGAACCGGTTTCTATTCCAGTTTTGGAATCTGAGGTTGTGTTACCTCAACAAGTGAACAATGTTGGCGTGTCTTTTGGCTCATTGTCATTGGAAGATGCAAAACAACCTGAACCTGCTGCAGTGGAATCTCAAACTAAGGAACCTACCCAAGAAGTCCCATCATTCGTTGCCAAACAGGAAGAAACCGAGTCTTTACAACAGAATGCCGTCTCGCAACAACCTCAAGAGAACCAACCGGTCCAGGAGCAAGTCAAGGCCCAAGAACAACTGGTCCAACATGAGGCTCAGCAGCAAACTGAGCAACAAGCTTATCAGCAACAGTATGAGCAACAAAGAAAGGCCAACTCTAGCCAGGGTTACGACTACTACAATCAGTTCCAGCAAACCCAACAACAGTTTCCTCAACAAGCTGGTGCCGGAAGTATCCCAGCCCAGTTTGGGTACCCATCTTTTGACTACTCTGCTTACGGGCAACTCAACCAGACTGGTTTGGGGTCGATGGGATCTCCAGGTTACTACCAGGTGAACACTGCTAACAACCTCAAAACCGCAACCCCTGGTGCTAATCCATCTGGTCCTGCTGAAATTTCTCAATCTCCGTTAGTGGCACATTCTACCCAACAAGGTTTGCAAACTCCACAACAGAATCAGCAAGTCCCAGGCGGTGCTCCATTTGCTTACCCTAACTACTATAGCTACTTCTATAACACTCCATTCTACGGCAACGGCGCAGGTATGGGTGCTACCAACAGCGCATACGGAATGCAACAAGCTCAACCACAGCAACAACACCAACAGCCACAAGGTAGTGATGCTGGAGCCGAGAACGAGAACGCTGCGGGACAAAACACTACTCAAAGTGCTCAAGCTGCTAACCAGTTTTACGCTGCTCAATACTACGGCAATCCAAATCAATTTGGAAGCAGAGGTGGATACCCATATAACGGTTACCCAAGCAGTCAGCCATACCCACAGGGCAGCCAAACTGGCGAGCAAACTGAAACACCACAAAATGGCCAGCAACAAGGAAGCCATCAAGCCACTCCAGCTCCTTCTGGTGTTCCGCAATACCATCCACAATATGCTGGTTATCAACAATACCCTCAATATGGTACTTATCAGGACAACAGCCAATACCGTGGATGGTACTAAATGTGCGATATATGGGCTGAGTATTTAGTGAGCTATTCCTATGTTTTTATGAGTGTAAGTAGTTGTTAAGATTTTTTAATTTGAAAGCTTTACGAAATAATGTAAGTTAAAGTACACCTGGATGATTAGAATACCTAGATATTTCTTTTCTAGAGGGTGGTAAACTATGTAACGAGCGAAAAATGGAAGACTAACAGGACGTTGAATTGTGAACTTTTCAAACTATTCGGTGATACCACAAAATACGTCGAATCTTTAGTTCTGATACAAAAACATATTACACGTGTAAGTAAGTAATTAATTCGTGGGTTTCTTGAGGTCTACGAGATGGATGGTCCAGTTTTCTCAGGTGCGGTTCTTTGTAGAACCGGGAATGCCGGGCAGCCCTAATCAGGTGAACTCAATAATAAAGTATAGCGGAGGCGCGCTTGCTCCCTGCAGCAAGTCAGCAAAAATGCGATTTTGGGTTACGAGTGGAGCGAACAATAGTTTTTGGCTCCGAGCGGAGCGATCCCGTGGAAGGAGCGGGGGCTGAACGCGCAGCGAGGAATGTGCACAATGAAATCAATAGAATTATTAGACTTGGTAATATTTAGAGTACTGGGATCAGTATAATAATTCACATTGAAACAGTGTAATTATGGACAACTGATACATTTTTGGTTATGTTCGACCTATTTTTTGTTATATCCGGTTAAAAATCCCTCAGTTAACTCAAGGGAAGTCACCCAACAGCAGTAAACAATGGCTTAAATTCCAGCGCCTCGCAGAGAATGGCGTCCAGGAACGTGTTCAGAGGTGCACCAAAGAAGCAGCAAATATACGTGGACTGGTATTTACGCACATCCTGCGCATTACCCATCACTATCCTCGCGCACCAGCCATTCCCACTATATAGGGTGGGTTCAACTCCCACACAAACAAAACTGCTACCAAATTTTTCCTCATAGTAAAGCTACACTATAAGCCAGTATGTTAACATTTTTAAAACAACAAACCGCGCCGCGCGCAATCAACTTATTAAATCTTCAAGGAAGCTTTTGATGATTCGTCTTTCACAACTTGGGTCTTAGTTTTATTTTGTTGGAGCCGTGTCATTCTTTTGAACTGAAGTATTTTAATGTGGGAACCAAACAAAAATAAAATCAGGCACACTCAGATGGACGTCTTAACTTGCTGACTTTGGATTTTGCAATCATATTACAATAAGTGATGGAAATACATCACAGGGATAAATTCTGGAATACTTTATCACTTGTTTTATGGTTTGCCTTTAACCAGTGGTTACATGGTTTGGATTTCGGACATTGAGAGAAATCTTTCAGAGTGACCCATATGTCATTATTTTGGGGCCTTTAATGAGCGAAATAGCGTGCTGCAAAAGTCACATAGGCCAACCATCAAAACAAAAGTCTGTCTAGGGAAAGCAGCTCTTCGGAATTTTCATTACTAACAGTCTTTAGCAATGTCTACTGAAAGAAAAAAGTCGTCCAGAAAAAAGAAGGACCCAGATGCACCAAAGAGATCTTTGTCCGCATACATGTTTTTCGCTAATGAAAACAGAGACATCGTCAGAGCTGAAAACCCAGGTATCACTTTCGGCCAAGTCGGTAAGATGTTGGGTGAGAAGTGGAAGGCTTTGAATGCCGACGAAAAAGTTCCTTACGAAAACAAGGCTGCTACTGACAAGAAGAGATACGAGAAAGAGAAAGCCGAATACGCAAAGAGACAGTAAACATGCCTTGCAGTTAAATTCAATTATGTATAGTATTGTTTCGTTTTTTCACTCCTTTAGTGTCTCGCGGCTTGCCGCTTTCACTTGCAACCTCGGGCGTTTCATGTGGGGGTAGTTGTTTTAGTTTAAGTTTTATAAGTTTCAAATATCAGCAAAGCTGAACGCAATTTAGTCATGTAGACTATTCGGCATATAAGCAAACTTGCGTTCGTTTACTCCGAGCACGTTCTGCCCATTGACTTTAATTAGTAATGGTGGTTCCCTCAATTCTCGGTAACTTTTTTTTCTTTGATAAGTTTCAATCAACAATCATGTCCCTTCCACTCCCATCCTACAACGATGATCCAAAATCCTTTGCATATCCTACAGTGCATAAACGGTGGCCCACAATTTTAGAAGGTGCCATTGACGACATTGCTGCCCATATTAAAGATTTCCCAGAAGCAACAAAATGCGGTGACATAGTCACGTCCAAATTGAAGAATCTTTTGAAAGAATTCCGCGAGGACGCACTTGTCAGACCATTCGAAGACCTGGAAATCCAGATCAAACCAGAGCTTTCCATCTACAACTCCGAATTGGAAAAGCACAACCTCCATAAGAAGGTGACATGGCTTACCGGTCCGTGGTTATATTTGGAGTGTTACTTATATCAATTGATTAGCCTTTGGTTCAAGCAAACGATTCATCTTAAAGAATTCGATGTTTTTGAAAATTCTAAGAACAAAGCATTCCAACAATC
The DNA here is from genome assembly GCA_005406065.1 of Metschnikowia sp. JCM 33374. Lineage (NCBI taxonomy): Eukaryota > Fungi > Ascomycota > Pichiomycetes > Serinales > Metschnikowiaceae > Metschnikowia > Metschnikowia sp. JCM 33374. Next base: position 150,907 of record BIMT01000129.1, read on the forward strand.
ATCTTTTGGAGTTTTAGAGCTTTGCAAAAGGTACGAGGTATTATCTAAGCAATTAACAGATAAGTCCGTTGATCAAGACGCATTAAAGCTCTTATTCTTCGAATTTATTGATATCTCCTTGTGGGGAAATGCCACAGACTTATCTCTTCTTGCTGGAAATGTGACACTTGAAGATATTAAAAGTGTACAGGGAGCCGAAGTTCGTAAAAAGAACGAGGAAAAGATCATCGTCAACGATGCTCCTCAAGCTTGGAAGCAATTGACTGGTGACTCCAAGAAAAGGGTCGACATTGTGTTGGACAACTCAGGGTTCGAGTTATTTGCTGACTTATGCTTATCTTTGTTTTTGCTTGACTCCGGGCTTGTCGAGTCGGTTGTTTTACACTGTAAAGAAATTCCATGGTTTGTCAGTGACACTATGCCAAAGGACTTCCAAAACTTGATTGAGCAGTTGTCAGATGCTCAATTCTTCACCGAAATTCATGACTCTGATGATGGTAAACAGTCGATCGATTATCTTGCATCTAAACTTAAGTCTCTAGTTGCCACAGGAAAGGTTTCTATTCAACATCATCCTTTTTGGACTTCTTATGAAAACTTCTGGAGTATCCCTGAGAAAGGTGATCTCTTCGAGGAGTTAAAGAAATCTAGTCTTATCATTTTCAAGGGTGATTTGAACTATCGGAAGCTTACTGGAGACTTACAGTGGGACACTACCACACCTTTCCTGAAGGCAATCCAAGAGTTGCAATCTTCTGGTCTTCCTGTTTTGGCTTTACGTACGTGCAAAGCAGATGTGGTTGTTGGCTTGCCTTCTGGATTGAATGAGAAGTTGATTGAGACTTATAAGTCTATGGGGAATGATATCGGCGAGTTTTGGACTGCTTCGGGTAAATGGGCGGTGATAAGCTTTCATGATGGCCTGGCATGAGGACGAAAACCAAGAAATAACAAATAGTTTCTTTTTCGTAATAAACGTTTGAACCACAAACATTAGGAATAGAATATGCAGATTGTATATACATGTGGGAGGAGCTCAAACTTTACACGAATGCGGGGTAGGCCCGATTATTCTCCATAGCACGTGCCTATACTGATGTCTGCAACCCGAATAATTTATTTCGAAAGTAACATAAACGACGTATATTTTTAATAAAAATACTTAGGCAAAAAAAAGAGAAAAATAAAGTATATGAAACTCCTGCCTGTTATTTGTGACGCGTGGGACGGGATTACGATTACCAGCGAGCCCCGCATTGAGCCCCGGGTTCGGTTCTGAATTAGGTATTGCTCACGGTATCTGTTTTCGGAAATGTCTCCAACATATGATTGTCGAACAATTATAAGTACAAACGAAACTGCGCAAGAAAAATAAGATGGCATAATATCTATATTCAAAGATTATCTAAACTTACATTGAAGAATTGATAATAAGACACTCAATAAAGAAAAAGAAAAAAAAATGGCTGTTATCGACGTTGAAAATGTTCTTTCAGAATTGACTCTCACAGAGAAAATTGGCCTCATCTCAGGTATCGATTTTTGGCATACCTATGCCGTTAAAAGATTGGGAGTTCCATCGGTGCGTGTGTCGGATGGCCCTAATGGTGTGCGGGGTACCAAGTTCTGTAATGGAATTCCTGCTGCTTGTTTTCCATGTGGTACTGGTATGGCATCTACCTTTAACAAGGAATTGTTGTACGAAGCAGGGGCTCTCATGGCGAAAGAAGCGAAAGCAAAGTCAGCAAGTTGCATACTTGGACCAACCACCAACATTCAAAGAGGGCCTCTCGGTGGAAGGGGGTTTGAGTCCTTTTCAGAAGATCCATATCTCGCCGGAATGGCGTCTGCATCTGTAATTAACGGAATGCAAGATAACGATATTGCATCGGCCCTTAAACATTTTGTTTGTAATGATTTGGAAAATGAAAGATCTGCATCTGACTCAGTTGTTACAGAAAGAGCATTAAGGGAGATATACTTGGAGCCTTTCAGACTTGCCGTTAAGTACTCTAACCCTGTATCATTCATGACCTCTTATAATAAAGTTAACGGGGAACACGTTTCTCAGAGTAAGAAATTCTTAAAGGATATTTTGAGAAATGAATGGGGTTGGGAAGGTCTCATTATGTCGGACTGGCTTGGAGTTTACACATCCAAAGCTGCGATTGAGAATGGGTTAGACTTGGAAATGCCTGGCCCTTCCATTTTCCGGAATCAAGGTACCATTTCCCACATGGTATCCTCCAAGGAGCTCTGTATTTCAGATTTGGACGACCGGGTCAGAAATGTGTTAAACTTCGTGAATTGGTGTTCTCGATCAAATGCTGTAGAATATGGTCCCGAAACACAAAACAATAATCCAGAGACTCGGGAAGTATTGAACAAGATTGCCACAGAAGGAATCGTTCTTTTGAAAAATGAGGATCACTTGTTACCTCTAAACAAGGACGAGAACATCGCAGTTATTGGGCCTAACGCCAAATTTGCTGCTTATTGTGGAGGAGGATCAGCTGCTTTACCTACCTATTATTGCACCAATCCATACGACTCAATCTCCGCGAAGCTCGGTAGAAAGCCAGAGTACAGTTTAGGTTGTTATGGCCACAAGAGTTTACCCGGTATAGCTGAATCTCCATTGTCAAGGAATCCAGTAACTGGCGAGCCAGGTATCAACGTGAGATTCTTTGAAAAACCATGCAGTGGGGAAGCCAGATCTCAATTTGATGAATTTCAGTATTCAAGGTCTCCCTTAGTATTATTTGATTACTCGCATCCACAAATTGTTGATAATTTGTATTATTGTGAGATCACCACGGAAATAACCCCCCAAGAATCAGGCAATTATGACTTTTCTCTTACCGTGTGCGGTACTGCCCAATTGTTCGTTGATGGAATGTTAGTCGTTGATAATACTGTCAACCAAAAGCTGGGGACTGCATTTTTTGGGGCAGGTACAGCCGAAGTTATTGAGTCCATATTCTTGAACGCCGGCCAAACTTATTCGGTTGTTGTGCAATTTGGATCTGGAAAGACAAGTTCTCTTAACCGAGAATCTGCTCTTGCATTCGGTTCGGCCATCTGCATTGGGTTTTGTAAAGTGATTGATGTTGAAACTGAAATTCAGAAGGCAATTTCCTTGGCTTCTAGAGTGGATAAAGTTGTGTTGACTATTGGGTTGAATCTCGAGTGGGAGTCAGAAGGCTTTGATCGACCAGATATGAACTTGCCGCCCTTTACAGACGAGTTGGTGAGGGCAGTTTTAAAGGCAAATCCAAATACGATAATCGTGAACCAGTCAGGTACTCCAGTTGAAATGCCATGGCTTCAAGATGTCAAGGCACTCGTACATGCGTCGTATGGCGGGTCGGAAAGTGGCAACGCCATAGCAAATGTCTTGTTCGGTGATGCAAATCCCAGTGGAAAGTTACCTTTATCTTGGCCTTTAAGGAATGTGGATAACCCAGCCTTCCTTAATTTCAAAACAGTCAGAGGAAGAGTTCTTTATGGTGAAGACATATACGTTGGCTATCGTTTCTATGAAAAGCTAGAGAGATCCGTTGCTTTTCCGTTTGGCTACGGAAAATCTTACACAAGTTTTACGCTTTTAGATTTGGATGTGATGGTTGATGAAGATCTCGATACTTTAGTGGCGACTCTATCCATTGAAAATACTGGAGATTGTGACGGTACCGAAACAGTTCAACTTTATATAGCTCCACAAGGACAACATGTTCAGCGGCCTGTTAAGGAATTAAAAGGATTTGAGAAATTATTCTTGAAACCTGGTACCAAGAAGTTGGTCAAATTTAATCTTTCGTTGAAGGATTCAGCTTCTTATTTCGATGAATATCTTGCCAAGTGGAATTTGGAAAAAGGAGACTATGAGGTACAAGTTGGAACAAGCTCGAAGGACATTGATTTGAGGTATAGGTTTACGGTCCAAAAGGATAAATTATGGGTCGGGTTGTGAGACTATTCGATTGATCTTATATATTTCTTGAGACAACAGAATTTTCACTGAACGATTTATCTCGTCGAGGATGCTTTGAAAGGGAAAAATAAAAATAAAAATAAAAATACTTTTTATGAGGCAAGTGTTTGTGCATTCATGTAAATCTAATTACTCCCGCAAATGTCTACATTCAAATGCACTTAGACCACGAAGAGCCAGAGCCAGTCTTGTAAGAGTTATGCCAGATAGCCCCACGACATAATAGCAAAGACTCCAATATCTGATTTTTTTAAGTTTCGCCCGCCTTCCGGGAGTTACACGCAACAATCTTGAACTTTTCTGCTGAAAGATCGCTGTCATTACCATCATTGTTCGAAACATCAGTCATCTTAATAGACACGTTTTTAATAATAAAAGTCCACACATCATCACAAAACCGATACGTGTGTAAATCTCCTTTGAATGAAATCTTCGACTTGCATAGACCTCTCTCTGCTTTCAAGCTCTCCGAAATGATGCGATCAAAGTTATTCAAAATTCTCATCGCGAGCTGCGGTTGTATCTTCTCGTCACTGATCAACGTGTCAAGAGCATCTGCCAACGCACTCCCAATCGCACTTCTTCTGTAGAGCTCATAATAAGCAGGTGAACTCATGGTGTGATGTATACTATCACGGACGCTCACAGTCAAGTAAAGAGAATCTATCTTTACTTCGAGTATCGCATTCGAGTTGTTTCTTATGTGGGTGTACGGATGTGGCACCAAATATGACAATGGGGTACTACAGTCACTAGCGCAGTCTGGATGTATCGCCAGTGCCCTCCCATGAAAGGTTTACTTCAGCAATACTTCAGTATATTGTTTTAATCATATCATGTCATCCAATAACGGGGAACTCACTGTTAGGGAAAAGTTTAATCAAATTGTCTGGGCCTGTAACTCTATCGAACAAAGTTCAGAAAGACAAGATTCAGAACATTTTCAAAGCCTTGTTTCCGATACTTTGAAACAACTTAACACTCTTCAATCTATAGTACGGGGTCTTTCTTTGTTCAGTACCAACGAAAGCTTGGATGAGATAAACACATCGTACTTGCCTTTCGCTACACTTTCCTACTATGAAGCTGTCTTATACCAAAAGTTGTTAACAGATGCCAATGACACATTTCAATCCGGATCTATTGATCGTTTACTCTTCAAACCGATCAATTTAAAAAGAGCAAAAGTTAAAATTTTGGCCTTTATATCCCAGGTGGACGCCTTTCGTGAAATCTTGTCCGATGAACAACTGAGGATCCTTAATTCTTTTAAAAAGTCATACAATCCTTCTAATGAAGATATTATTGGCGCAAGTGGTGATCCGACCCTGAAAAGAGCCAGTAAAATTTCAAACTACAAAAAGGAGAAAGAGCTTCGAGAAAAGCTTCGTGTTCTCGAGGAGTTTCATTCCAAACATGCGCACCACTATCAGGAGGGTACAGGCGAGGATATTCTACAAACCATGGATGAAGACTTAGTGCGTTCACTTTATATTGACCAATTAAGGCTTTTTTCTGTTTACGCTTTCAGGGACTTGGAACTCATAGCTATGGAACTACAAGTGTTACAGAGCGATGTAGGTTCTCGTCAACCGCAACTGCAGCATGATTCGAGACAAAATTCGGAGCCTGCTATCGACAAGTTCGAATATACCCCAAGATTGGAGAGTAACCCGACAAAACATAAAGAAATTTCTGACTTGATTAACAAGCTGGGCAAGATCTTACAGCCATTCGTGATTACAAATAATAAACAAAAACTCCAGCGGGAAGTTTTTGGAACAGGTCAAGTTTTACCTTCGATGTCGATTGAGGAATATTTAGACTATGAGTTGTCAAATGGTAAGATGCTCAAGAGTGAGCCCAACGGTTCCGGATCCGGCGATAGTGACGATCAGACTGAGGATAGCGACGAGGAATTGCGAAAGCGAGAATGGGATGACTGGAAGGACGAAAATCCAAAGGGAAGTGGTAACATGAAGGCCAACATCGGTTAAATAACAATCGCTGTTCAAGTTTCCATGAAGTCTCCCTCGAGATCCTTTAACCAGCGTAAATACTCTAAGTTCAACTCTGCGAGCGTTGTTATGTTCAAACTCTTCTTCGCACCCTTTTTTCTAATCCACTTTTCTTCTTGAAGGCCAAAAGAATTCAAAGTAGTTAATATTATCTTGTACAACTCCAATATCTTTAACTTGAATTGTTGAAAGTCTTCTGATTTTTGTGAATCCGAACCTAGGTTATCTTTTTCACTCTGGAATCTGGTGATGAAGATGTACAAGGCTTCGGCTGCCGCTCGTTTATCCACAAGTGGTCCTTCATCAATTTGACTTGGAGCAGGACCTAGAAGTCTCCATGAATAAAGTAATTCATAGCATTTAACTGCATTGAATAAAACAAGATCATCGTTGGCAATTTCAAGTAAAATCGAATCAACTATGAGATAGTTGGCAGAAAAAATTGTGATATCTTTTGCTGAAAACAATATTTCAAATTGGCGACATTTGATCAATGATTTGATAAGCTTAGTGAGAAGAGCATGAAACTCCAATTTGTCGGTTATGTGCTTGATTTGCGAAAGGCTATTTGCAGCTTGGCTGAAGTCTTTTAAGTCAAGAGCAATATCGAAATGATTGCGAAGATAGATGAGCGCGATATGACCATAACTCAGGACATCAGGCGAACTTTGGAGAATCTTGATAGCATTTGCTTCCAATTTTAAGGATAACTCAAGCACAGTCTCTCTCTCTGAAATGTTGACCGCATTATACTTTCCCAGAGAAGATCTCTCGTGTCGATTGACAAGCTCAGACAACTGATGGTAATAGTTTGACTTCGTGATGAGACTATCGGACTCACCAATATAAATTCCCGTCAAAAATTCGTAGATCGAAGTGTTTCCTTCCAAATTAGCAAGTAAAATAGCTCTTGTAGTGTGATTATTCACAAACTCAAAAATTCTGTATTCAATGAGTGTATCATGAAACTGACCATACTTTCCGTTAAGAAGGTAGGTGATTCCACTCAAGAAGGAGTTTATGGGTGAATCATGATTCATCTTTGGCACAAACTGGTTCAAAACCAATTTACTCTCTTCTCGATTCAATAAGTCAATAACAACTTCGAGAATCATTTTGTCACTGTTTTCGGAGAGAACGTGATTTGAATAGTAGTCGAAGGCCACATTGTAATTCTTTGTCTGTATCAAATATTGAAGTTGCGGGTTTTTTTTAACGGAGACTGTCCAGAACAACGAATTCTCTTTGAGTGAAACCGTTGAGTTCTCCATCATACTAATAGACCCAGTCGTAGAAAAACAGATATTAAAAACCTCAGACATAAGATCATAATCTCTTAGCTTCTTGATGATCATATTCATAAATTCTATGATTGCGTCGTTGACTTCACATAGTAATAACAAAACAAAAAGATGAATCAAAAGTGACTCATGTGACTTTTTTATTGATTCGAAAGTTTCGATAGTCAATAGCATAGACAATAAACCAACCCCTTCGCCAGCTGCAGGGATGACTCCGTGGCCGCTGGCATAGTCCAAAGATAGAGAGGTGTCTGAAAGCTCGATAATATGGTTTATCTGGTCGACAACATTTGGTATCATATCCAATTGCAGCATCAAAAAAGAAATCTCTTCGTCTGGTATTTTCCCTGCAAGATATTTGGATGCTAAATTACTTGCTTCCGACTTGTCAATAGAGGTGACCGCACCAGCTTCTTCTAAAATACGCTTGAAAGTTTTGGCAGATAATTTGCAAGAAACTAAGTTGGTCAAATTCATTAGCTCATCTTTATTCAGCTCATGAACGCGAATTTCTGCACAATGGGCTTCTCTGTAGATTCCAACTCCATTGACCTCAGAACACAAAATGTATTGGGGTTGCACCGTGATAGATAATACTTCATGGCTTGATCTGCGAAATTCAAAGCAGATTAAAGCAAATTTATACCAAGAGGAGCTTTCAGAAATACCAGTAGTCTTGCTGAAGAAAGTCATTGTCCGCATCACCTTTTGACGTAATGATGTAGAATCATCAAGATTAGGAATATTTTCTGAATTCTGGGTGAAGATATCCAATGCAGACGTAACCATTCGCTTATCGAACATACCAGAATTGAATACAGTGTTCACGTAGTATGGGGTTTCACGATGGCTGCTGAGCTCAGCAAATACCGAAGCTTGCTGTGGTAAAGACCGTGTTACAGAAGTGATTTCCCTTGTGCTTCTAGCTTGATTGAAGCACACAACTTCACTGTAAGTGTTCGACTTGTAAAGAATATAATAAGCGACAGAATCCGTCTCCTCGACTATTTGAAAATCTTGTATTCTCAAATTCTTTGTATCTGCGCTATGTCTCTCATAAGTATTGGAATATTGGTCTACCAATTCTAGGTATTCAAAGTTTTCGAGTTTTCCGTTTGAAATATCCCAGTTGGCAAACGCATATGGTGGCTCACGGCCCACACCAAGATCTCCATCGATTGGCAACATTAAAGACAATGACTTTTGAGAGAAGTGTACATGACTCTGAAAGTATTTGTTTGGAACATTTGTAACCCATTCAATTTTGCCTTTTGACAGGCTCAAGTCATTGCAATTTCTAATTTGTTTATGAGAATTGATGTCATATACTTTGACAGATTTGTTCAAAGACAAAGTGACAAATTCCTTTTCATTCAATTTAGCAATATCCACAGCTGCATTAGATGAAATTCCACCAATCGTAGCCTCTAGTTTACCAGGGTTTGAAAAGAGGTTTCCAACAAAGTTGAGTGACACCAAAGGAGCAAGATCACTGAAATTAAAAATATCAATTGAGGACAATGGTGCAGACCTCTTAAAATGTAAAAGACCCCCGTCATTCATCGAAACAATTATGTTTAGTTCATCCAAAGCTTTTATCAAAAAAGGGGAGGAACGTAACTCAAAGGAGTATGGGACAGAGATATTGACCCATTCACTGAAGTTGTCCAAAGCCAACCGGTTTTTGAAGTTTCCCACGAGGAAGTCGTTAAGCTCGATGCGGAATGAGATTAAGAGGTAACTTTCATCTAAGACATCCATGGCGATATATGGTTCTTCGTCAGAAGACAGAGGCACAAAGTAGTAAGTAAATGTGCCCTTCCCGATGATGGGATGAGGAAACTGAAACTCTAACGATTGGTACTGAAGACCCAATGAAGTGGGCTCATCGGTGAGAATAGGAGTCAATATGATACGCTTCATATCCTTGGTGAGACCAACCTGGACAAGCGAGAATAAATGACCAATTTGAGAGGATATGTCAATAAACTCGCTATGACCCAAACATCTACTCGTGTAGATTTCAGAAGCATCCTTGCCATACAGGCTAGACAAATACTTAAGCGGGAGCTTAATTTTCTTTATTGGAAGATGAGAGTCATACCCCACGATATGCGAAACAGTTAATGGTTTCATGTTGGTGAATGGGAGTATTTTGTATAACCTGCTAGAGTTTGTAGGATTGTTTTTTCATAGGGTATTGGTGTACGGGTGGAATAGCCATGCTCCTTTAGACCAGGACTTAAATCTACCCATACGCTAGGGTAATAAATCTTTGTATGAAATGGTGATTAAAAAACGCGAGGATTCATTTTGGCGACCCTGGCTACATAAATAACAGTTTTTATTTATTTTTTATTCTTACTCACTACTCATTATTGGGGTTAAAAATAATCTTTAGAACTTAATAGCAGTCCAACGCTTGAGGCGCTCGGTCATTTTTCACGAGCGCGCGGGTCCAGGGTAAGTCTGCTACTCTTTGAAATGCCTGACAATACATAGTATCTATACCCGAAAACATGTCTTCCACAATATTTTATAAGTTTTTGCATCAAAAGAACCAGTCAACTATATACTTTGATGGTACTGGTATCAATGTTTTCGATTTAAAACATGAAATAATCACTCAAAACCAATTAGGCCAAGGTCTGGACTTCATGCTCCGCCTTTTCCACCTGGAACAGATTGATTTGGAATATGAGAACGACCAGGATGTTATTCCTAGATCTACTTTTGTCATTGCGAAAAGATCACCTGTTTCAGTTTTCAATGGAAGATCTCAATCTGCTGCTCGGTATGTCTCAGGCCGGCCTCGAGTAACGAAATTTAAGCCTCAAGCAGCAGCGGTACAAAGGCCACCCACCCTTAAACCAGAAACACAAATGGATGAGAACATAAGTGAAGAAGATAGAATCAAATTAATGTTTGAAAATCAGTCCAATGTTTGGGCCCAAGCTCAGGACGAACTCTCGCAGCACAAAGTGGTTCACTATAAGTCGGGTGTAGAAGACTTGCCTCCGCCAGGTTATGTCTGTTACAGATGCGGTGGTAAAGATCACTGGATCAAAAATTGTCCAACCAATTCAGACCCAAACTTCGAGGGAAAGAAGATTAAGAAGACTACAGGTATTCCCAAGAGTTACATGAAGACAATCTCCAAAGAAACCGTTGAATATAGGCTCCAAAATCCTGATAGTAATGAAAGCGGAATACACACGGATGAAAATGGTGATCTAGTTGATTCTCAAGGTAATACTTACATGATTACAGAGGATGGTGATTACGTCATGACTTTTGCCGATTCCAAAACGTGGGCGCTGTACCAAGAAAAACAGCAAAGTGCAGCCTTGAAAGCCCAGCGCCAATTTGAACAGGATGTCGCAAAGAGAGCTGTTGCAGACAAGAGATTCGAATTCTTGAACCCACTTTCGTTGGAACCTCAAGTACTTAAATCTCCTATTCGTATGACACCTTGTTGCCAAGATAAAAGTTCCCTCAAAAAATTGAAAAATTACAACTATAATCAATCAGAATTGGAACAGGCATTGATTGAAAATGATTTTCACTGTCCTAATTGTGGAAAGGAAGATATTTTCATCGACTCTTTAGTCGAAAATGATTCTTTTGAGAAAGAACTAACTGAGTATATCAGTCTGCTTGGTCTACAAGATCCTTCTTCAATAAAGCGCACATCCACAGAAGCCCTAGATGATGATGAAACTAATAAAAAACGGCGAGAACTAGCTAATCCTATGATGCCTATGCCTACAATGCCATTTCCTATGATGCCTATGATGCCCGTACCGCCAATGTTCATGGGCCCAGGTAATCCGAACTTCAATCAAACTTCAGAAAATCGTACAGATAAATAATCTATAATGCATATGAACCTTCTCAATAAGTATATTTCATCATACAGTATAGCTCATCCAACCCCAATCAGGTATCAGTTACCCGCACCTAGGCAAATTGCATATAAAAACGTCGAAGAAATGAGGAAAGATTTTTTTACTCAAACATAACCACATCGCTTCTTAGGCAAACCAAAACGTATGTTCCCAACACAAAAATAAAACAATGATTCGGTGATGATCCAAATAATCAATTCAAACTAGAGTTTGTGACTTTTAAGAATGATCACAACATTATTATGCATGGCTTACTGAGGAATCATTATTCTTTTCTAAGAGGTGGAAGAGAAAAAAAAAAAGGACAAAAATACTAACTTCCTTAGATTAATTTTTTACTGAGTATGTTTATTCAATTTTCGAATATAAGAACGTCATTATGATGATACAACAAAAACAAAGCTGGAATTACCAACTGAAATTTTTAAGGATTATAAGTTTTTGCATAATTTCTGAACATGACTTTTTACACTTCATAGATTATTTTACTAACATTTAAGGTATGTCTTAAGACTTATACTGTTCAAGGAGGAAATATTGCACTGGGCACTGAATATTTCATGAGTGACGACGCATATCGATGGGCCTCAGAAACCCATCTTAACTGATCGAACTGCTGGTTTTTTTTCCTGGAATTTTTCTAACAAATCAAGGACAATCTCATAGTATGTTATTACAACTGCCATTTCATTGAGATAATATGATGATTTTCTAGATGACGAGTCTGAATCGGGTTTCCCGTAGATGACAACCATTTTTTAATACCATTCATGCCTTTCTGAATTTTTCATGAAATTGCATAGCATCTCGATCGTTGAACGCAAATATTAACTGTTGCAGGTTTCACAAACTTAATATGGCGTTTTCAGGGCTTTAAATGTAGCCTCGTTAATATTTGCTATTTCCTTTGCTACTGTTTTCAGTGCCTCGAAGTTAAAAGATGATATCGAAATAAGACAAGCATATGTCCGACTCTCACGAGAAAGAAGATAGATATTTTATGTCTGATAGCTTGTGTCGCATCGAAAATAGGAGCTGGGGACGTGGCTGAATATCTGATTCATTTAAAAGGTATGTTGATTAGTATGTGTTCCATATTTGGAGCATTATCAAGTTTGCTTTAATATCGTGCAGAGTTTATGATGATTTACCACTTTTTCACGACGGTCTACTGTTTGCGGTGACTTGTAATCACCGCACTTTGATGATACACTCGGCCTTGACCGGCCGTGGTTCCTGAACCATTATCTGTGACGATATTGTAAGCATTGCAAAAACTATTAGTTACTAACTGTAAAAGGTATGTTGTCCAACAACTGAAACACAAGTGTTTGAAGGGGAAATAAATTATCATGATGATTCCAAGCTTTTTGATATAACATGATACTCATAAACTTAAAATTCGATTTGCATGTCAGTCTGACATCTTTTTTTATTTCTTTAATTTAAACCAATTTCAAGCCCGACCACATGTGCTTAGAAAATACTAACCAAAAGCTTTTATATCATTAATACACATTTTGTTTTTTCATAAGGAGTCTTGCATACTAAGTAATCTGTAGCAAAAGATGTAGGGTCAGTAATATATCTGCACACAAGTGTCGGGAATCCCTTTCGCTGAAGACAGCAAAAAGCTCGATCAAGGGTTGACTACACACTAAATCTCTTTTTTTTTATCTCAATGACATTCGGAAAACGCAGCTCCAGTCTGAAGCACCCTCCTGTTGATCCTCCAACGTATGCCGATGTCGAATTGTCGGATTCGTCCCCCTGTTTAACTCCGATTACGTCGCCGCAGATCCAGCATTCATCGAGTCTGGCTATGATGCATACGTTGTCCCTGACTTCTGAGTCAAACAAACGTAATCAACCATATAGACCTGCAAAGCACCTACAGGGACATATTGATAGGCTAGGGGGACTGAGCTTGGCAACATACTCCACCGACGCTCGCACCGAGTATTTTGACATCCTTCCCTCATTCCAAATGTTTCAATCCATATTGAAAAGAAATGATTTTGAATTTGATGAGGGCAACTTGGGAAACCCTCCAGTTTATGACGATGTATCTCATGCGTCAAGAGATGGACCTGATCCTTTAAGGGTAGAATCTGACGCAGACACACGTGCCGTCCTCGATTCGGCGTCTCGAAATTTAGCGGCTCTTAATTTGAATGAAGAGGAAGAAGATGAAAATAGTGATGAATTCGAAGGTCGTTATCTCTTTACCGAAAACGACTCAGAGGAAGGTTTACAGAATAGGTCTAGACTGCAAGAAGCATTGAATCCAAATTCGACACAAGGCGAGGACTTTCCTGGGCGTAGCAGAAGCAGAACGCCTTTGGCTCCAGGAATTTTGACCCACGAAAGTTTTGGAAATTCAGTGATCGACAATATCGATATGCTCCCTCATTCTAAAAGTTCGCCTATAAGTATTGAGATATATGTCACAAAGGATGTGCCGATACCTAATGGCCCTTGCGAATTAGAGACAAAGCTTAAAGAGTACTCTAGTGGGGATGCAGTCCATGGTTATGTGGTAATAACTAACAACCTGGATAAGGATGTGGACTTTGGAATCTTTACGGTGAGTTTAGAGTGTACTGTAAAAGCTGTCTATGCTAAGATGAAGGGTTCTGTGTTGAAGCCACAAACAATCTTGCAGAAAAAACTCCTTAAGATGTATGACTTGAATGCCAGTTACAACGATGCTCCAATACCTAGCTCGGCCGGAATACAGTATGAGGACTTCTCCAGAGATGAGTTTGACGGATGTACTATTGGTTTGCCCAATGATAGAATCTTGAAACCGAAAGAAAAGTACAAGAAGTTTATCATGTTCAAATTTCCGGAGATGCTTCTAGACAATGCTTGTCCGCATGGTGTGTTGAGGCATACAATGCCGCCCCCTTCATTTGGTCTTGATAGTACCTCATTTTACAAAAGAGCAAGTACCATCGACGTCAACAAAGCTCTCGGTTATGGGTTTTTGAATTCAAGGGGATCTCCCATCAAGGTTAGGGACTATTCCTTTGATGATGTAAGCGTATCATATGCTATTGAAACCAAGTTCATTGACAAGTTACACACCAAGGATCAAAGAGTTCCTTTCTCCACAAATGATATCAACGATCCAGAAAATCGTCTGCAATATATCATCTCTCAAAGTTCTCAGTTCTTTTTAAGATTTATCCCCGATATAAAGAGTCAAGTTTCAACTTACAGCAAAGCTTATAGCATGTTTGGGTATGATACCTTTGATTCGATTGGAATCGATGGTGTTCTTTATTCCAGACTCGCAAAAAAGCAAACTTGGCAGTTTATTGAGCGAATGAACTTGACCATAGAGCAAGAGATTCAGTCTGCACTTGACAAAAGGGAATTCTCGGGTGATGAACTCAAGCGAAAACATCTTTTCGCAAGTCGCCCAGAAATTGATTTCAGCAGCAAAATATTGCCAATTCGAACCAATGATGCTCCTCGATATTTTTCAGTAGAAGCCATCAGACAAATGGAGGCCAATAACATTGTCTTTTCTAATGAAACTGTTGATATTTACGCAAAAAAGAAAAAGCGTTTGTTACTGTCAATGGCTAAGGTGGGGGAGATGATGCTTTGTATTGCAGTTCCAGATAAGTTATTGCCATATGGATCGCCCAGATTGATTCAAAAATACAATGATGGAAAAAGAACATCAACATCCTTTGCTGCCAATTCTCCAAGAGATGAGCTTCCTCTGCTATTCCCCGTCAATAGCAATATGCTGGAATTGTACAATCGTACAGAGACTAGTATGATTACAGAAATTGACGTGGAGCTTCATTTCAAAACTTCGGCAGATACTATCAAACCACCAATTATTTCGCTGGTTGATTTTGAAATTGTGGCTTGGTCTTATCGTACAGACTACCCGATTCCTCTTCCATTTGAGCACGATTTCTTCTATACGAAACCCAATGTTTCCGGGGCGGTGATTCAGCATGATGATGTCGAAATAACAAAACAAAACTTACTGAGATTAAAAGATACTGTGAACCATTACATCGAGTTTTTGAGAGATACAAAAACCTTCATTTCTCAGAATACTTACTCTTATTTAAAGGGTTTGAGCAATATGGGGATTAAAAAAGATACCTTCAAAGAGTACTTTCAAAACATTCATGTATCTCCGCATTTTGGTAATGATGATTGGATTGGCGAAAAGATTGATTTCAATACAGTGCATTGGTCCAAATCGGTTAAGCTTCCCGTGAAGATTTTAAACAAGAACAACATAACACTCCCTCCGAGCTTTCAGAGCTGTCTTGTTGGAAGGCTTTATGCAATACAGGTTCTGGTGAAATTTAAGGGAGGAGAAGACTCTCAAAATGTCATCAAGCTTCTGGTACCAGTACTTGTTGGTTAGATTAAAATGTATGCATTGTAACGATAAAAATTTACATGTAAACCATATTGAAACCCCCCAATTAGGACAAATTGATCGGTTTTCGAAACAGAGCAGTTTAGATATTATGCAAAATCAAGATGCTTTACCTTGGCATTATATCTCAACCCCTTTACTTCCATGGAGTCTGTAATTTTCTGGATGTCCTTCAAATCTTCTTTACTTAATGAAAGAATCAGCCGCAAATTCTGGTCAATCTTATCTGGACTACTTCCGCTGGGTATTGGAACAATCTTGGGATATTTCTTGATTCCATCATAATCTTCGAGTTCACTAAATGCCACAATCCATGATAGAGCTAAGCACTCGAGTGTTGTATTTTTTGACTCGGCGTATTCCTTTAATTTCGCAACAATTTTCAGATTATCGAAAAAGTTCTCCTGGGAAAATCTATCAACGTGGCCCCTGATGTCCCCTGGTTGGTGGCATACATCGAAAAAGGCTTGAAAGTCATTGGCTGATCTGTCAGTCAAAAACCCCCGACATAGAGGAGAATATGCCACAATTGTGAGGTTCTCCTCTGCTGCCTTTTTCAAAACTCCATTATGCCTAATATCTTGACATAAAAGGGAAAACTCAACCTCCACACTGCTGATTGGTGCTGTCTCTATTGCCTTCTTAATGGATTTGACACCTACTTCAGATAAAGAAATTCCATCAATAACGCCTTTTTCCACAAACTCATTTATAAACCGAATAGTTTGATCATATGGTATATTTACGTCAACACGTGCAATCTCAAAAATCAATTTTGGTCTTTGCAGTTGTTCTTTAGGAAAGAAAGAAGCAAAGTTTTGAATTGAACGTTCGATTGATTCCTGAGATCCATCTGGTTTTAATGACGTCACATCAATTCCTCCCTTGACACTGATCACCGTATCTGGGTATTCTTTGCCGAACTTCTTCCAAAACGCCCCTAAGTATTTAAGGTTAATGAAGTCCGGTCCGTAAAATTCCCCGCCATTCACGAATCTCACTTGATATGTATCAAGAACATACTTGATCACATTTATTGATTCTTCTTCTGTTTTTGGAGTTGGTGTCCAGGTCAATGACATGGAGCCAAACCCGAACTGCCCTGGAATTGTCACTTTCGGCATCTGGGGAAGCGATTACTATGGTAGAGTGGCAATGGCAAGGCAACTGCGATCGTCTCGTCTCAAGCGCGCCTTGATCTCAGCCGCAATGTGCCTTGATAGTACTCTTCTAAGAATTCGAGCGAGACCGCAACTTAATAGTTGTTTCTATCTGTTTGGTTGTTTGTTGATTGTTTTTTTTTTTTCTAGTTTTAATTTAGGGATGTAATGAATAAAAAGAAATCAAAAAAATAAGGCCCTCATGATTCAAAATGAATGAATATTTGTCGCACAATCTTGTGTTGCATGTTCAGATCACAAATCACAGGTCTCCACATTCCTAAAATGATATTTTAAGGCCTCAACTACCATTCTCGAAGCTTTTTTAACCCAAATTACGTGTACTGTCTTCCAAACAAATATTTTGAACATTTATTGTGAGGTGTAGGTATCCAGTGTCGGATTAGTCATTGGTATGATGTAATACTAGCTTTAATTTTGATTGGTCATAAAAGTTTTCGCGCGCCTTCCCGATACGGTAATATCTTGTCGATGCCGCGGTGGGTTATCTTTGAGTCAGAATTTTTACTTCAGTCACCTTCTTCTCTTCTTCTTTACACTTTTGGGAAACATCAAATAGGCAGATCAATATGTTTAGCAAGTTTGGTAGAAAGCTTGCATTTGGATCCGCTTTCAAGCGTTCATTAGCAACAAACAAAGCCAACACATTTTCGAACACCTCGCTGTTGGACAGAGCCACTCTCACCATCAAGAACGGGCCTGTTTTCAATGGCTACTCATTTGGTGCTAACAAAAATATTAGTGGTGAGGCTGTGTTTACTACTTCCTTGGTCGGCTATCCAGAATCAATGACTGATCCATCTTACAAAGGTCAGATTTTGTGCTTCACTCAGCCTTTGATTGGTAACTACGGAGTTCCTTCTTCCACTGCAAAGGATGAGTACAACCTCTTGAAACATCTCGAATCTTCGCTGGTGCAGTGCATCGGTATCGTGGTAGCAGATGTGGCTATGCAATATTCACACTGGACTGCAGTCGAATCACTTCAGCAATGGTGCCAAAGATCTGGAGTGGCTGCGATCACTGGTGTTGACACAAGAGAATTGGTGACCTATTTGAGAGATAAAGGATCGTCTTTGGCTAAAATTACCATTGGTGAAGAATATGACGCTGATGAAGATGCAGCTTTTGAGGACCCTGGTGCTGTGAACTTGGTTAGTAAGGTAACTACCAAAGCACCATTTCACGTTTCTTGTCCTGATAAATACGACAAAGGCTATCATGTTGCTGTTTTTGATTGTGGTGCTAAAGAGAACATTTTGAGATGTCTTGTGCAAAGAGGTGCATCTTTGACTGTATTCCCATACGATTACCCTATCCAAGACATTGCGGACAAGTTTGACGGAATTTTCATCTCTAATGGACCTGGTGACCCTACCCATTGTGCCCCAACTATCCTGAGTCTCAAGGCTGTCATGGCTAAATATGATGACTTGCCTATTTTCGGAATCTGTTTGGGCCATCAATTGTTGGCCTTAGCATCTGGTGCTAAAACCGTAAAATTGAAATATGGTAACAGAGCTCATAACATTCCTGCCTTGGACTTGCTCTCCGGTAAGTGTCATATCACTTCTCAAAACCATGGATATGCTGTTGATGCGTCCACCTTGCCTTCCGAATGGGTCCCTTATTTTACCAACTTGAATGACTTGTCCAACGAAGGAATGCAACATAGGTCAAAGCCAATATTCTCCACCCAGTTTCATCCTGAGGCTAAAGGAGGACCATTAGACACAAGTTTCTTATTCGACAAATTTTTCAGCAACATTGAAACTTATAAGGCCAAAAATGGCTTGGACTTGGGCAACATTAAGCAGTCTTTGCTCGTTGATATTTTGCCTAAAGAGAGAGTGGTTTAATTAAATTCTCTTTGTCTATCTCATACATTATTCAATAAAGTTATTTTTTTTTTAGTAATTCTTTAAGTAAATAGTTTTATAACTTCATGAGTAATGCACGACGGGAAAGAGCCCGTACATGTATTTTGGAAATTTTGGATAAAGGATACAATGGCGATAATTACATATTTAAACTTTTAAGACTAGTTCACCTTTGCAAATTTATCATCGCCCACTTTAAATAACGCATCAGGCTGTTTCATAAACTTTCGAGTTTGCAGCCAAATTTAATTCGGAAGCAATAGTACGACCTTGTGAGAACTACTCTGAGGCCCTTTAGGAAACAGTCGATAGAGTAAAAGATTATTTTTGAAAAAAAAAAAATTAAATGTTGAAAATTAAAGGAAATGATTTAAAATTCAATACTATTCGATGTTTTTCACTCCTTGGTTGTACGATTGATTCAAATATTTCTATACGAGATACATCGTTTATGCGGGCAGTGGCGTGACTGAGTGCCATCACGAGTCCAGGTCCAGGATGCGAACTTGTGGGCTGATCTTACAGAGTAATGCACATAATCAGGTGATTCAATCAATAGAATATAAACAGACTAAATCCTCTGGTATAATTGCTACTTTTATGCTATTCTGTTGTTTTCAAAAAGCACAAATACTGAGTTTATATGTCCTTTGAAAATTTCACAAAAATCAATCAGCAAGAATCATTGAACTTCTTGGAGAGTCTATGGGCCTCATGGTATCTCTACTTCAATAACGACCTCTTGGCGACAGGGCTCTTGTTTTTTCTAGTTCATGAAATAACATATTTTGGCAGATGTATACCATGGTTTATCATTGACCAAATCTCATTTTTCAATAAATGGAAGATACAGCCAGATAAAGTTCCATCGAATAAGGAGCAATGGGAATGTTTCAAATCTGTTTTAAAGTCACATTTCTTAGTAGAGGCACTTCCAATTTGGCTTTTTCATCCGCTTTGTTCTACACTCAAAATTTCGATTGAAGTGCCTTTTCCTTCAGTTGGCATCATGGTTTCCCAAATTGTTGTGTTTTTCTTTTTCGAGGATTTATGGCATTACTGTTTCCATAGGTTGTTTCATTTTGGGTGGTTTTACAAGAATATCCACAAACAGCACCATAAGTACGCGGCACCATTTGGATTTACTGCAGAATATGCGCATCCTTTAGAAGTCATGGCTTTAGGCGTTGGAACAATCGGTTTCCCCATAGTGTATGCATGGCTGGCTGAAACATTGCCTGATTTTCACCTCCCAACTCTACACTTGTTCACTATTACATGCTGGATTGTTCTAAGGTTGTTTCAAGCCGTTGACTCACACTCAGGTTACGACTTCCCATGGTCTTTACATCACTTTGTACCATTCTGGGCTGGTGCAGCCCACCATGACTTACATCATCATTATTTTATTGGCAACTACGCAAGCTCATTCACTTGGTTCGATTACATTTTTCAAACTGAATCGGGTTCAAATGCGAAAAATAAAAGAATGATTAAGAAGAATAAGGAATCTGAAAAAGATATTAGTAAAGTTAAATAGTTATGTTAATACAACGAAATTTCACATAAACAAAGGTCTACTAATTCCGCAATTTATACTGACGTAATGGTCACGAGACTTTCTTTAGGGCTTTAACCCTCATGATCACATGCCATCGCTGAGCCAAACTTCCCCTCGAAACTGCGACATAATTTTCCCTTCGACATTTTGACGACATTTTTTCTCAAAGGGCTTTCAATCCTGTATGTCACAGGCTGTGAAAATTTTCGCAATGTGTGTGCGACATCTGAGCTCTTTGGTTCCAAAAGTTCCAATTCTTTTTCTTCTGTTTGAACACTTAGCCAACTCAAGAACAAGGTATGTAAGACTGAGGTCATCACCCCAATCAAGTTCTGCTCATACTTATGAAAATACGTCGATCATCAAGCACCCTTTTAAAATATCCAATCAGATTTCGGAATACTTTTCTGAACGGCTGGTGAGATAAAGGTCTTGTTTTCATGGTTAAACAAACATTTTCTCTTCGAGGCTATACGAATGCAAAGAGCAACAAAATGTCAGAGAATTATACTAACATTTTTTAGATGTCTAGATTGAACGAGTATCAAATTATCGGCCGTCGTCTCCCTACCGAGAACGTGCCAGAGCCTAAGTTGTTCAGAATGAGAATCTTTGCTCCAAACACTGTTGTTGCCAAGTCTCGTTACTGGTACTTCTTGCAAAAGTTGTACAAGGCCAAGAAGGCTTCCGGTGAGATTGTTTCCATCAACACTATCTCTGAGAAGACCCCAACCAAGGTCAAGACCTTCGGTGTCTGGATCAGATACGAGTCTAGATCTGGTATCCACAACATGTACAAGGAATACAGAGACGTTACCAGAGTTGGTGCTGTTGAGACCATGTACCAGGATTTGGCTGCTAGACACAGAGCCAGATTTAGAAACATCCACATCTTGAAGGTTGTTGAGTTGGAGAAGACCGACGATGTCAAGAGACAATACGTCAAACAATTCTTGACCAAGGACTTGAAATTCCCATTGCCACACAGAGTTCAAAAGACCAAGAAGTTGTACCAATTCAGTGCTCCATCTACTTTTTACTGATTATGCTGCTCTGGGCTTTGCCACATATAGGCGCATCTTTAGTTATATAAGCTAATATATCTTTCACTAGTAGTTTTGTTCGTGACTTCAAGGTTGTAATCTGTCATAGACTCGGATGACATAGAATCTGAAGAGCTACCATAGATAAATCCATCCCGCTATGAAAGAATGCCACCCAATAGACGAAATGTAAAAGAAATCATACGAATCCCCAATTTTAGTGGCTATTTATAATAGTGTCTGATGACACGGTATATTTCACATTTCTTACACCCTTACTTTTACTAATTAGCATAATCTTCCTTAATTGGAATTAACCGCTCCCTCCCCGATTCTAGATGTCTGTGTGGGCCCGCGGACAGAATTTCTCGCATCGGCGGGCGTTCCTCTAGCATTTCCACCTTTACTGCATACCATCTTCTCAGTGCCCTCCTCTTTCCACTCCCACCAACTTCCAAGTTTAATGGTGCGATGCGTATGTTGCAAACTCATTAGAAAACAAAACCATGACAGAACTACAAGGCAACTGGAATTCAATTTCGATTACTTTACTTAAAGACCCTCACGATGTACGCTTATGGCAGAGCTTGGTCCACTCTGCTGAGTCACAAAATGGATTGATTAACAAGACTCTGAATCATGTTGAAGTTCAAAACTTAAGAACATCATACGAATCCTTTCTTGAAAGGTTTCCATTCTACTTGAAATACTGGATGGCATATGCTCTTTGGGAAAGAAGATTGAATAACAATGATAGGGCTGAGATCG
The DNA here is from genome assembly GCA_005406065.1 of Metschnikowia sp. JCM 33374. Classification (NCBI taxonomy): domain Eukaryota; kingdom Fungi; phylum Ascomycota; class Pichiomycetes; order Serinales; family Metschnikowiaceae; genus Metschnikowia; species Metschnikowia sp. JCM 33374. The sequence continues at coordinate 172,981 of BIMT01000129.1, forward strand.
TTTTCCTGAGGGCGTTGCAGTTTGGTCAGCATGATGTCACCTTGTGGGTTGCGTATCTCAAATTTAAAATCGAAACCCTTACAAATAACATTGGCGATGTATTGCAACTATTTGAGGCAGCTCGCCTCAAAATTGGTTATCACTATCATAGCTTTGAATTCTATCAATTGTATCAAAAGTTCCTAAATACATACGCTGACAACACGAATAGTTTCAGGAAAAAGTCCATTTTATTACTTCGAGTTATGTTGGAGATTCCCCTTTACAACTACTCCGCCTCATATGATCAAATAATAAGCTTTTTGTCCTCGCCGAGCACGACAATTGAAGATCTCTCTCTGTTTATGCATGAAACAGCCCTCAAAGCTTTGAAAAAGCTGTCTCAAAATAACAAAAGATTGATACAAGCAGATCTCGAGAAAATTATAGCTGATGCGTACATCGTAAACCAAGCAAAAAGCTATCAATTGTTCAATTATGAAATACTCGTCACAAGCAATTCACTGAGCTGTGGAGCCGCTTCGATCTCTGTGGATCAACTAGAAACATGGGATAATTACTTAAACGCCATTGAAAGTACATACCCCTTTGATTATGTCGCTCAGCTTTTTGAAAGATCATTGCTCAGTACTGGGAATAATTCAAAGATTGTGATAAAGTATTTCAACTTTTGCTTTGCTAGCCGCAAGTTCACTAAAGCACGCAATGTTTTGCGCAAGACAATGTCAACACTTGAACGAAACGCAAGCATTCAATTACTTTTATGTTTGACTGACCTCGAAATTGCAACAGGAAGTGTATTATTAGCCAAAGATATGATCAGTAGGTACATTCTGGTCAACAACAATGTGCCTGACTCCATCTTCGAGAAACTTTTGCAAATAGAGGCACTTATCAGTTCAAATGACGAAGAATATTTGTGCAACTTGGTACATGAAATAATGGTTGTCACGAACTCGCCAGCATTTTTTGAAAAAATTTCTAAATTCCCAATATCAAGGACTAATCTCAAAAACTTTTTTCTTCAATATGTCTGCAAAACCCCAGAAGAAAGACATGGAAAATTAGCGGCATCTATGGATCTAAAAAGCCGCGGCTTTTTCTGGAAAATTCTCAAAAATATTACAAGCGAAACTGATCTCGAAGGAATTCTGGTTCCCCAGGAATACCGATGAGAAAGAAATGAAGCATTTGCGTGAATGGTTTAATTAAATTCCATGACAATACATGTAGTTGTTGCAGCAATCCATACCCCAATAAGCCCGAGCCCAAGATTTCTATCCAAAGTCCACTTATTTAAGATCATGTAAGTCATCGCTGATATAACAGTCAAGTTTAAAGCTATCAAGCTTGCATAAAGCTCCCAGGTCAATGTCACAGGTAACGACAAGGAAGAACTGAGCCGACCTGTCTTTATACCAGTCATCAATAAATCCCAAAAGCCATTGAATCCAACTCCAATCAGGATTAATAAACAACAAGAACTCATGCATGCTTTAATCCCTAGTGACGGAGAGTAGTTCAATGCTAACAGTATGTTCATCAATATATCATTCAAACAACTGACCAAAGAAAAGACTAATAGTCCCATAATATACTCCGAAATTTGCCACATTACACCAAGATTCTTCAAAATTAAAATAAGCGCTTTGGTAATAATGGCCATCAATGTCAAAGAATTCATAATGCATGTAACATTTATCAATGAGTCAAACACGGTTGGTGCCAAGATGGATGTTAATAATCTTGAAACACAAAAAGATATTCCGATGAGATACTGCAATATTTTCAAAGGAAGATGGAATATGGATACATTCAATAAAACAACAGATACTATCACAAGCCAAAGTTGAAACCAAAAATTTGATATAGTGCGGAACTTGAACGAGCTCGCATTCATCAGTGGGTGTGACAATGATGATCTGGAAATAGGTATGAGGAAAAATAACACATGATCAACTATAATAGAAGTTACATTCACGATTCTTTTGAAAATATGTGACGAGGAATCTCTTGGGGGGGTTTGGGGAACTTCTTCGTTTCCACCCTGGTTTTCCACTAAATACGATGCTTCAGTAACGATATCTTTCGAAATCGATCTCTCTAGATCAGCAGTAAATCTCTCCACTGATCGATCAAAGCTCACTAAGAAAATATGTATAGGGTACAATGAAGTCAAAATCAAGCATTCGAAGAAGCTTATTTGACCATCCAAAAGCACGTAACTCAAAATGAGTATCATTATGCAAACGAAACAATACCCTATCAAAAGAGTGCGGTTTTTGTTGACTGTGAATGGGCTCATAATTGAAATAGACCCTACTATAACTGTGAATGATATAAGATTAGCCCCAATAATTTGACCCATGACTAGACTCATTGATTTACTCTTGATCATTAAATGCGAGTTCACGATATCAGGGGCCCCATTCATCAAAGGAATAATAACATAACTCAACATCTCACGTCTCAAGTGTAACATCTCCGTCAAGTTCGTGACAGAATGAAGAAGGTAAGTTGACAGAATAATTCCAATCAGTACTACCAACACTAATACGCATATTATTAGACCAAGTGAGGAAAACGTCAAGAGAGTTCTGGGCAGAGTTGATTGAGAGCAATATATCTTCCTAGCAATAAGAAAAAAGTCCTGGTCACATTCAGATTTCAAATATTGGCACACTGACGTATTTGATCGGCTTCCTATATCACATATTGTCTTTTCCATTTGATCCGTATGACATTATCAATCTAGCAATTATCGTTCACAAGTTTCTTGGCCTCGTATCCTCAGACCTGCATGATGGTCGATTGCTGTTCACGCATATCTAACAAAAGTGTATGTACATGCTATTTCGATACTAATTCCCGGTACAGGTCATAGGGCGAAATTTCTAAGGCAAGTTTCGCTATCTCGATATCTTTATTGATATCTTGGATTAGTGCTTCTAAATGGTTAGTAATCGATATGTATGTGTGTTTTTGAGCATAATCCAGGTTGATGTTTACGTACCTTTTGTTGTGTAGTTTAGTTCTGGGCGGATGTAACCCAATATTACCACCTTCATCATCGCCCCATAAAAATCATTATCAAACTTATGCATAACGTGAACCTCTGCTGCTTTTTTCTTATTCTCGTAGAATGGATTCCAGCCAATGGACATGACCATGGGTAGCACTTCAAGATCCTTGTCTTGGAGACTCAGTCCCTTGTTGAAAGTAGTAACTTTTCCCTCACTTCTTTCGACAACATCATCTTCGGAATATTTACCTGTAGAAAGTTTACACCATCCAAAGTAGATCCCTGTCTCAAGGGTGTCCAATTGGCCAACGGGTATATTCGCTGTCGGTATGCCCAATTCAGATGAGCCCCTACCAAATCCAGATACTACATTTGCTTCGTAATAAATGGGATATGGAGGGATTAATTCTTTGGGAATTTTGGTTTCTGGTCTCATATTTTGAATTCAACTGACTTTTTTTTTTGACTTTATGTATGCGTTCGCCTTTGTGTGGTTGTCTTGAATTGTCAGCAACGAGTCTACCCGCACATGCCGAAAATTCAAGCACTTTCATTTTTGAATGTTGCGCGCTTGAGTTGTTCGAGCACCTTCTCCGGTTGTTCCGAGCCTTCTACAATTCGTCGAGCTCCGGCGGTCATGGTTTTATCTAAACTGTTGAAAGACCTTGAATGATTAATCCATTCTCAAAAATTTGAAGGACATGGATTTTTTCTCAACAATTGTTAATGTTATTATTCGGTATCGTAAAATATTAAGAATTTTATATCATATGTTACTAAACATTCATATTATATTTGTACTTATTCAAGAACTTACTTGAATCTGCTCTCCAATTCGGCCAACAAAGTCTCAGCATCCTTGGCGAAAGATCTGATACCATGAGCCAATTTCTCAGTGGCCATAGCATCCTCGTTCAACAAGAATCTGAACTCGCTCTCATTGTCAATGTAAGAGACCTTCTCCTCTGGAGCGGAAGCGGCGGAAGCAGCATCCAAGACCTTTGGCACCTCTTCAGAAGAGTTGATCAATTCCTCCAACAACTTAGGAGCCACGGTCAAGTAATCACAACCTGCCAAAGCCTTGATCTCACCAGTGTTTCTGAAGGAAGCACCCATGACAATGGTGTTGTAAGAGTACTTCTTGTAGTAGTTGTAGATTTGTCTAACAGACACGACACCTGGGTCGCTCTCGGCATCGTAGTCCTTTCCAGTGGAAGCCTTGTACCAGTCCAAGATTCTTCCAACAAATGGGGAAATCAAGGTAACCTTGGCCTCGGCACAAGCAACAGCCTGGACGAAACTGAACAACAAAGTCAAGTTACAGTGGATATCGTACTTGGCTTCCAATTCCTTAGCGGCTTGAATTCCCTCCCAAGTGGATGCAATCTTGATCAAGATTCTGTCCTTGGAAATTCCAATCGACTTGTACAACTCAATAATTTCAAGAGCCTTCTTGATAGTAGCATCTTTGTCGAAAGACAATCTTGCATCGACCTCAGTAGAAACTCTGCCTGGGACAATTTGCAAAATTTCCTTACCGAATTCAACCAACAATCTGTCCAAAGCAATAGCAGCCTTTTCCTTTGGGTTGCTTCCCTTGTCCTCAGCGTACTTGATGGCAACATCAATAACCTTGGCGTATTCAGCCTTTTTAGCGGCAGCCAAGATCAAAGAAGGGTTAGTGGTGGCATCTTGAGGGGTGTACTTAGCAATTGAGTCAAACTCACCAGTGTCGGTGACGATAACAGTACCAGTAGCTTTTAAGGATTCCAAAGAGTTAGACATTTTTGTGTGTATATATGAGAAGTGACGAAAAATTCAACTACTAGCGATTGGTCGTCCGTTATATACCAAGACTGCCGGGAATGCGCACGGGCTTCAGACACTCGCTGCAGTCATCAATTAGTAAGATGTTGGGGCGCACATTCATTTCTTCGGGCCGAGAGCCCCTTAGTAATTACGCTAACAAGTTGCTGCTTCGAGAGCAACGTGGCCATTATACTCTTGCATTGCTTTGTTTTTCTATTTAGAACAAAAAAAAGTATGTTTTTCAAAAGATTTTTGGAAGATTAAAAATCAAATAATGTTCGAAGAAGTAATGAAAAGCTTTTTTTGTGCATGTGTTGAAGAAATTCAATCTTTATTTCTGGTCACAATCTCCAATAACCTCCTTCATTCATGAGTACCTCAGTGATCGGATCGCGAGTTGTGGCCCCAAACAAAACTCTCCCCCACCTGTGACGTACTGCAGGATAGAGAGCAAGTAAGACTTGAAGAGGTCATGATACTTTTCTGCTTACAACGACCATGACCTTAAAAAAGAAGTTATTAATTCTGGTGGGATCCATACAATCACAAGACCTAACTGTGCCGGTAAATACGGGAAATTTTGTGGATATTTCAACAGATATTGGTGTATTCTCTGTGAGCGTATTTATTCGGAACTTTGATGGAAGCAATAAGCACTTGAACAACAGCTTATACAATGTTGTTGATAAAACATACCTAAATGGCATATCCGTGCAGGAATCCAGCTTAACGTCATATTCTGAATTACCCAATTTGAGGATCCTTATTAATTTCAAGCCGAAATCGGATTTAAATGGTTCTGAACTATTCTTTGGGAATGAATGTTCCATACCGGTCAAGGACTATGTGCCAACTACCTTGTTGTCAACAGGGCTTCGCTTTTTCAAATGGTTCTTAAATCCAACTATCGAGTCTGATCTTTATGGAGATCGACCTTACATATATGGGCTAGCATTGAATAGTTTCTCTAAACTTGGAATTGCCAATTCTTCTGTACCAGAATTTGTAAAGAACGAAGAAGAAAATATAACTTGGGAAAGTAAGCCCCCAGGTCCCACCTTGTCTTTAGAGCGCCGCAAATTTTTCTGCAATGTCGAAAACTCTAAAAAATTCCGTTATGATAAATCATTGAAGTATTACATGATGTTCGATACTAATTTTTTGAAGTTAGGAGACTCAAACTACAATGTTTCTATACCTGCAATAGGAAAGCAAACATTCGATGTGAATGTATTGCGCTTTGCTAACGAGAAGTTAGACAATATAAACTGGGTAATAAAGAAGAGTGATAATGGAAATCTTACTGAAGGAAGTTACGGGCTTGTATTAAACTTTCGTTTGGTTGAGGAAGAAGGGGCAATCCAACACACTTAAGTTTACTGTGTTTTCTATTACTTATTGTCGTCTCTCAAGGCCCAGATCCATTTAAATGTGAAGTAAGTCAATCAAATTAGTGAGTTTTATTTAAACAGAAAGAATACATATTCCCTGTCTTAAACAATTCCCTAAGTTTTAGTTTTGAGCTTTTGATTTACGTTCTGATCAATGGATCAAACTAATATCAAATTTAACACCGCACTACATACACGTTCTTTGCACTAATAAAATAAAAGATTAACTAAACTCGATAGATAAGGAAGCACTACTAAAATTACTTACAACCACCACTCGGTTTCAAAAGCATCGCATACCCAAACAATAAAGTAGTATAAAATTCTTTAACTATATTTCTTATATGTTGGTCGATCATGGAAGCCGCTATTTTAATTAATTAAGTGGTCAAAGTTGTCAAAGCCTCATTTACCTGACTGTGTATCTAGTACCGTTCTATACCCTTTTATCCTTGGAAACTTTGATATTACCAGGTGATTTCTTCACCTAAAATTTTGCGTTTTTGTAAACTTTGGATAGAAAATGAAGTATATTAGTATATGTACTTTGTTAATTGACATTATTGGAGATCCTTGTAGTCATTATAAAATTATAATTCCTTTATACACCTAGATTTGCTGATGTGCCAATGCGCTTCGCCCTCCCTTTAACATTTGCACAAAAATCATAAAAAGCATCCATAGGAGCAGGAAATTTGTGTAAGATCAGGTATAATTGACTTTAAATTTATTACTATTCACATTTAAGAATCCTTTAGCTTGATTAAACCATAAAATTAAGTGTTTTAGTATTTTTCATGGTCACTTGAAGTTTTACAGAAAAACAACATATTCTCTCATTTTTTCAAAACACTTTACTATCCCAGAACTTTTTCATATTTTTCAAAAGACCAAGTGTCAAAAATTAAAAAGTTTTGAGTAATTTGATGATTTTTTTTTTTAAATTTAGATAATCACAAATATTAAAAACCCAGTGTTCAATATAAGGTCTTTTTTTTTATTTAACTCAGCTCTTCATAAATATGGACTTGAATTTTACATCGTTCACTTATTGTCTCGCTGTGCTCGCACACAATGCAGCTCCGACTCCACTACCGTCTTTCGCAATTCTAAGATGGAGCTTTTTAGAAGAACCTTTTAATGGATTGATCAAATTGAATGCTTGTAGAATTTTCTCTTGAAATCCAGGATAATACTCAATTAACGATCCGTCGCAACCCACTTCAAAATCGTCATCATTATCCGAGTATTGTTCATGCACTCTCAGCACGATAGCAGCCAAGGGGATTGCAGAAAGGTAAGCAGCTCTCTTTGCGATAGCTCTTGTGGTGGCTTGAATCAAGATTCTCTCTAGGATTGTCGTAGGAAGTCTGAGCTCGTTTTGCAAAAGCAATTCAGACATTTTTAGATCAGTGGAGTCGTCAATTTCCAAATATGATAAGACTTCAGAAGAAAGTAAAAAAGGTTCTTTCAATCTATGCGGCAAAGACTGATTTCTCGAGTGAAATAAATCAACAAATATCAAGCCTTGCTCAAATAAATCAACGAGAATGACCCTCAAAATTTCGCCCAAGAACATTCCGCTAATCCTTTTTTCAAAGAGATGATAACCCTTGTTGGATGTTTCTCTGTCAACCATCTCATCGTATTTTGTTGAGGGTAAGATTTCCAAGGAATTATCGAATGACCCCCATTCCATATTTATAACCATTCCTGTGGCAGATTCAGGAATAGTTGCTCCAGATAATTTGGGAATATTTGCTATCGACTCAAAATATGCTCCGTTGGTTCCAGTACCGAAAATTGCGCCAATAAGAGTTTTTGATTTTGAAGAGTTTTGATCATTTGCATATGACCTTGATAGCAATGTTCCCACTGTATCATTGGCTAAGGCAGTAACCACAACAGGCAATTTTAGAAGGTCCAAGTGTTTTTGGAAAAATTCCACCACATCTCGGCCCACACAGTCGGGTAAATCAAATCCTTTGGTCCAGCGAATCAATTTTCCTCGGTCTATCGCAGTTTGATCAACGGGGAAAGAAAATGTGATTCCCATAGTGAGCTTCGTAGATTCGTCAAGGTGATCATGATGCTCTTTTAAAAATTCACTAACTTTGCTTGCTAAGAAAGAAAAAAGAGCATCTGAAGTTGAACCCCTCATCAAATCCAATGGTACAGGAGACTTTGATTGCTTTAAAAGAAATGTATGATCCCCTTTCAAGTCTATAGAGCATACCCTGAAATTAGTCCCTCCTAGGTCTGCTGCCATAAACAAACCCTTTTCTGTTCCATTTGGAATTCTCGTAACAAATGTTGGTAACATCGGCATATACTCTCTTGCAGGGGTCTCATTCGTCAAACCAGCATCCATCGAACTAAGGAAATGATTGGTAGCTTTGAGAAGAAATGATTCATCAACATCGAAAACCAGCTCTATTTTAGCAATGGCATTTCGAATTTCTCTTTCCGAAGCACTCATTTGGAACTTTAAAAAAACAAAAAACAAAAAAACAAAAAAACAAAGTTTAAGTAAGGCGATAAAATGACGGGGGCAACAACTTCCATTAACTAATGCCAAATACTATTTGGCTTGTGGGGAATGACGGTTGATTCGAACCTATGATAGGAATACTTTAGCCAAAAAAAAAAGAGAAAAAGAAAAACGAAAAACAAAACGAGGTCTATTAAATACTCAGCTAGAGCCTAAATTACTGTAGCATAAAATAGAAAACATAAATACTAGGCTTGGCCAGCTTCCCCGCAAATCGCAAAGTCTTAGGCCGTATGAGAAAATTCACCCCGCACGGTGAAATCACCTGATTAAGCAGCCGCCTTAATGTCTAAAGATATGATATGTTATTATTCTCCTGTTCTCATTTTGTAGCACATTTCGAGACCATTATTTCCTGCAATAACCGAAAACACTGGTAAGAATTTTGATAATACCAGTTTTGGGTTTTAGTATATCTAGGCATTTCCTAGAGTTCATCAACATCTGGCCGTAGATCTTAAAATTCTGGGTACAGGCTTTGCATTGTTCATCACTTGTATGATGTTGACTAAGGGAGCCTTGAGAATGGTGTTTCAAATTGCCCATCTACAGATCAATCACATTATCAAGTTACTTCGTTATAATATTCAATATTTAAAATCAACTTTAAACAGATAAAGGAAATTCAGAGACCCACTCGGAAATCTCAGCCTTAATGGCATCCAACTTTTCATCCTCTCCGTTCAAAACTTTGCTCTTGAAATCTTTCAATTTATTAGCGTCCTTAGGCAAGTTGGCTTGGATCTCCTTAGCGTAGTTCACAGCAAAGTCGATATAACCAACAATCTTTTTGAAGTGTTCTTCTCCAAGTCCTCTAGATGTCATGGCTGGAGCACCAATTCTAACTCCTCCAGGAACCAATGCAGACTTGTCACCAGGAATGGAGTTCTTGTTCAACGCAATGTTTATACGCTCGCAAATAGTCTCAACTCTTGCACCATCGATTTGCTTGTCTTTCAACGAAACCAAAACCATATGCGAGTCAGTTCCATCAGAAACCAATGTGTATTGTTTGTTGAGAAACTCAGTTTCCAAAATCTTAGCGTTCTTCAAAACTTGTTCTTGGTATTGTCTAAACTCTGGCGTGGCAGCTTGTTTCAAAGCAGTTGCCAAGGCGGCAATTGTGTGGTTGTGAGGGCCACCTTGGTGACCTGGGAAGACCGAAAAGTTGATAGGATTTTCCAAATCGTACAAAACCTCTTGTCCCGTTTTAGGGTTGATGGATCTGACACCTCTTCTGAAGAAAATCATTGCACCTCTTGGTCCTCTCAAAGATTTGTGGGTTGTCGTAGTGACAATGTCAGCATATTCAAATGGCGATGGAATAACACCACTTGCAACAAGACCTGAAATATGAGCCATGTCGACAACCAAATAGGCACCAACTTTGTCTGCAATCTCACGCATCTTCTTGTAGTCGATCAAACGACAGTATGCCGAAGTACCAGCCACAAGCACCTTGGGTCTATACAAAACCGCAGTCTTCTCCAACATGTCGTAGTCAATCAAACCTGTTTCCAAGTTTACTCTGTAGGGCATGGTCTCAAAATAAGTAGACACAGCGGAGATCTTTCTCGAGTCTGTTTGATAGCCGTGAGACAAATGTCCACCATGTGGCAAATCCAAGCCCATCAATCTCTCGTGAGGCTTCATAATTGCTTGATAAACTTGCAAGTTGGCTGGCGAACCGGACAAAGTTTGCACATTAACTCCCCACTTATCAGAAGTAACATTGAATGCTTTCAAGGCTCTTTCTTGACACAAAATCTCCATTTTGTCAATTTGTTCATTTCCACCATAGTATCTTGCACCTGGGTAACCTTCAGAATATTTGTTACACATTGGAGTTCCCAAAGCATCAAAAACAGCCTTGGTAGTAAAATTCTCACTGGCGATTAAGACAATCGAGTGTTTTTGTCTCTCAACTTCAGCTTTAATGATGCTATCGACCTCAGGGTCTGTGTCAGCCAACAGGCCTTCCACCAAGTTTCTGTGTTTTTCGGATAAAGCGTAGGACATTCTCGAGTGATGATGGGGTATGAGAAAATAATTTATTTGAGGACAATCATTTACACTTATATAGACGGTGGCCAAAATGACTCTGTTTCGCGCTTCGGAGTCAATTTCATAATTTGAGCACACATAAAAAAATCACACCTTCATCGAGCGCGACTCGATAGACTCGATGGACTCGAATCGTTAGAAAACTTCATTTCCTATATTTATACACGAAAAGTCTTGGGTTTGAAGAAGGACAACTAGAAAAAAAACGGTGTAAATTTCTAGAAAATTTAAATTGAAAATATCAAACCGAAGCAAAGTCATTTAATATAGGGTAACTCTCAATCTGTGGGAAATAGCCAACTTTGGGACTACCACACATAAGCAACTTATACCACTGATAGTAAACAGATACAAATTATAATTTGTATAATGCGTACTGACCAAGAAAAGCGTTATTGGCACCATCATCAAGAACTTCTTGGTAGGGGTGTATTGATCACCATTGTCAATTTGCTCCCACATAGTCAAGTTGTCATACGCTCCTGAATTAAATTCGAAAGGTGTTCCTTTTACCTGATGGAACATAATGTAAGATCCAATGTTGTATGTAACATTTGTCATTGTCCATCTCCAGTCATTATCAAGAGCTGTAATGAAATCAAAAAATAATTTCAAAAATATGATGAGAACGATGTGTATCACCCAGGCACCCTTATAATGCACCCAATCAGCATTCAAATTTGGGTTCAAAGATTGGTCAATTTTTGTATCCAAGGTGTCTGGTTCGAGATGTTGAATCAAGGAAGAAGATCTTCTTTTCCTTGTGTTGACACCATGCGTGTGTGATGCAGTGGGAGTAAGGAGTCCATCCTTATCAGCATTAGCTCGCTTTGGACTGCTCATGATTTGTTCTTATTATATTTCAGTTTGTCAATTAAAGATACCAATCTTGCTAAGGCTACTATAGCTTTTTTTTTTTTTTTAAACCGGTTAGAAGTGAGAGCTTGTACACTTTGACGTAAATCCTGGATCTTCGGACTTGAACTTGAAGGCGTTTGAACCTTGCCTCGTGTGTGTTCTTGGCGAGTTACCCGGATGAGTCACGTGTCACGCACAAAACTCTGCTAGAAAATCGGTCCTTCCGCGCGTGGCTCTGAAGCCAGTAATAATAGTTTTTGAAATTTTCAATAAAATTTTCAGTACTTTTAATATTTTCTTAGACATTTACATTACATTTTAATGATATTGAAATGGCGAATCAGAAATTTCACTTATTTGCTCTTTGTAATTACTGTAGTGTGGGGTGTAAGTCTTAACTGGAGGTGGGTATATAGAATCCACCCATACAATAATCATCGAATCAGGGCCCTGTCATAATTATTGACCCGAGCACATATTCGTCACTTGTTACCATGGCAAATCAGAGCCAAGGGACTAAACTTTTTTCAAGCACGACTTTTCACAGGCCTTCTACTGTATCACATGCAACTATTAGCAAGTACTATATGCTCCACTAATATCCTGTATCGTAATTTGATGAACCGTCTGTATCCTCATAAGCTGGGCTGTCCATATCCTTATCTTTCGACACCTCGATTTTATCTTCTTCTGTATTACCACCAGACTTCACACTATCTGTATTGACGACGGGGGAAAAGACCAAACTTCCACACTTGTCACTTCATCGTTAAGTCATCTCCTATATTCTCTGATTGCTTATAAACATTTGAAAGATTTGAAGATAGACCAAATTCCTTTCTTTTTTAGCGGATATAATTTTTCTCTCTTTCTAGTGATTTCAATTATAACTGCCATATACCTCATACATAAGTTTAGATGAAATTAATTATGGCGATTGAAGCGAATCCTTTTTTCAAAGCTTCAACCTAATGCCTCGGATCAAGTACGGTCATGACTAGATAAAGATAATTCTGCGATCCAATATTATCATCTCAGGTGGGATGGTATCTCATTAGCTTTTCACATGTGTCGACTAAGTTTAAAACTTTGGTATCACAATGCCTCCATGGGCCAACAAAATAGTACCTCTAAAAGGCTTTTGCCCAGGGTAATTTCAGGAGTTGTGTAGTAAAAAAACTGGCTTTTTGACAACTACTGAGCAGCATGACTCCCCTGAATCACATATTACTGGATCCCAAATATCTTTCTAATAAGAGGAAAATCACTATTTTTTTACTTGAAAATATAGAGAATATATTTCATTAAGTCGGGTGCGACTCATTTATCATAAAGCTCTGGCTTTTAACTGATTTAAAGGTGGTAAGGTACTACTCGTTGATATCAAATAAATGATATCCGTTAAACACTCCCATCTCTGACTTTATAATACTTCATTAATTATCTCAAAACAAATATTACTAACTTTAATGTTCTTTTCTTTTCGAATAAATTGAACAATTTTTATCTTCCAATGGATCCCTTCAATAGCGAAACGAGAAACTATTATTGAAACTATTGTAAGAGTCTCTTCCAGGTGATAGATAATTATTTCTTTCGACATACTAACTCTTTTCAAAGCTTTCACCTTTAGTCGGCTAACTCCAAAACATTTGAATATATAATATTACTTTTAAATATTTCAAGGTTTTGGTGGGTATGAAACATACAGGTATATACCATGATAGAACTACAAAAGGATCTCTCATGAAACAGCATTTTGACAGAGAATAAGCATTATAGTATTTTTAATAATTTTGTCAAACCTGGTTTTTATTCAGCCAATTATTATGGCTTAATAAATAATACTGGAAATATTTAGTTGTATGAAATGATCAACTGCATAAACAAGAAGGAATTCGAATATTCTTGTTCCCTAAATAATTTATTAAAGTGCTGTACTTTAAAATTATGTCATGGGGAAAAGAAACTTTTAAGATAGGTACGTATTAGTGATCAATATATATAACATTGAGCCAAGAGCCTAGTACGTGAAGTAAAATGATTCAAATTTATCATCAGAATTTCCGTACCAAATTCGTGCCCATAATCCCCTAAAATACTCTAGATAGTTATGTCTACTTGTGTTTGTAATTACCAAAAGCCTCAATAATTCAATCAAAGTACAGATAAGTAGTACTCCATACGTTGTGGTAAGCTTGTTCCGTTAAGACAAATCAATTGCCAGCGTCCTGCTGTCATGGAACAAATAAACCTCCCATTCGTGCTCAAAAAATCTAGGAGAATTAAAGAGAAAAAATACACTACATTTAAAAGCTTTAACCTACAAGAATAAATCTTAATCTGTCTAACTCAGAATATCATTTGGACAACCACATCTTGCAATATTAGGTCAACAAACTAGATGTACTGCCTATTTTTTTATTCATTTTTAACACAGAAAAATGCTGGATGATATCATGAAAAATAAAAACACGATCTCTTCTTTTTAATTCAAAGAGAATTTAGAGAAAGAAATAGATCTTCCCATGATTTTTATCTTGCTGCAAAATACTGACATTCATCATGTGCACCTTTCCAGAGTTCAAAATATTACCTGTAATATATATGGACAGAAAAACTTCTACTTAAACCGCATTGGTACTCCCTTATAGAAAAATGAATCTGTAAGTTTAAATGAATCAGTGAATGTTGGAATTAATTTCAAAGACAGCCTAGGTTACATTTGAAGCGCATTGGGCCGAGGTTGCGCGCTCTCCCCAGCTGAACAGGATGTTGTGGTTTTCTTGCGTTCTACGAGAACGCTCTGCTGCACTGAAAAAAAAGTGTATACATATCGTACTTCTGGATTAATTTGATTTTGAAGAAGGGTCATCAACAGTGGAATTGTGAGGTCAGCGGCTTATTACTACTCCGAGCGACAATTTAAAGCCATTTACAACGGAAGACGTAATAGGCACCTTGAGAAATGCCAGAAATGCCTAAAACAACAGTCAATGATGTGTTTCGTTTCATCCCGAATATAATTGGCTATATTCGGGTCTTTAGTGCGATTCTATCGTTCCTCACGATGAAGAACCATCCTATCTGGACCCTGGTGCTTTACGGTATATCAGGGTTCCTTGATGCATTTGATGGTTATGCTGCAAGGAAATTTGATCAAGGTACCAGGTTTGGTGCTGTACTAGATATGGTTACCGACAGATGTGCAACGTCGTCATTGATTTGCTATTTGTGTGTTATTTACCCGCAATATTGTGTTGTTTGGCAGCTTCTTGTTTCATTGGATTTGTCTTCTCACTATATGCATATGTATGCTATGTTATCATCCGGATCAGCTTCCCACAAAAATGTCGGCGAGAAGTCAAAGCTTTTAAACCTATATTATACAAACAGGAAAGTTTTATTCTTCGTTTGCTTGGCGAATGAGTTGTTCTATATGGCAACTTACTTGCACTACTATAATTTTTTCTGGATGGGCACACTCTTGGGATGGGTGAGTGCTCCAATCTGGATTTTTAAGCAGATCGCCAACTTGGTGCAGTTGAAAAATGCCGCATTGATTTTGGCAGAGAAAGACGCATTAGAAAGATCCAAGAAAGTTAATTAGAAAACTTAAATGAACATATTAGATCCAACTTCACAATAGACTATGATGTCCAACATCATTTCGACATTCTCTTTAAGTAACCATGTCCACTCTGCTCATTTGCTCTCTTCTTTAAGATTTCGAGACCTTTTTGAGAATGGGTACTGAAATCTGCGAGTAAGTTAGTGTTGTGAATATCATCCAGGGAAAAGGTTTCTCTAGAAATTTGACTCTCTAGCTCAAAACAATTTGAAAGCCCTTTTAAGTCCCCCAGTCTCTTAAAGCCAGAAATACCCATACTCAAGAAATTCAAACACTGCTTGAATAATTCTTTTCTATCGACATGTGATGGGCTTTCGTCTTGTTTTAGGAAAAGGAGGCATATTTTTGCTAGTTCGTAAAAAGCCAATGAAATAGTTGATGTTTCACCAACGCAAAAGGCCACAGGAAGCATGGCCAAGGCCAATTTATATGCATCGAGGTTACTTCCCGATTTAGTAAGTACTTGGACCAAGGAGCAGCATCCTTCTGACAAGAAAGGCAGAAATCCCAGTATTTTGGAAATTTCCATTCGTTGAAGTATAATCGAGAATGCTTTCAATGGCACCCCTGACTGGATCAAAATCTTGGATTTTACCATGCTCAACTTTAGGAAGGAAACCAAATGAGATCGCGAAGGCCAAGTTGGATTTGAAGCGCTGATCTCATGGGAATCTATGGCCCTCAAAGCTTCCGCAAAATTACCTTGAGCTGATTCTATTACTGCAACCAATCTTAACCTTTCAATGCGAGATTCTTGATCCAACTCGTCATAAGGTGGCAACGAATCCAAGATCTCAGCGGCCAAACGAATCCGCCCTTTTCTTAAGGAGTGTTCCACAGATTGGAACATGAATTTATAATATGAGAGTCGATGGTGAGAAGCATCATTGATATCAGGAGAAAAAAAGTCTTGATCTTCCAATCCATGAATAGAATTATGATAGCGTCTTGCGCGGAATCTGAATTCTAGAATATCAAACGCTGTGCCATGAAGCTCAGAATAAGTCATTCCCAATTCAGTATATAAGTTTGCTAGACGAGGAACACCAACAAATTCCCATAAATCGGATGTAGCATGACATGCCCCTATGAATGAAGTCATATGGTCATTAATTGATAAATAGTTGGACTTGAAAAGACTCTCGTAGTATTTTCCAAAACAGGCGTTGCTGTTCATGAGATATTCTGATTCGAATCTGTAGCTAATCGCTGCCAACAGGAGTGACACACTCAGTGATTTTCTAACAAGAGAATCAAGGAGCTGCAGATCATTCTTGATCTGACTGAAAGTACGATTACTCCAAAGAGAAGGGTTCTTTCTCACGAAATCAAATAACCAAGATAAAATGTAAGTTAGGGTTGAATTGTCTTTGTTTTCCCGAGCAACAGAAATTGCTTCCTCAATGGAATCCAAGGCCTTCTCATATTCACCAAAGTACTGGTGTAAAGAGGCTTTGGAAACTAGAGCGAAGTGATAGAAATATCGTGAACCTTTTGATACCATGTAATCAAAATATCGATGTAAGGCGTCGAAAGAGCCCCGGTAGTCTCCGGATTTAAGCATTTCCAAATATGTGAGATAATGTATCGAGGAAAGCTCGCCCTGATTTGGGCCATTGTAATTTCCACACATCACGTCTGATGAAGCCATAAGTTTGAAGACCAGCCGAAGAGCTTGAGGAGTAGAGGTACCATATCTTTGTAATAAGACTATCTGATTCTCAACCAAAGATTCCATGTAAGTGATGGATAAATTTGTAGTCATTAAATCTTTTTTGTAAAGTTGGGGAACACCGATCAACTCGAGATTTGAGTTGAGTTTTTCATAAAATATTTCATCTCCACAAACCGAACCATTTCCTTTGAAATTAGACCTATTTACATACTCTTTGGAATGTAATAGGAGCCCAAAATCACTGGGAATTACTGATGGTAAGTGTTTTTCCTTCTCTTCGACACCTTGAAGCTTTTTGAAGAGCTCCGATGTGGTTTGACGGTACAGACAGAAATTATTATATAAGAGCGATATTTCATCAAAATGCAACAACTTAATCGAGACAGCTAATTTTTGGGAAAAACGACCAATGATTGATCTCTGTGATATCTTTCGTGGTCCATTGCATGATATAGTGAGTCGGCTTGCGACGAATTCGTAGGTTTCATTGACAATGTGAAATAACTGATCAGCTGACTCAATTTTCCATACGCTAACGAGAATACTTAACTGAATAGTTTCCACAAAGCGATGCAACATATCTTTTTGCTCATGCTTTTTACATATTCGTGTAATTGAGTGGCACAAAGAAAGCAACGTCGGATTTAGCAAGTTCTCGTTGTCACCAGCAAAAGGGAATCCTTCTAGATAGTGAGATAAAAATATTAACAAGTATTTTCCTTCGGGTAAATCATTAGACAAATAAAGCTTCAAAATAATGACCAAAGTGACGCTTTGAGGTGATAGTTCATCAGTCATTATTCTTTTAATTCAGTACGTTCACACCCGCCATCTTAGTGATCCAACAAGACTAAATAAACAAACTAGTCACGTGACTAATATATATCCAAAGGGGCGCGACTGTGGGGTAGGCGCTGAATTGAAGCTTTTTCTTTTGGTTACATATATGAAGTTTTTTTATAGACTTTTTACTTCTGTAATTCGTTTAAGAGATTGAAATGAATACCATTAAGCTTAATACATGTAGTAGACATGAGTAATATAGAAGAATAACTTCGTGTGATAAACGGACAACTATTGGACTTGTGGTCAACAGGCTAACACGCCAATATGGCTAATATTATTGAGCCATAATTGCCAAAGAACGATAAACTTCCCATAATAGTACTTCGAAATATCCTGTTTTTTATATGAGGCATTATCTA
This sequence comes from Metschnikowia sp. JCM 33374, assembly GCA_005406065.1. NCBI lineage: Eukaryota > Fungi > Ascomycota > Pichiomycetes > Serinales > Metschnikowiaceae > Metschnikowia > Metschnikowia sp. JCM 33374. Next base: position 191,187 of record BIMT01000129.1, read on the forward strand.
TAAAACGCTAAAAGTCAATACATTCTTTCACAGCGCCTATAACTTTGGAGCAAAAATTAACAAAAGTTTTTTTTTTTTGAGATCAATAAATAAGAATAATGAACGTTTTATTTCAAAGTTTTCCCCACATTTTCAATCATCAAGAAGAAAGTATTGGTGAAGTAAAATACAATCCCCCCCTCTTTCCGAATCTAAGCCATAAGTGTAATAATAGCCCTCGGACGTTAAAACATTTATGTGAATTAGGTTTGGATCTTTAGGCAAAAGCGAGAAGTTAGACGAATGTGCTGAGCTTGAAAGATTATCTTGCTGATCACTTATTGTAATATGATCCGGTGCATCATTTGCTCCTCCAATTCTATCATCGAGAATGGCAATTGATTTTACATCTTTTCCCATAGTTTGTAGTTTTAAAGATGCAAAATGTCTTGTGGGCTCCAAGATTGAAGAGAAACGTGACGGTAAGTAGTCTCCCATTTTTTGAGCAGCCTTTCTTCCAAGATGCTGAGATGAACGACGAATAAGACGTGCCACAGACAACCTGTTTTGATCCACTATGGGTTCAGTTTTGTCTCTTTGCTCATCCCCACCACTGATGTTTGAGTACCCAGATGTGAGGCTTCCGTAGGAGTTAGTTGAGCTTTGGGATAATTTTCTTTGCTTCTTTGATAGATCCATCATACCGTCATCACTGTAGTCATCCCCTTCGACATCACTATCATCTCCGTCATCTTCAACTAAACCATCATCCCCATCATCCTCTCCATCATCATCCTCTCCATCCTCTCCATCGAAAAATTGTGTTCTGTTTGATCTCGTTTCCGGATCCTCTTCATCTTCTGGACTTCCTTCCGCAGATATCCCACGAGATGAACAATCATTACTTTTAGATGGCAAGCTTACCTCAGCTTCTTCTTCTATCGTTTGGTACTTAGAATTTCCGTTGTAGCTCTTAGATCGGGAATTGCGACTTTGCTTTTGCTTGTTGGCCAAGAGTTCATTTTCTCCAAGTCTGAATATATGCACGGTTTCGCTTGAACTTGTTGCGACAATGTATTTTTTATCCTTGCTGAAGGCCACTGAAAATATCTTAGTCGGATAGGTTCCTCGTCTGAATTGATACAATTTGACCCCCGATTTAACATTGAAAACCCGAACGATGGTCCCTTTGTCTGAAGCCGTAGCAAGTAAAGATCCATCATGAGATAGACACATAGCAGATAATGCTGACTTGTGCGCTTCTATTACAGCCAATGGTTGTAGTGAAGTGAGATCAAATATTATGGCATCGCCGACTCTGTTTGGAGCGTTACTCACAGATTGTATGTTATTTTGCGCGGAATGGGTGCCACCGTTTGTGTTGATGCCATTAACGAGAAGGGACTCATGTGTGATTGTTTTGGGAGGCGAAGGATAAGCCAAAAGACAGACTCCGTCGCCAAAAGAAGCGTCTGACAAAGCACATAGCAGATTTATATTGGGAGATGTCTCAATTGTATGAAGCAAGTTCATGTTTTTAATATCATAAATATAGATTTGTTCCTCGAGTAATACAACCATCCTTTGACGAATAAGTCTTACCAGCAAAATTGTCGAAGGAAAGATTAAATCACAAATTGTTGTTTGTCTCTTGGTGTTCAAGATTTTAAGTTTCCTAGGCAGAGAGCCGATCTCTTCTCCTAACCCAACGACAGCGACAAGTGACGTACAATAAAGCATTTCAACAATTCCTACGGATTCTTCTCTTCTGGCATGGGAACATTTGGCAACTGTCGGTTTGCAAGTATAAATGCGATAGCCATTGTTAAGGCCAAGTGCCACACAGGAGGCATCCTGATTGAAGGTGATGTAGTTCACTTGAGAAGATCCATTGGCGATACTTCGGGAAGATTCCAGCCTGAGTTCAATATCTTGTGGCAGAGACATGTTCGTACAAATCGGATCCCGTGACTCAGCGTAAAATAAAACAACTCAACTAGCCGTTAAGTGTTGTAGTGGCGCAAATGCATACCTCACCCCTGGGGAATACACCTGCACATTGATGTATTTTGATGATCTATTGCACATGTGTTCGGGCAATCGTTTGATTTAAAATGTAAAAATTACAGAGTAATAAAAGGTTAAGTCCATTAATTAACGAACTGAGCAATATACTAAATCTGTAAATAAAGCTTATGATCCATGGCATATGGGGTTTCTTGCGTGTAAATACGAACCAACTTTGGATATATCAGATAAGCCAATGGAAGCCTTCTGGGCTTGGGGGTGGGGGTTGTCAACTTTTGTTTAGTATTTACTTAAATACCAGGCACTCTTAATCTAGAAATGACACCAAAATTTCCAAAAATGACAATTTCAGTTGTTAAAATCATTATAATATTATAGTATCTCTGGTATCAAATATACTTCACTAGCCAGGCTCCGAAATTATCTATCATTTTTTCGGTAATATCATGAACACATCCCTCCTCATAGTACACTTGGGAGTCAAAATTTGAGTTGAGATACATGTCTGTCCACAGCTTGGAAATCGCCAGTGGCACCAACGGATCGTTGTCATAAAATGAAGCGAATAATTTGATTTTTTTGAAAGGATAATCTTCGAAAATTTGTGTGTCTTCAACGCTCAATTTGTTATGAAAAGCTTCTGGGTAAAGAGCTTTCTGGTTATCATCCAAGTCCAACTCCTCATATGAGCTGTAAAATAACTTCTTATCAAATGTATTTGTTTCTTTCAATCTGTTGATAAGTAATGTGCTGAGATCGGAACACCCAATATTTGGGTTAATTATGGAAACATTTTCGGGAAATTTATTTCCAAACCTAATGACCGTGTGACCACCTTGGGAATAACCGGAAAGAATATTATTGAATTGGATTTTCACGCCATTATCTTTCAAAGTACGACTAAGGTGCCTCTCCAAATTTAGGTATCCGCCAAGATAGTCCATAACAAGCTTTATATCTTGCACACCACCATCTATGCAGCTGACCATATCCATTGCATGTGTTTCATTTTTGGATTTCCAGCCAGCATTACGCAACTTCTCTATTTCCCTTTCACCATGATTTCTAGTATCGAAAGTCACAGCAATAATTGGCGCATCAGATGAATTGCTTACTTGTGTCAAGAGTTTCGACGCAACGCCTCGCATGTAAGTGTAATCACCGCCCCTATGATGTATCAAGTACAATACATTGATTTGAATCGAGTCGGGAGCTTCCGGCTGACCGTTCAATTGTTGAACATATGAAGCAAGTACATCACTATTGTAAAGGTAACAGGAGATACCCCCCAAGAAAATCTTTCTCTCGGAAAATTTAGAATGGTCAAAGTCCAAATTCAACATTTTTCAGGTGTCGATATGTTAGAAAAGTTTTGAAATGGAAAAAGCAAAAACCAAACTTACGCGCGGTGGGTATCCTGAGCGATTCAACGAACACGTGAAGGTTTCTAATGGTGTATCAAATTCAAACCTTGCTATTGAACCATTAAGCAGTATTACTCATGAAAAAAAAAATAGCTGCATAAATTCCATCGAGACTCCTAGATTACAGCAGTCATTATAAAATAAATGATCATTCCACTGTATAGTGGTAGAACTCTGTAGACGGTCTAGAATCGGATTCTCCCGACCACAGTCACGAATGCAGGCAAAGCGCACGATGTTCTCAAACCATTGGGAGGTTTGATTATTGTTAAAATCAGCTTCTTCCAAAAAAAAACAAAAAGAGAATAACAAAAACCTATATGAAATAAAACTCAAATCATGTCGCAAGAAAAAGCAAGAGAAGAAACCAAGAATTCAAGCATATATGGGAGTGGTACGGAACAGTTTAAGGCGGTTAAATCTGTATCACAATTAAAGTGCACTCCGGTTGACGAAATCCCAGCAATCGTTGACCGTCTTAAAAAGTCATTTCTCAAAGATCGGAAGACACACTCTTTACAATTTCGATTGAACCAGTTGCGAAATGTATACTTTGCTCTTAAGGATAATATTGGAGATCTTTCAGAAGCTTTATTTAAAGACTTTTCTCGTGCTCCATCCGAGACCATGAATTTGGAATATGCCCCATTTATGAATGAGTTGGTGCATACAATGGCAAATTTACAAAGGTGGTCCATGCCAGAGCCAGTGAAAGATTTACCTTTGAATTTAATGACCTCCCCAGTCTATGTTGAAAGAGTCCCATTAGGTACAGTGCTCGTCATTTCTCCATTCAACTATCCTTTATTGTTGACTCTTTCTTCGCTTATAGGTGCACTTTCAGCAGGTAATTGCGTTGTTTTGAAAATATCAGAATTCGTACCTAATTTTTCCATTATATTGACGAAAATGCTTACAGAATGTCTTGACCCGAGCATTTTTGCCATGGTTAATGGTGGGATTGATGAAACTACCGTACTTTTGGAACAGAAGTTTGACAAAATAATGTACACTGGGTCAACAAAAGTTGGAAAAATAATTGCTAAAAAAGCTGCTGAAACTTTGACCCCTGTGCTCTTGGAGCTAGGAGGAAAGTCACCCGCCTTTGTTCTAGACACAGTGACCGACAAAGACATGAAAAAGATCGCTAGGAGAATAGTATGGGGGAGATTCATAAATGCTGGTCAAACTTGCGTAGCCATAGATTATGTGTTGGCTGATGCTAAGATTAAAACCAAATTAGTTGCTTCAATAAAGCAAGTGGTCGAAAAAGAATTCTATTCAGCTGTGGATGAGACAGACCCTTCATATACCCATATTATTCATGACCGTGCTTTTGATAACATGTGTAAAATGATTGATGATACTTCAGGAGATATTGTGACAGGAGGAGATGCCGATTCGAGAACTCGTTTCATCCCACCAACAGTCATCGACAACGTTGACTGGGAAGATTCTACTATGCAGCAAGAGATATTTGGTCCTATTTTGCCCATAATAAGCTTCACTGATTTAGAAGACACTATTGATGAAGTTATTAAGAGGCATGACACACCCCTAGCTCTGTATATTTTCACTTCTGGAGCGTCACTGCGTCTGAAAGATCCCCAGATTGATCTCATTAGAACTGCCATCAGATCTGGTGGCACCATTGTAAATGATTCAATCTTACACGTTGGACTTACAAGTGCCCCATTCGGTGGAATTGGCCAATCTGGGCATGGATCGTATCATGGGTTTTACTCATATAGGGCTTTCACGCATGAAAGAACAACCATTGAATCGAGTCTCAGAACTGAATTCGCTTCAAAGGTAAGATATCCACCGTTTACAGAGGGTAAAGATAAAGCCATTCAGGCGTCTATGATTCCGTATAATGAGAGTGTTTGGTTTGACCGCTCTGGTAATGTTGCACTTTCCGGGCCGGGATTGGCTTGGTCTCTTTGGCACAGAGTGTCTGAGATCAGTACCTTGATTTATCGTTTTGCATCCACCTAAATTAGATATGGGTTATAAGCATCATTAATAATAGTGCTTTACAGTCTCTCGTGAGTCTCTTTCAATACACAGTTCATTTTCAGGTTTATATCTTTCATTGCGAGGGTTTTACTAGTTGCAAGGGTATTCCAGCAAGGTAACGCAAATCACTACTAGCAATAGTGCCTGTGTTCTATATCTGAAATGAGGAGTTCGAATTGAAATATTTAGGTGTTTTCAAGGCGTTTTTTTTACGATTTATTATATTTTTTTTGGGTAAAATTTAAGGAGTACTGCGCGATCGAATTGCCAGCAATTTACCGCTATATTTTGGTTGAAATTAAGTCGTGCCGAGGAAGAGCGTGCCTGCATAACACGATTGGATCAACGGTACACTTCGACAGAGGTCATGACTTCATACTTATCAAAAATCCAATTCAAAATATGTCGTTTACCCTAAAGATCAAAAACGCCGGAAAGTTACATGAGATAAACCTCGAGGATACCTCTACCGGATCAGAATTAAAGCAAAAGATTTGGGAACAGACACAAATTCCAAGCAATCGGCAGAAGATCTTGATCAAGGGTGGCAAACTAACTGATGATGTTGTCATATCGTCTCTTGGTTTGAACTTGAAGTCCCCTATTATGGTATTAGGAACTCCTGATAAAGATTTGCCAACAGGAAATTCTCAAAAACCAGTGTTCTTGGAGGAGCTCAATGATAAACAGTTAGCAAAAGTTTCCCACGAACCTTCTGGCTTGCAAAATTTAGGCAACACATGTTACTTGAATTCTTCTTTGCAAACTATCTTTAGCATGAAAGATGTTTGTAAGAAAATCCAAACTTATGGCGGGACCGGAAACCCATTGGTGAAATCTTTAAAGTCCTTATTCGATTCAATGTCGAAAAAGCAAGAGAATGTAGCACCAATGGTGGCTTTAATGCAATTTAGAAACCAATTCCCACAATTCGCTGAACAAGAGATGGGAATCTATAAGCAACAAGATGCGGAGGAGGCTTTTTCGCAGTTGTTGAATAGCTTGGGTTCTGTACTTGAAATCGATGATTTGTTAAGGATCACATATAAGGTGCTGTCGAAAGATATGTCGTCTACTGAGGAATCCGAGTCAACGGAGATTGGGTTCAAGCTCAATTGTTACATTGATATCAAAACAAACTTTTTGAGGGATGGAATTTTAAATGGATTGAAAGACACGATCGAGAAATACAATGAGTCTTTGCAAGTGAATACCGAGCATCAACTTACTAAAACTATAACTAGGTTGCCAAAGTATTTAACGGTACACTTTGTGAGATTTTTCTGGAGAAAGGATACCAAGAAGAAGTCTAAAATTTTGAGGAAAGTACTGTTCCCATTTGAATTGGATTTGGCTGAAATGTTGGACGAGTCTATAAAAGCTGATAAGGTTTCGGTTAGGGATAAATTGAGAGCCATCGAGAAAGATAACGCAGATTTAGTCCGTGACTTTAAAAAAGCGAAAAGGGACACGAGCTTGACCCCACAACAACAACAGGAAGAAGAAGAAATGAAAGTTGCTTCCATCATATCAAAATTCAAGGATGATTTTGCTGGCATCTTACCAAAAACAGTTGACCTTGACAATGCAACAGAAAACCCATCTTCTGTTTACGAATTGGCCACTGTTATCACACACTCAGGAATCTCAGCTGATTCAGGTCATTATCAAGCTTTTTCAAGAGATGAAAATGATTTAGATGGAAATGCTTGGTGGAGGTTCGACGACAACAAAGTATCCACTGTTAACAGAGAAAAGATTGAAAGTTTGGCTGGTGGAGGAGAAAGTGACTCTGCATTGATTTTATTATACAAGGCAAAGGGATTGTAGGGAACTGTCAATTGAGTCAATTTCTGCAAATATTTAACAAAAGCTAGTATTTCTATTATCTAGGTACTTCCAAGTATATTTCTGAATTAAACGACTATAAATTGTGGACTAATTTTTTGAACTGCTCAACCTCTTCCCAACAGTTGAGCGCTTTTCCTTTGTTGTCTTTCAAACAGCCAATGACCGTTTGTCTCGCATTTAGAATTGAATCATCGAGTTCAATTTTAATCAGCGAAGCATTTTCTTGCAAAGTTTTGGAAAGAGAGGAAATTTTGTCATTTGAAGAGCTAAAAGAAACAGCATCTTTACCGTCTTTCAACAATGCATCAGATGCTGAGTTCTGATACTTCTTTATGGCCTCAAGTTCCAACTTTTGCAATTCAGATGCAACTCTTTCTTGAATATAACTTTCAGTGTATTGTGCTCTGGTGTAGTCGGACTCTTGGGAGTTCTCTAAGTGGGACAAAAACGAAGCACTGTACTCAACTGGTGCTTTTGGGGAGAAAACCTTTGTTTCTGGTTTCGAAGCTGTAGAACCCATTTTTGACTATTTGTTAGTTAATTTTCAAATAAAACAACAAGGGAGCCAACAAAAACTCACAATAAGACATTTTGCTACCTTCATGTACATACCGAAATACCCTTGAGGTTCTTTTGACCTTGCATGTTTCTCCCTTGAGAATATAAATTGGACACATAGTCGTGCGCGACCTAAAAAATTACTCCGATAAAAAATCACTCCAATGTATTTTGGTTCCCCTCCTATCTTATCAAGTTTCGTTGAATAATGCGGATAAAAATTGAGCCCTAGATTTCATATCTTTCGAAACCTACTTTATGTTAGGCCTGTATGAAAGCAATAACTTAAGAAATGCATTATTACGGTGTGTATGTCAAGATATACATCAAGGTTTCCCCAAGATGATTACTTTGTATGAATTTTTGAATTGAACATAAAGTTTTTGGTTGTATTTTTTGATTGTATTATTCTGACCTATCTACTAACCTTAGAGTTTAAAAAGATGTGTAATAATTGTTGCATGGTTAGAATAGAAAATGCCTTGGGCTTGATTCTGTGATGCACACGACCCAGCGAGAATTTATTGTATGTTTCTGGGAGCTCGAGAAGGGGTACCGCAAACAAAGAAAGACAACTATGGCTGTACAATACCATCAACCTTCAAACTTTGATAAGTTCAAAATGGGCGCTTTAATGGGCGGCTCCGTGGGTGTTTGTGTCGGTGTCTTGTTTGGTGGATTTACTATTTTGCAACACGGAGCTGGTCCAAACGGAGTTATGAGGACGTTGGGTAATTACATTATGGGTTCGGTCGCAACATTCAGTTTGTTCATGTCGATAGGATCTGTTATCAGATCTGACACTGGATATCTTGCTATTGAGAGATCTTTAGTTCAATCTCAGAGACAAAAAATCCGGGAACTTTATGGCTTGCAAAAGTAAGCGGACGCATGCATTACCCAGGCTCATGTTGTGTATAGTTTAATCCGGTCTTTTACTCATAATTAGGAAAATTGTAAATAAATGAATTATTTGTAATGGAAAACGATATAAACCTTTTATTCATTCAAGAGCGTTACCCAGAACGAGTTTTCTAGTTGCCGGGCTCGACAGATCAAGGTTGTACTCGTATGTGACCCCAAACTCAGGGACATCGTAGAACTTTGACTTTCCAGACAATTTCGCAAGCTCCAAAAATAGCTCTTTAGGTTCTAAAATAGGCTCGGAGCTTAATTTGAAGGTGCCAAAGTGAATCCCCATTATATTCGAAGTTCCGATCTGTGACGCGATTTTTACGCATTCTTCTGGCGATATGTGCCTTGGTCTTTGATGCCAAGATGGACAGTATTGCCCAATAGGCAATAAGGATAGGTGAACAGGCCCAAAATTTTGGCCTATTTTATCAAAAAGTTCTTTAGAAAAGCCTGTATCCCCGGCATGGTAAAGAAGAGACTTTCCGTTTCGGCGAATTATAAAAGACCCCCATAAAGACGTATTAGCATCCACCACATGTCTACCTGACCAATGCATAGCTGGGACAAATACGAGTTCATAAGTATCCGGAAAAAGAGATTCACTGGCTTTGAAAATATGCTTATTAAGTGGGATACTATCCCACCAGTCCATTTCAATGACATTACTGATTCCTTTCTTCGCAAGTACCAGTTTAAGGCCCACGGGAACAACCCAGAGAGCAGAGTTGCCTATTTTCCTGGCAGATTCCATTTCTAGATGATCAGGGTGATTATGGGAGACTAAAACGAGGTCCAAGTTGTTATCGGTAGCATGGTTGACGTCTGCTAGAGACATAGGTGATTTGACTAGACGTTTCGGACCGACATTATTCGCGAAAAGATAATCACTGAAAATGGGATCCGTTAGAATGTTTATGCCACTTATCTGTATAAGAGCGCATGACTGACCCAACCAAGTGAACAACAATTGCTGGTTTATAGGAACAGATTCCTTTCCCGTTTTCAGTAATGCACCAAAAGAACCAACTGCAAGGCATTCCTTCAAAACTTGTGTGTTCTTTCTTAAAAGTCCGTAGTTTGGCTCGAAAGTCCGCAAAAGATCTTTCACTTCAGCAACCCCTCCATCTGACGTAGCATGCAGATCGTGAATCTCAACCTTGTTTCCATATATGCTTTCAAAAACTTCTAGTATCCGTACATATAAAAACTCAAATGCTGTTTGTGGGCGGTACTCTTCAAAAGGGTTGACAAAGATACCGTTGACTGTGGCAGACTGAAATTTCATGCGCCCATCAGTATCTTCCAGGCCTGATAATTCTATGGAGTTCTTTCTTTCTTGGATTATTCTCCATGTTCTTATGTACATATACGATTCAAAGGATGTATAAGCGAAAACCGCACCTAACCCAATACGGGCCTTCGTAGAGAACCGACGGAAATATGGCATGAGTCCATAAATAGAAATATAGGATATTGAGATTAAGATACGAGACTGAAAACGATGCGCACAATTGTGCGATATTCGGATCTTGTTTTGTCAAGGGCCACAGAAAAAAGAAAGAAAGAAAGAAAGAAAAGAAAAAAAAAAACATTTTTTTAAAAAGTACATTTGATAATGATGCATGGCTCAAAGTATCTCATATATATTCACTAATGCTGTTTCACAACTCCTGTTGCACTGGCATTCTTCAAGATATGTTTCTTGTAATCGTGGATTGTACCTGGGAATTTCGTAACCAATTGGTCTTCACTGACCCAAATTTCGTTACATACTCTTTCAATAGTAGCGACATCATGCGAAACCATTAATATACCTCCCTTGAAATTTATTAATGCATCTGCAAGAGCATCCAAACCTTGGGTATCTAAGTGGTTCGATGGTTCATCCAAGATCAAGATATGAGGCTGATTCAAACAGAGAGCAGCAAATGCAACCCTCGATTTCTGACCACCTGAAAGTAACTCCATTTTTTGCAAGCCAAGGGACCCAGTTATACCAAAAGAACCCAAGTGACGTCTGTACTCCTCGTCTGACTTTCCTGGGTATGCCTGGGCCATCCAAGAAACAGCCGAGAGATTCAAGTCCATTGCATCAACATGATGTTGCGCAAAATATCCAATTCTCAATCTTCCATTTTTTGTGATGGTACCATCTAATGGAGTCAATTTATCCAAGAGTAACTTGAGCAAAGTTGTTTTACCAGTTCCATTACCACCACAAAATGCGATACGTGAATCCATTTGAACATCCAAGTCAACATTTTTCAAAAGAATTCGATCCGGAGAATATCCGAAAGTAACATTATGCATTTGCATAATCGGAGGTGAGAGTCCATCGGGGTCAGGAAATTTGAAAGTCACAATCTTGTCATCTTCTGGGGGTTCCAAAATTGGCAATTTCTCCAACTTCTTGATACGAGATTGAGCTTCAGAGGACTTCGCAGCATTGTATCTAAATTTATCAATGAAAGCTTGCAAGTGTTGTCTGACAGCCATTTGATTTTCGTATTCACGGCGTTGATTTTTGATTCTTTCTTCTCTCGTAGAGTAAAAGGAGTCAAAATTAGAGCCACGATAATAGTCCAAGCGCTCCGAATGCTGATGGATGATATCGGTGGCAACTTCGTTCAAGAATGCACGGTCATGCGAAACAACAAATACAGTTCCTTGGTAGCCCTGTAAATATTTCGCAAGATAAGTAATCGAAGGAACATCCAACATATTCGAAGGCTCATCCAACAACAACAAATCAGGTTCACAGAACAAAGCACGGGCCAATGATAATCTCATTCTCCAACCACCAGAGAAAGAATTAGTAGGCATTCCCTGGGACTCTTTCGAAAATCCTAAACCGAACAAGATAGAAGCTGCCCTGCTTTCAGCCTTGTCGGACTCCATCTCATAAAGTTTTTCGCTTATTTCTTGCAAATGCTTGTCCAAATCGCCTCGTTCGTTGTCTAATTTGAGAACTTCGTTTGACCCTTCTTCAAACTCCAGGCGTAACTTTTCAATTTCATCAATTCTTTCGGTAATCTTTTGCTCTTCCTGTAATAAAGATTTACGCCAAACATCTGCATCCAAGACCGCCTGCAAAGCGGGGGTATCATCTCCTCTAAGTTCTTGTTCGACATGCAAAATTGTGATGTGCTTTGGGATACTTAACTCTCTTCTTGATAATGCTCTCAATAAAGTGGATTTTCCGATACCATTTTGACCCACTAGACCATACCTTCTTCCATGGGCTAAAGTCAAACTGGCATCACTAAGAATTCTCTTTCCATCGCCCACATATAAATCGAAGTTGTCCACTTTGATATCTTTGGACTTACCAGCACTAGAACCAAAATCTAACGGGTTGATTTCCAAGTAGAAAGAGTCATAATCTTCTTTCTTCTTTTCATTGAGTAATTGCGATGCCTCATATTTGACAAACTGATTATTTCTCTTGGCAACTTTTTTGGCGATTTTTCTTTCTTGTTTTTCCAATTTCTTCTTGTCAACTCTACTCTCAACTTGCCTCCCCGCATGAGAAATGTCCCTAGACGAGCCAAGCAAGGCAAGAGAGGAATTTATATCTCTTTTAAAATTATTCTTCAACACATTGACATCCAAAAGCCTCTTCGATTTATCTCCTGTGATCGCAAGCTTTGCAATGTTTTCGTTGAGTTTCTCAGTCAATTGCTTTTCCAATGCAGATCTCATGGATTCCACTTTATCTGGATTCCCACCAGCATCAACTAAGAGGTTTTGAATAAAAGTCAAGTCTCTCGGGATATCAAGTTGTTGAGCAGACACTGAATCTTCGGTAGCATGTGAAACATGTTGAATATAGCCAATAGCATAATCAGCAACTATTGGATCCACAGAGGGGACTGCTTTGCGAACTTGTAGTCCAACGTTCGACATCTTGGTTTGGTTAAGAAGTACAAAACTTTAACTTTTTCATCACGAGTTATGATTCTTGGTGTACAGGTGCGAATATTATAAGCGTACCTCGAAATTTTGGCTTTCAGGAAATCCTGAAGGCCTAAATCCAACGGAGGAAAAGGATTTCCTTGTGTTTTTTTTTTTTTAAAAAAAAAAAATAGGATGTTAACATATTTTCTATTTTCTATCAGTTGATCTTCATCACTTTTATATGCTGCTAGCTGTAAAAACTTTTAGCGCCTTGCCGAGCCGTTTCTCATACGATCAAATTCTCGTCAGCATCAGTGTCATAATCGTGATATTGCAAAGATACATCTCTCCGGGGCGAGTTTCTTCCAAATTTAGATCCAACATTCTTCTTGATTCCAGATAAAGCATCACCAATACGGCCCCAAAGAGCTGGGACTGAATCTGTTTCTACCAGGTACCGTTGATTGTTTCGCAAAAGATCTGATGTACTAAGTTCGCTACCCGCCGAAAAAGCATCCGTATTCGTGTAAATTCTTTCGCTTGGTATCTGTTGAGATTCAACCAGAGGTAATCTCCTAAGAAAGATATCTCTGTTTTCCCTGCGATTCAATTCCATGGCCACAAGTCTTTTGGCCTCGACTATTATAAGATCCCGCCTTTTGCTTTGCAACTGACCTTGATTGTATGATTCATTCTCGAATTCTGCATCCTCAAAATCTGCCCATCCATGTAAATCAGACTTGAGTCCAATTTTGCTTTTAATTTTATCATACAAATTGAAAGTTGTTAATAGGATAGGAATCAAAAGAAGTCTGGGGACCCAATTATTCATCAAATTAAACAACCCAGCTAGGTGTATAGACTGTCCATACCATTCTTCAAAGATAGACTTCCTGCTAGTAAACAAAGCAATGAAATTATATGACAAAGGCACTGTCATGCGAGCAATATAAGACCCATAAAAGCACGCCGAAACGGGATCAGAGTCCCGTGGGACTAAATGGTACATGTTGAAAACCTTTAATCTCGCGAGTGAGTTAATTGAACAAAATAGCATGTACATGAAGAACAAGGATAGACAGATGGCTTGGGTTAAATTATGTTTGAAAATTCCCAATTTGTAAGCAACAACGTTAATGAGTGATAACTCGGTGGAATGAAAAAATTCAGACTCAATTATGATGAACGACAAGGCATATATGGCAATCGATTGTAAGCGTGCAAAGGCAGGCAACGCAAAGCACTGGAAATAAAAGTTTAATTTTGGAGGAAGACGCGAACCCACAGTTTGAATTATTCTAGATCTTTCATCCCAGTTTTGGGTACATTTTGCCTCAATCAATTTCTGCAATTTGATGATTCTCAATAATGCGATTTCATACTCAGATGTATGCGCCTGAAGCTTATAAAAGTGAGTCTGAAAATTGTAAGATAAGTTTGACATAAAAGATTCTGTAATTTGTTCCCGATTGATGGTCCTGGATTCGGAATAAACGTACTGGCGCCGAACATTATCTTTGAGTTCCTCTGGAATCTGACTATCTAGGGTCAAGATCCAGTCGCGGTAAACAAAATCTCCAGAAGTCGTTGGGTCAGTAAAGTTTTCTTTTAGTATTATCACTTGAAGTATATCTTCTTTGAAATCACTTTTTGTATCCTCCAAGACATCAACCAATCTGGGGATTCTTAGATAATTATGATTTAGATCTTGTACAAGATTTCCCTCGATCCATCTGTTTCTTGGGATTGCAATCATGCCGTGTGCCATTAGCCATAATGCCACCACCAATGCATATATATGAGAAAGTGCAATAATCATGGACTTTAGATTCTTGAATGTCAATCCAACCTCAAGCACTAGATAAACTGCACACGCGACAGAGCATAAAAGAGTAATGGCCTGAAAACGTGCATGTCTCTTTAAAGAAGCCTTGAGTTTTGCCAATTTCAGGTAGTTGCCGACGCGATAAAATTCCTGGAGGATTGGTAAGAGCACCCAGGTGAGGATAAATGTAGACCAATAAGTTCCCTTCCACAACAAAAGAATGCTGTTGTCGGATAACAAAAATCCCCTGATGGGTCCCGCATTATGACTAACATAATCAAGTGGTAGAAGGATTGTAACTGACACGGGTAAATAGACTGCCAAGATCAATGGCGCAGAATAGTATATTGGGTATTTCCATAGATTGATGTGATACATGAGAAAGCCCAAAGAGCCTAATAATGCAGCTAGGTAACAAAATAATAGGGCAAACATCTCTCAGAGCGATTGTCTTCCTAAATGTAACGATATGCTAAAGTGGAAACTTTTTAGCATCATATCCTGTGCGACATGTGTTTCCCACAGACTGTTGCGTGTGTTTCCTCGCTCCGTACATGAAATGCGAGGTACAAATACGCAGAGTTCCCTGCAGCGGCGATCAACTTGACATGACGTTCACTGTGACTACGGTAATTCCCATAGTATCTCTGTTTCCCTCATTATTTTCTTTTCTTTTTTTTTTTTTTTTAATTGCAAGATAAACGATTACATGTTGACGTGTTAATTTTTTTTTTTTTTCGATTTTCTCAGGGTTGAGAAATCTAAATTGTCTGCTTACTGGATGTGGATGGATATGTCGCACCCGGTCCCCACCGGCTCGCCTATCAATATACATGACACACAGTATCCCTATAAAGAAACAGTTCCCGAGCATAGTCCACGTGTTAAAAGCCACTGTACGTCAAATTTCTTTCGTCGGGAACAACACAAAGAAGTTCTGGAAGCTAATACAATGGTTGATCCACAGGATAAAACCGCCAAGGATCTGACAGCTTCATCCCAAGTTAACCGAACTAATGATGTTCCTGTAGCACGGTCTTCAAATTCGGCCACTGAGTCAGAACCGGCGCACAAAGAATCCTCTTCTTCAATTTCTGAAACAAATTTTATCAATGATGACGCTGGATCAAAATCAGTGAAAAAGGAACGAAAACTGGTAAAATTCGCACATGAACCCCTTGATGATTTAGTCGATCGTCAAGAGACCGACTATGGCGATGGTCAACAAATTCCTCAGGAAAACATTTTCGGAAAGATCCCCCCGGAACTTTCTTATTTGGAAAAGAGAAGTGACAACCCAAAGCCACTACCACAGATAACAGGAATGGCTAAAGTAGCAAAGAAATCAAAGAAAGTTTTAAGTCTTGATGATCTACCAGACCTTCCTAGCCGCGCGGTTAAAGAAATTTCAGCAGTAAACAAAAATACTATCTTGAACTTCAATTATCATGAAGTTGTGCTTCCAGTTGGACCAGATAGAATACTTGTTGAAGTTAGATATTCCTCTCTTTTCTCGCCGGATGTCGCAAAGCTTCGTAAGTACACATACAACATATCGAATGAAAGAATTGGCATTGGTTACGATTTCGTGGGTGAAATTGTTGAGCTCGGAAAAAACTTTGCCAAAAGCGAAAAGTTCAAGAAAGGTATGAAAGTCTTTGGTGTCACGAATCCTTTGGAAAAGAAAGGTGCGTTACAAACTTGTGTAATTGTTAACCCAAGTGACATTATGCTTGTCCTTTCGGATGAGGAAATTAGTGCAATGGAGCACGTGGACATTACTCTTCATCCGAAAATTTCCTCTCAGTTCAAAGTTGAAGAGTCAGATACTGACGACACTGAACTATCCTTAACCCAAATGGGGACTGAAAACTCGGGATTGAACCTACCTACACTATCAAAATTCTGCGCTTTTGGCTCCCAGTACTGTAGAGCTAAACAAGCAATCGCACTTATGGACAAGGTCTTTAAAAAGCAAGGATCTGCAAATATTCTCATTAATGGTGCAGACACTCTTTTAGGGAAAATGATTGTGCAATTAATAGCATCAAGCGTTTATCATGAAATTCTCCTGACCTATAATGTCACGCTAGTTGTGCTGGAGAAAAATGTCCCGGAAACAAAGTCGTTGATTTCCCAACTTAATTGTGGGGGCTTCAGAAACTTTAATGTTGTTGCGTTTGATATGGCGAATGAGGATCTTGTTCTTCCTGGTGAAACGATTCCAATAAACTATAAAAAGGTTCCATTCTTCGCAACTGAGGTCATCGATAGCATTTTGAAAATTATACCTGAGTCTGAAAAAATTAGCAAACAGAACACTCAGAAATTGAAGTTGGACCTTTTTGTCGACATAATTGGCAGCAAAAAAATGTTTCAAAAATCTGTCGATATGTTGAAAATTGATCAGGTCAATTTCCCATTTACGTCTCGCTTAGAAGAAGGGGTGAGGCCTAGTAATATCTTCGGCAAAAACAAAGGACCTTTATTTCAGAAATTGATGAAGCCAAAAACTTTAGGGTCTTCGTTTGTATCATTTTGCAACTTTGAATTATCTGAACCATCTTACCTGGTTGATAAGATGATAACTTTCAAGGGTTCAGCCATCGATCCTTGGACTCTGACTTGGACACGGGGAATAGCGAATATGTTGGTCAGTGGATACAATTATTATGAAATCTCTGAGTTGCAAATAAAAAGGGAATGGGTTGAAGAAGCGTACGCGCTTGTTAAAAGGGGTGAAATACGTGTACAAATCGATGAGTTTAGTGATTGGAGAGCAGATTTCCGCAAGCGCATAGAACGCTTAAGTAAGCGTGATGGGCTGATACTTTTCCAGGTTGAATCCTTCTAGCCTATTCGAGTCTTTGTCTATTTTTTTTATTCTTCTTGTGTATAAATGAACATTTGTTTTATTCCAGTCATTTCTATATTCGTGAAATCACTTATTCTGTGTAGATCGTGCATAATAATGGTTTTGGCTCCACAATGTAAATGAACCTCCGTAGATCTACCAAGAAAAACCCCCTATGCTGCCCCAATTTCAAGCAGTGTTATTTCTTAGAAAGTAGTCCCTATTCGTAACCCTGAAATACTCTTGTGTTGGGAATGTTTCATGGGGTTTTTGAGTAGAACGCGCTTTGCAAACATTTGAAGTTTGATCCTTGGATCGCCTGTATCTGGATGACTGCGTGTTGCCCCAGCCTCGCATGAGTCGCATTTAGGCTCTCGCTGATCCGCCCACCCACACTGCTCAAAATAGAAGCAAAACATTAGACGCAAAAAATTAATATTTGAGCTTTCAGAAGCTAGATACATAAACTTATATCCTCCCATATTTATTCATTTTGTTCAGCTTCATCCACACCCTGACATACCATCGCATTATTACTAATCGTGATCAGAAGTCTCATTATTTTCATAGAACTTCGAAGGTGGGTTTCATGAAACAGCGTGTTTATATTTCATGAAGGTGTGTTCTTTAATTGACAAGCGTCCCGATGCAGAGGACTCTCTGCCTTCTATCCTGATGGCTAATAAAGTACAGAATTGCCAGACTCAGCTGGAAAATCTGAGATTACCATCAATCGAACATTCACATTTTCGTCTCAAGGAACTAAAAACACCAACAGAGAGCAATCAACATTTCAACCCATTATACGAGAAAACCCAGCAAAATTTAGACGCAGTTTCATCATCACGGGTATCTGATGAAACTCCCTCAACGGAATCAAGGTTTGTACCTGAGTCTGTGGCGGTGTCGCTCTTAGGCCCAGGCGTCAAAGGTTTCGCGATGACCTCGTCGATGTTTGAAGAAGCCGTTCGCCTACGCGCTGAGCAAGAGAAAACCGAACAAGAAAGACTAAAGCTAGATTTAGTAGCGAAGACGAAGTCAATTTTGGAGTTTGCGGTAGATAATAATATACCCCCCGAAACTTTGGCCTTTCTACGTCGTGAAGAAGTACCTGATCGGGCAAACCTCGCAATACCTCAATCGCAACCTTCAGGACAATATATTTCTTCAGGTGAATCACAAACTGGGGCACCTCCTGATACCATGAATGCGCCTTTCCAGGGATCGCCTTATCTCGCTGCTTCGCCATCACAACCCCCAAGACACTATGAAAATACTAATAATGCAAGCTCAGTTGACCCGATGAATTTTAGATTCGGGGGAATTCCAAAATTCAATCAACTGTCTCCGCAAAATATCCCCAATAGACGTCCCCGATCACCTGCAAAACTTGGAGCTTTAGCAGTGGCAAATTTGGCAAACCCCATAACCCCTTATAGGCCTACAAACAGAACTATTCCTCTCCATCAACGACATTACTCGATGCCAGCAGAAAGCATGACTTCTGGAAACAAGTCAGCCGAACGACATTACTCAAGGACAAGAAATCCGTATGGCTCACAGGCTACAAATTCTCTCAAATCGCCCTTACGTGGTACGTCATCAATGCAAGTTCGACCACTACCGGCCCAACCCCTTCATAAACAAACACGAAGTGGGCATAATATTTCGCAAGAATCCATGACTCAACGTCAGCAGGTGATACAATTTCATCATTGGATTTCAGAGAACCCTGGAGAAAAACCAACTGAGAAACTCGAACATAGGCGGAATAATTCCATCTCATCGCTGTCCCTGGTGCCGACATCTCACAAGAGGCATAAGTCCACTGATCGAACTATCGATTTACTGCAAGTCGAGTCAATGTCAGACTTACATCAAAGACTGAACAATCGTTTTGTCACAGAAACCAGAAATGCATAATAATTGCACAGATACCGACTTGGATACTTCAATTTAGGATAAATGAAAACTGTGAGCTCTTACCATTGTATGATACCCAATTCATTTCTCTTAAGTATCTTTTGAATTAGGGAGATTCACAACTTTGAAAATCTGCTAATGAACTATGCGAGCGAGTTCCATGTTGTTTTTAATACACTACAACAATTTTTCGAGTTCTCGAGCTCTCTGTCTCTGTCTCTCTTCTCACACTCTGTCTCTCGCACTATCACACCCTCGCTTTATCTAGATAAATTTAATAAATCTCAATATAACTAAACGTATCTTAAAGTATTCCCAATTGTACTGCCAATGACTCTTCAGCCATTTGCTCGAGCTCCCTAATATTAAAAGCATACATTCCATCGTCGGGTTGTGTATCATCAGCCTTCTCGAAGGTTATATCTGTTTTCTTTAAATTATCTAACTCCCTCTTGAAATCATGAGCGAGCAGTCGCAAAGCATTTTCAGATACTTGATCACTGAGAATCCACAGACATAAATCTTCAAACCAAATTTTGTCGTAGACATAGTGGATGTCATTGATGCGAAAGAGCTCTCTTGTTTCCAAAAGGCACTGTAAAATCACCCTCCTACCAGAACGGAGTACGTAGTACACATCATCCCAAACTTTTCTAGCAAGGTTGTAATGTCTGTGTAATGGGTAACAAAGAGATCTTCGTGTGACAGTTACTATTGTCGCCGCAAGGATGTTGGAAAAGGAATCATCTGGTATAAAAATCTGAGAGTCCAAAAAGGCGATCTGAGGTGCTAATTTGCCGATAGTCCAAGCACTTTCGATATTGTGCTCGCCTTCAGTTTCTCGAAGATCAAACTGGTGACCAAACAAAAGAGATACAACCAACATCCAAAGTTGAGGTTTATAAGAATCTTCAATCAAGTAACTTTTTTTCGGAAGCTGGAGCATCAGTTCGTGTTCTTCCTTAGAAAAGTCTACTGGGATAACCGATTCCCTTTCCCCTAAAGGTTTTTGCTGTTGCGCTGTATACCAAGACAAAAACCTACGAGTTGTTGGTGATTTCCATTTCATGATGCTGCCAAATGATTTATCATCTTCATCCAGTGGGCCTAATTGCATAATATGATCTGCAGCGTAATATGCGGGATCGAATTTGATATTTTCCTTTATAAGACGCTCAATGATTCGATCAGGCGCAGCCGATGATTCAGGATCCATGAGCTCATTGATATCATTGCCACTAGCCAAAGAAACGCCCACAATCTTACTGTACGAATTATTGAACCCGTATGTCGGGCCACTTATGGAGGCTTCCGGTTGAATCTCTTGTTGTATTTCCCACTCATGTGCTTTTCCCTCCTTTGCAATAGTGTCTAGTTCTTTATTTTCGGGATTTAAAGACAGTATTGATCTGGAAATATCCAACTCTTCGATCATTGGCTTTTTTTGCAAAGTCGCAATAGGTTCTTCTTTCCTGGCTAGCAACTTTGCTGGGAGATCTAAATCTGGAAAATGCTGACCCTTGATTTCTTTGGGAAGTCTTATGTTCACGCAGCTATTTTTCAGGTCATATTCCGCGTTAGCTCTTTCATCATCTATCACCAGATAAGGGAGTCTCAACCGGAGGTAGTATGGAGGGAGTGAGAAAACAAAAACGTCCCCCTCTGCCACCATCTCAACGGAAGGGGCATTGAATCGAATTTGTGAAACTTTAACCGAGATTTTTACAAATTCATCATCTTGTTCAATAACGAATTGAGGGGTGATCATAATTTTCCAATTATCAAAAAGACTTATGATAATAGAAAGAAAAACTTCATTGGACATAACGTGCGCGTGGCAGTGGATCTTTTCTCGTGCTTGCATATTACTTGGGCGCGATGAGTCTGCTTAGGTCAGTTCAAGTATGAAAGGTTAGAATAATTCCTAGCTCGAAAAAGAAGGAGGAACCCCTGATAACGCCATGTCGACCCCTAAACCGAAAAAAAGATTTGTAGGCAGAAAAATTGCGGAAGGTTCCAACGGATCAGTTGTGCAAACACACAAACGTCATATCGGTAGAGCGCTTAACCAAATTCCGGACGATATACTTGGTGATAAGGACCTAAACGAAGCCATCAGACTCCTACCATCTAACTACAATTTTGAAGTTCACAAATGCGTGTGGAATATAAGAAAACATAATGCAAAACGTGTTGCATTACAAATGCCAGAGGGCTTGCTAATATATTCTATGATTATCTCTGACATCCTAGAGCAGTTTTGTGGAGTCGAGACAGTTGTCATGGGAGATGTTTCATATGGTGCCTGCTGCATTGATGATTTTACTGCAAGGGCATTAGATTGTGATTTTATTATTCATTATGCCCACCTGTGCCTCGTTCCGATTGATATTACCAAAATAAAGGTTTTATATGTCTTTGTCACCATCAACATTGACGAGGATCATCTAATGAAGACTTTGAAGAAAAATTTCGAACAAGGTGATCATTTGGCTTGTTTCGGAACAATTCAATTCAATCCAACTATTCACAGCATCAGTGGAAAACTAGGAAATGACCCCGAAAAGACGCTTTATATTATCCCGCCCCAAACAATGCCACTTTCCAAAGGAGAGGTATTGGGGTGCACTTCTGCCAGACTTGATAGTAATATCAAGGCTATGGTGTATGTCGGAGATGGTAGATTTCATTTAGAGAGTGCAATGATCCATAATCCCACAATTCCTGCTTATCGTTATGACCCTTACTCGAGGAAATTCACCAGGGAGCTCTACGATCAGCAGCAAATGGTACAGGTGAGACAAGATGCAATGAATGCAGCTAGAAATGCAAAAAAAGTGGGTCTAATTCTAGGTGCTTTGGGAAGACAGGGGAATCCGCAGACACTAGATAGAATCGAGACTACTTTTAGAGAAAATGGTGTGGAGGTTGTTAAAATTATTCTAAGTGAAATATTTCCCCAGAAACTCGCCATGTTCACAGATATAGATGCATTCGTGCAAGTTGCATGTCCCAGGCTATCAATTGATTGGGGTTACGCGTTTGAGAAACCACTTCTCACGCCCTATGAAGCAATGGTTGTGACAGGAAATGATACCTGGATGAATGATTATTATCCTATGGATTACTATAAAAAGGATGGGTATGGTAGAGGTAATATTCCTGTTCGTGATGTTTAGAGTTCACTTTTGTGTAACTAGAAAGTATGAGTTGATGGTAATAAAGATGACTATGGTAATTCAGACCCTCCACGAGAAACATAAATTCCAGTACTCGGTAGACAATCTCATTTCATTTGTCTTCGTTGATTAAGCCCAGCTTTCACCGCATATCTCTCTCTAAACCCAATAAATATCCCAGAATCATTCCATATCATCAGTTGTGGATTAGATCGTTCTGCGAAGCCCCAAGAAGAGTTGCAACTTCGTAGTCAGACCACGTGAACGAACACTCGTCGACGTAATTTTGGGCCACTTCTCTGAGAAGCTTATAAAATCGTAAAAATCGTAACGATGAACTTGTTATGATTTCGTTGACTATTAAGGGATTATTAAGTTTCATTAAGTTCAGTTGGATATCAAGAAGGGCACTTGGTATCACCGATTGAATTTTTTCATCGAGACTTAAAATATTATCCCTTTGAAACAATCTAGACTCGGTGACCGCTGAGTAAAGAGAAGCCTCGGCAAATTCTTCATCCACTGGGCATATCATGTTCATGACATTATAATGGTCGGTTAGTAAGCAGTCTGATAAAAGGGTTTGAAATTGTATTTCTTCCAAATGGTGAGAAAGATCATTGATAGTATGGTTAATTTCCAACATTTTGTCGCCAAGAAGACTCAATGGAATGATTTTGGAGACTATCAAATCCAAAAAGTTCAATTTGAAAAGCATTTTTTCCCGTTTATTGAAGCTATCCGAGACCAGTTTTAAATGTTCGTAAAAAATTTCAATGGGTCTGTCAGTTATAAGCTCCAAAAACTTTTCATGACCTTCACGAGACATCCCTAAAATAGTTGAAGTGTGCATTTTATCAATTATTGGGAGTAGATCCGAGTAATATTCAATGATCCATTCAGGGGGTTGCAAATCACTAGAAAGGTCTAATTTAGCCAGATTGGATTCTTGAATCGCTGAAAGCCGACTTGATAAAAGAATTTTAAATTTCTGTCGGATCAATTCCATTCCCTCTTCGATTGAATGTGAAAGAATTCGGGCATGCATATTCTTGTTGAACATGACGAGGTATAACTCCAACACATTAAAAATTTGATAAAGAATGCTCAATTTCGGTTCGACCGTGATAACTTCCTCGATTTTTGCCTTAATTGGATTGGTCAAACTTACCATGATCTTATTGACAACGTCATCACTAGTAGAAGACAGATATTCTTCGCTCTTCAATAGGCCAGAAATCATCTCTGACTCATTTGCAGCGGAGGAATGTACGTAGGCCAACAAGTCGGTGGTGAAACGAACAGGGTCATGCGATGAGAAATACACAGGTCGGGAATCGTCTATATTCAGCAAGTCCATGGATTCGTGACCACTCACTTGTAAGTTAAAGTCTTCTAAGAGGGCTGAGGAGCGAGACTGCACGAATGCATTTATAATAACAAGAAGCTGGTCAGGTTTTTGCTTTAATTGATGCAAACATAGATGTAAAACCGAAAGCCTTTCCTTATTGTTAAACAGATGAGTGTTGGACAAAGACTTGCTGCAGAAAGTAATAATTTTTTCATTCGCTTTGTTTATAAGTGCACTTGTTTTAGACATGATCTTATTGCCTAACTCCGGGTTGTCTAGGGCAAGAAGCACCAGGCAAGATTCGTTGATGCCTTCTGCTCGTTTTAATGCCTCAAAAAAATCAGCATTGATCTCATTTGAATTCAAAAGAAATTGTTCGTATTCATTCAAAGTGAACTTTTGACGAAAAGTTACCAACAACGCCTTCTTCAAGTTGATTGATGTCTTTTCAACCATAAACTGAGCCTTCTCTCTCCTCAAGTCTGAAGTTGCTAATGAATCACCAATCAATAGACTATTAGTTTCACTAACCAAGGCCTCCAATGCATGTAACCGATCACCCAAGTATTTCAAATTCCTAATTGGCCTAGCATAATCTGACAAATGAGATGAGTTGATCTTAATCAAGTCTGTCTCAACTTCGCCCCGTAATTTTTTCCGAGCCAAAGATCCATCGATTCCCGAGTCGATCAATTGAGGGTTGTCAATAATTTTCGACTCCAAAATAGTAAAAAGTTCACGCATACGGGTGTCACCAATGTTTGGGTTAAGTGCTCGGCTCAATCTGATAGATAAAGCATCAGATCTCGATTTCTCTGAAATAATGCCATCATTTTGCAAATTTGGGGACTCTTTCGACAGGTCTTCCAATAGTTGAAGAGACAATTTGGCATATTTATCAGCCAACTCAGATTCCAGGTTGTCTTCTACCCGGCCTTCTGTCAAATTATTCTTGAGAAGATTCTTAAATTCCTTAAAATTCGTAAATTTTGCGCTGAGATTTTCTATGTTTGACTTTAAAGGTAAAGAAAGTGTTGGTTGGGGGGAAGGCAAAGCATCGTTCTCGGAAAACGTTTCAAACGCAACAAAATCCATTTTTAATTATACCTTATAGACGATGGAATTGACGTAGAAGTTATCATATGACAACGAGATGATAACTTTAAAGGGTTTTTTTTTTTTGCCTTTTGAGCTCGTTTGGTTGAATGGTTGGTATAATGTTGGTAAACCTCAGGTCGCCACGTGTGACGCTGGACCGCTGAACGAGATCTGTTTATCCGGGGCCTGTCGCAAACGGTTTAAGCAAACCCCTATGCAGAATCACGCTTTATTGGACTTTACTGCATCATACATTCAAATAGTTCTCGGCAATGGATATAATGATGCTTCCATTAAAGTCTTTTGGATATATACAACTAATGTATGGATTCTTAAATTCTTTCGTGGTGTGTTAATAGACGTATATTGTTTTTGGTTGGTTTTCGTAATTGGTTGCATATCACAATAATGCTAAATACTGCTTACAGACGAAGACTGACCTAACTTTTCCTGTTTATATACCTTCGGGATTACTTTAAAAGTTGTGCACCTGTAAATTTCTAGCAGCTTCTTTTTTTTTTTTTTTGTTTTCGATAATATTCTAATAATGTTTCATAATCGACCAGAACTCTTTTTGAAGGAGAGATTTGAAAAGTTTACGACGTAACTACTGTTTAATGAGAAATCCACTTAATCGGTTCAAGTCAAACGAGCATGACTTCTTTCACTAAAATACGGGAAATTTCTGGTTAAAAAAAAAAAAAAGGATTACTCACTCAAGGGAGGAACTTTTCTTGGATTTGTGACTGATAATTTTATAAATCTAAGGGTATGAGGTATTTTATCAAAAACACGCCGCTAAGCCTCTCTCGATGGTTTATGATTCAGAATTGAATTTTACGATTAAAGAACGCATAAATTGAACAGGAGGACCCATGAAAATGCATTCTAATGTTTTATCAGATTCACATCTGTCATTACAAATATTTCACATATTATTCTATAGAAATATATGATATGGGATAACTAAGTTTCTTCGATATTAGAAGTTCAGCGTATCTTTTGGCCATCTTAATAGTAGTCCAGCAAACTTTTTGGGTATGGGTCCTCTAAATATGGACCACTGTCTTCAACTTGTCGGACACGGCATCTAAGAACTCAGTAGTAGTGACGTAAGCCTCACGGTTAGTCTTCCCACATGCCAATGCCAAGTCCTTGGTCATGATGCCATCATCTTGGACAGTTGCCAAAGTAGCTTGCTCCAAGCTATTAGCGAAGTTAACTACATCTTGAGTGCCATCTAATCTTCCTCTTTGTGCAATACCTCTGGTCCAAGCAAAAATGGAAGCAATAGAGTTTGTTGAGGTCTCTTTACCTTGTTGGTGTTGTCTGAAATGTCTAGTGACAGTACCGTGAGCAGCCTCTGATTCGTAAGCCTTACCATCAGGTGTCATCAAAGCAGAAGTCATGAGGCCCAAAGAACCGAATCCTTGTGCAACAATATCAGACTGCACATCTCCATCGTAATTCTTCAATGCCATCACGAATCCACCGCTAGACTTAATCATCTGAGCAACCATATCGTCAATCAAACGGTGTTCATACCACAATCCTTTTGCCTCGAATTGAGCGGCGTAATCCTTTTCATAAATTTGCTGGAAGATGTCTTTGAAGCGACCATCATATTTCTTCAAGATAGTATTTTTGGTAGACAAGTACAATGGCAATTGCTTGGAAAGGGCCATTTTGAAGGAAGAGTGAGCAAAACCAATGATAGATTCATCAGTATTGTACATGGCCAAGCCCACACCTGGACCCTTATAGTCGTAAATAGTCTTTGTAATCTTTTCACCACCATTACTTGGGGTAAAAACAACTTCTAACTTACCAGGCTCTTCAATGACCAAATCGGTCGCCTTGTATTGATCACCATGAGCATGTCTTCCAATAACAATAGGCTTTTCCCATCCTGGAACCAACCTTGGAATTCTAGGGATAATGATGGATTCTCTGAAAACTGTACCTCCCAAAATATTTCTAATAGTACCATTTGGAGATAACCACATTTTCTTCAAATTGAATTCGGCCACACGTCCCTCGTCCGGCGTAATCGTGGCACACTTCACACCAACACCATATTCTTTAATGGCATTTGCAGCATCAATAGTGATTTGGTCGTTCGTTTTGTCTCTAGCCTCAATACCTAAGTCGTAGTATTTCAAATCCACATCCAAATAAGGATTGATCAACTTGTCCTTGATTCTAGCCCAAATGATTCTAGTCATTTCATCTCCATCCATCTCAACAATAGGAGATTGCACCTTGATCTTACCCCAAGAGGAAGCAGATGCAGAAAAGCTACGTGAGATGGAGGATTGTTTGGCAAATGTGGATCTTAACATCTTGCAATCGACAAATAATAGTTTAAAGCCGTGGGAAGTATGATTTTGCAAAGTCGAAGTATGCGACCACCCTGCACATTTAAAGGCCTCTGCCCGCCATTCGGAAGTTGGCGATTTCGGCCCGGTAAGCACCGCGGGCCCGGTTACGGAGCAAACCATATCACTAAGAAGTTTTCACATGGATACTAATAAAATGATCAATAAGTTTTTTTGTCTTGAATATTAGGAAATTTCCAGGAAATTGTGCTACTTTTTTCAAAAAAAAAATATTGCATTTATTGACGAGGTAAATTTCATCGACACCAGATTCATGAACATTGTATGACTCAATTCACCATCGCAGCAGACGAGATTCTAAAGTCAAACTAATATGCAATCCCGGAATACATTTCGGACTTCGCTAAAGCCCGGTCGATTGGATATCTTACATGCTTAACTCATCAATTGAAACCATTCATTCACTTCTAAATCAAGTTATAGCGTAAATCATTATATCAATTCCTAAACTACTTAAATATATATTGTGATTTTTGGAACACGTACATTGCATTGTGGTTAGGAGCTCAGTACATTCACATATTCAAACACAGTCCCAAAGATAATAAGGTGAAGCCCAGACAGGTGCATCTATTATTTTTCTCAATTTTGGCTTCACCTCACGGTGGCTCCCTGTTTCAAGGATAATACTAAATGCGTTCCACATACGCTATTCGCAAAAAAATGAGACCAATTAGAATAGGTAAGCTAACCATACAGCTCTTAGCTGCATTGGACTTTTTGACCAAGCGCGCTACCCACCATACAGATCACGTGGTAAATGTTTACCTGCATAAGGGGATACATCACCATAGTGGAAAAAACTAAAGCAGTCCATGTTCCTTCCTAAAATCCAACGAACAGCAATCGCCTGCGCAAACTAAGTTCATTTTATCCAATCGTTTTAGCTTGGAATATCCCACATTCTAAACTCCCCCCTTCACCCTTTAGTTGACGGCCACGCTTCATCATTAAGTTTATTTTTGTTTCTTGTCCTTCTCTTGGTCGAGCACTTCTGTCGATCCTTTTTAAGACCCTTGGAAATTTGTAGACCTAATTGGAGACCAGTGCAAGTTTTTATTGTCACATAGCTTGTAAACTTCTCAAAACTTGGAGAAGACATCCAACAAGAAAATGAGTGAAGATACATTCAGCCCTGAGTACTTCCGACACCTACTTACTTCGCTCACACTAAATTCAAGAGCCTTGATCGTGGAGCTCACAGGTCTAGCGGAGAAGTTTGTTGACAATGCTCAAGAGATAGTTGGGCTAGTTGAGGAAAGGATCAACAAAATTCTACCCAAGTACAAACTTTACTCGTTTTACTTGATGGACTCTATAATAAAAAATATCGGGAACCCGTACAATTTGATGTTCGCCACAAATTTATACAAGAACTTCACAGAAACATACTTGATTATCGATGATACCCCTACCAGACAAAATATGATCAATTTGTTCAAGACCTGGATAAGTGGTAAAACCAGCGCTGGGCTGGATTTATTTCCAAAGGACACGTTGCTTAAGGTTGAAAAATTTATAATTCAAGCCACTTCTCTTAATAGCTCTGTTCAAGCAGAAGCCCCCAGAATCTCGAGAGACATGGTATTAAGGGAAAGTAACTATCTTCTTCAATATGTGATTGCTTTGGATGAAGACCTTGAGATGTTTTTTGAATCGACTTTGCTGCCAGCCGAATATAAAGATGCTCTCCGGCTGTGTAAACTTGTCAGAAATAATTTAATTATTGAGATAAACCTTATAAGTGAGGGTGCTATGCTTGAGGGTAGAGATGAATTCGAGATAAAAAAGGATGCTTACGTTGAACGTCTCCGTGAAATAAGGAGAGTGCTTGATGACCAAGGCAAAAAACAACAAACTATCTTCAAAGAGGTCAAGCTCATTCCATCATTTTCCAAGGAGACTGAAGAAGAAAGAATGGTCATCCATTTAAATGTCAAACCTAAAGATATTGATGTGTTATGTGTTCTTGGAGAAACTCTAGATTCTTCGTTTGAGGCAGCTATGAAAGAGTGGGGAAAATCTCAAACGCTGAAGAGTTCACCATTCATACATACGGAGCAATCGAATACCCAGTCCGCATTGGACCAGCAAGTTATAAGCACACGAGAAAGCTTGGCTAGCAGTTTTGGGCTAAATCTTGAATCGGTGGACCTCCAGACCTTGGCTACTGAAGATCACGGCAACGAATTAAATTTAAATCTGTCAGGTGCATCGTTTGAAGATGAAGGGGATGGATATGATCCGGAACTAACCCTAAATGAGTCGGATGTCAAGCATAGCCCACCCACGAGTCCAATTAATGTGGGATTTTTACCCGGAAAATCAAGTTTAAAGAGAGCCAACCTCGGAGAGGACAGAGCTGTGAAACGAGTTCGCTTTGAGGTTTGAAATTTCGAGACCATGCACACAACAAATATAAAGATAAATATTTCTATATTGGTAATTCAGAAATCATTTACATGGAATGCAAATCAATATTGTACGCCGGTTACTGAGTCCATGGCCATCTTGAAAAGTAAATCCATTTATTTCGTTAATACTACAACGGTTTCCATTAAAGGAATCATATATTCATGCAAGTATATATCTAGGCCAAGCTCCCAGACTTCTTCAAGTGCCAATAAGCAGTCAAGAATGGGAAGGCAAAGAAAAGGCCATATGTTCCCCACCAAACAATACCGAAGGGAATCTTTCTGTCCTTAACTTTGAAAGGCAAGTTGGAGTAAATTCCTGTTTTTGGGGAGCCATACACGGAGTTCATCGTGACAGCAGAAGTTTGGAAGTTTCTGGTAGCTCTAGGAGCTCTCAAGCCAACTCTGGAAATCATTTTATTTTTGCTTTATTCGTCGGTCGATGTGAACAAAGTTTTGACCTCTAGAATTAGTTGTTACTTAAAAAGCCAGTGCACCTACGAATGCGCTGTGGGCCCATTTTTTGTGCCCTTTCATTGGCTACGCGTTCTAGAAATCGTAAGCTGACACTCCCTGTAGATAGCTCACTCGCAAAAAAGCCATCAACTGTTAGTTCCAACATACTATTACCAAAGAAATACAATTACAAATGGCCATCGCTCCAATTACAGGTACTTTGAGAAGAAAAATCATCACAGATATCTCTGTGGGTTTCGGCGTCGGCTTTGTCATGGCTGGTCTTTACTGGCAGTACGAACACAAGCCTATAGTTCAAAGAAGAGATGCTTTTTACGCCAAGTTGAAGGCCGAAAAGGAGGCCGAAGATTCGGTCTAATAATATGGACTGGTATGGCTTGGTGTTTTTTATATGCTTCCAATAAATGATGATTTGAAATTTCTGTATATGTGATGTTAGAGTTAACTCATCTTTATATCAAGATGGTGGATAATTGAAATGGGAGTTTGACAGATGAAAGCGGTCTACGTTTCTCTATATTGTTCCACAAACATTACTCGCTACCCATGACTCGCCAAAAATTCTTGTTGTTAACGAGGCCTGTGGTTACAATAAGTATTTTTCGGTCCAACTTGCCCTGTAGATATTGAAAAGCGCTTATTTCACTTCTCGTTATACCCCCAAGTAGTACAACTATAACATATTGTTGTCCCAAGGTTCCCTTTGATGTGGCTTTGCGATTATCCAGTTCATCACAAAGATTTTTATCAATTGTCTGGCCTTTGAACATGGTATCTATATTAAGATTGTTCCAGTTGGGTCTTTTCAGGATGTTATTCACCGGTTTGTATTTCAAAAAATCCCGAAAGTAAAGTGCTTCCACAATTCTGACTGTAAGTGGCACTGTAGCAGAAGGAAGAGTAAATGAAGGTTGGGGATAGTCAAAGACACTCTCTATTCTCGATGTGTCTATGTCCTCCTCTTCCAATGGATGCAAATTCCAAAACTTGCTGATCAATGTGTATGTGCTCTTGTATACATCTTGCCCACTGGAGATACCGACAGATGCAATGTCTTCGTAGTCAGCTTCTTCGGAAGGTCTTGTATGTCCTCCTGTTGTCGCGATCGAAGTTGATGCTGTTGTAGTTTCAATTTCTGTTTTTCCGAAGGTGAAAGTTCCAAAAAAATCATTTCCTTTTGTATTGACTTTAATGATATTATGGTCGAGTAATGCCTTCAACGTCAAGGCACCCCTGAGGCCAAAATTAAGTTGCATGGATTTCAGAATAGCGTCCATATCACCTTGACGCAACCCATCATTGATCAATGATATTAGAGTAGTCAAGCTCATGGCAATCTCAAAAGGCACACATTTTTCAACCATAAAGAACAATCTCTTTAGTTGCAGTTTATAGTCAAGTTCAAAAATATCATTTTGAAGTTCAAACCATATTTCACGAATATCGAACTTATAGTCACTTCCCTTATCACACTTTATACACCGGAGTATAGTCTCACTTAAATTTGTATGTTTGCGTACCATGTCCTGCTTTGATGTGAGACTACCAAGATTCTTGACTAGTTGCTTGATTTCTTCGAGATCTTTTAGTTTGTCACTTTGTTCGAGTTCGAGCTGGATGTATCTTGCAAGCTTGTTAAGTTTTAATCCGATAGATCCAAAATTAAGATGCTTAATATTATTAAAGAGCTCGTCATCAAGCTTTTCTTTTGTTGATAGAATATTATTGAGTTCATCTTCGGTCCCAAAAACATCATCTAAAAGACCCATATAGTTCATGTGACTGAGTAGTACCGGGAAGTAGTCAAGGTTCCTCTCGAGCACAACTAAATCGGCATTCCCCAGGAGCTTATTAGAGTAAAACTCTTGCTCATTGAAAGATAGCTTTGAAGACAAAAATTTGGGTAATTTCTCTTCAAGGAGGTTCTTAACCAAAAGGCTCGAATGATCGCCTTTAGCAAAAATGTTCTTTATCTTGATCGTACCCCGACGGGTCGTTGTCTCGGACAAAATGTCCAAAATTGAGTGGCTTAGGTTAGAAACCACATGCAAAGGATTATCGAAGTATTCTGAAAGCCCACCGTTTTCCATATTGAGAGAAAAAACGTTGTCATGAATAAACACGGGATAAGCTTTCCAAGGAAGAATTTTGGAGTGGGCGGATATACGAATGACTGAAGCGGATGTATCAAGCTCGGCATATCTGACGAATGTTTCACTTGTCTGATGGTGAAATATCTCGGAATATATCTGCTCGTAAAAAGATTTGGTTAAATTTTTGACCACAATGTTAAGATTTCCGTGCTTTCTGTTATCGAGAAACAGCCAGAGCTTCTTCAACTGTTGCACACCAGCCATATCGCTAGAAACAATTATTGTGAGTGAATTGTAAACCAGGATGATTGGGTACACCTCTTCTGGAGAGATGATATCATCTATTAATAAAGTTTTTTCAAACCTGCCCTTTTCTTTAAGTACCAGAAAAGGTGCCAAATAATTCACAAGCTTCGAGGTCTCTCTTGATGTTACAAGTAAATTGTTGCTGCTGTATATATGCGACAAGCTGTCAAACAAATTTTCACGGGTCAAGCTTTTGAAATGAGTACCCAAATCTAGTGAGTCCATAGTATTATTGAAATTTGGGGTATATTATCTGGATCGTATTCAGTCTGAGTCTTGTTGTGCTTTAAACGGTAAAATTCGCAGGCGCATGAAAATATGTGAGCGCATGCGCGAGGACAGCACAGTGGTCAGAAGTTCTTTGGCAGATTTGATCCCTATGAATGCAAGAAAAAACAATTGATTTTTAATAAGATAAATAATCAAAGCACATAACTTGCTTCCCTTTCTTAGCATCTGCTGACCCAAACTTTACAACTTTCATACTTCTCACGTCCACCCTCAATCAAAATTTTTGATGCTTAAACCTTAGGATATGTGATTGAGTCTGAATCTTCAGAGATCAATTGAGTTTTGAAATTCTCTAAAGAATTTCAAAAATATAGTGGAGGAACTTTTAATTTTTTTCGAGCTCCCTCTTAATTAACCAAATTTGTTTGGCTTGACAGCGAAGAAGAACTCATGTGTATTTCAATTGACTTACTGACGTTTAACATCTCCCTCAAAACCTTTGAAATGAGCATATCCTTCACGAAAAAAGGTTGCCATTTGCTGATGAACCGACTTAAACATCTGAGCCAGCAAAAAAAAAAAAAAGATTCTACCACAAATAACGAATAGCCTCAAAAGCAAAACAGATACTTTCTGTTGACATGATAAAAAAGTGTCTGGTCCATAGAAACTGAGAAATAGTGGGCATGATCGTTAAAATCAAATCCAGGAATTTGCAATACAGTACATGGGCCAATCTTGTCAGCGATATTGGATCTGACAACACGGCAAGCGCAGCAGACTGGCAAATATCGGTAATCTTGACAGCCCCAAGACATCAGTTAACAAACAAGGCGTCCGTTCTATCTGTCTTCTGATTCTATTCCCTTAAAGCTAACCAAGTTGAAAGGAATTTTGTGATAATTCAACCTCAGAGATGTTCTGTAGTCAACATATATTTTGTCTATATTGCCTTCCAACTAATCCGAGTAAGGAAATAAAAGGGTTCACCTATGAAAAGCTCATCATCTTCTTCTTCTTCGGCTCTTCTCTGGCCCGGGATTTTTTCGCACGCTCAATTGTTTAAAAGTTCATTCTCCTCATATTCCTTGTGTGCTATTTCGGCCCTCCTTTAGGAGTTCTTTCTGGTAAGAGAGATTGTGGCAACAAATTTGAGTTCACCATTTTGAAATGCACGGACACAACACTAGCGATAATTATTTGAATTGGAAATTTTAACCACTTCCCATTGGATACAAGCCTTCTTGCTAGCATTCTTGCGAAATAAGAATAAACCGAATGGGTGGTAAACCCTTCAGGTGCACATTTTATTGGAGGAAGTGTGCGACAATATTCCCACCATAAGCCCCCTTGGCTCTAGGATGGGATTTGGTGAGTTAATGGTTTGCAATTTATGTGTTGCTTCCAGTTTCTCGCACACTGAAGAGATCTCGAAAATTAGACAAGTTGTGTTAAGTCAAATGGACACTATATAAGTCTTCGTGTACTGTTTGAATATAGACTTGAAATATTCTTGTCAGATAATTTGCAGGCGGATTTTTGTTTTGCTCGGAATTATAGGAGCCTACACGGAGATTTCAATTGAGTGTGGCTGCAGAGAAATATGGAAGCTTTAAGAAAGCGAGAACTCTTAGGAAACGAAAAACCGTAGGGATAAAAACTTTTGAAAAAAGCTCGTGTCTTTTCGCAAATCTAAATGATTGGGCCTTTTTGCTGATTATTCCTTCTTTTTTTTTCCTAAATTATATCAAATACAACAATAATTATAGTATTTCATTCTTTTTTCTCGCTTTGAAGACACCTATATTGAATTTGAGATGCATGAGATGTTTTGAGCAGACCACTGAGTTATGGTTTCTTATCAAGTTTCGCAAGAATTGTCATGACCCTGACCCGTTATAACCCTTCCTTGTGTGTTTACCCGCACTTTCAGTATCTGTTGGCCGTACTCATTGTCACCAGTACGCCATTAGATGTTAGATTTTACCCGGCCTTTATCCAAAATAGGTAAAGTGATAACCAAGAATCAAGTACAATAACACACACTCATTGTTGAATTACACATGTATGATTTAAATTTTATCGACTTCGATACCGTTAAATCCCTAGGTAATTACGATTAAATCCTACCCCTAAAGGTGTTGTATTACTGAAGCATCAAAAATCCGCTACCATTAGGCAGAATTTATTCCTTGAATCCCCAAAAATATGTAAGAATTTTGCTTTCGGAATACTCACCAACTTCCCGAGATCTTTGCGCCCTGACTCTTACATAGTTCTTATAAATGAATTTATGTACGATCCCCGATCATTTCTTCATGCCGGACTTACAGCTATAATTTCTGACGACCGCTTATCCCTGAGTCGGACCTTGATTTAAAAGCCACTTCAATATGTCTCTTGGATCTTCGTCCAGCTCTTTCCCCTCTCTGACAAAAGTCTAGATGTCATAAAATTCACAGATCCGTGCGCGATCTCACATATACAGAAGCGCCAAACTTCGTGTGATGGCGGCTTGCAGGACATCCATGCACATTCTTACGTCAAGCTTGCCTTGTTATTGAATAATTACCCTTTAATGTCTGCAAGCCCACTAAACCGATTATTCCGTTTCTTTAATCTAGTATTTAATTTATTTACCTATTTATATTGCATGGATACTAGTTAATATAACAGTGTAGATTATTACAAGATCAACTGTTTATCGCAGAATCAAAGCTTGTAAGATCCATACCTATTATTCTCTATGAGGTTGAATGGGAAAAAGCATAATGCCTCTTGCAGGGCCGTTGCCACTAATCTTTGATCCAAAGTAAAATATCTGCTAGTGACCAATACTCTGTCATTGCTCAATCTCTCGAACCTATACTCCAAAAACATCCACTCAGTGGGGTCAAAGTCGGTATCGTGGTAGTATATGGTGTGGTCCAAAGACACGCGAAAAAAGTTAGCTTTCTCGTAATCTAGCTCAGGAAAAACAGCTCTTGTGACAGTGGTTAAGTAAATGGAGTCAGATGCAAAAGCCAAGTCTACCATTTTGGCTTTCCTTGCATCTTCTGCCAAAGCCACGTTGTCATTCACTTTGAAGAAAAGTCCAAAATCCCGAGAGCCAGGTTCTTCTTCTTGTAGTCTTCCTTCTGGTCTACCCCATGTCTCTGGGAGGAAAATATGTGCCAAATTTCCATTTGTATGTTCGACTGGTGACATTGAATTCAACTTATCAAAGTATTTGTAAAATGTGTAGTGGGGTGACCTCAGGAATTCAAACGGCACCTTTGTTCGAGGGTTTCGCCTTTCCTCTTCCAGAAGTTTCATAAAAGTCTTTTTTCTCTCCCGAATATTATTATTCCTCGTGAAAGATGCCATTAAAATGAAACAAAGTTTATTGTTGTGCAGTTGAAAACATTTCACAATTCTAGAGCAGAAATTTCTGCCCTGAGACATGGGAATGACCTCGTACCGCATCACTGAGTCGTTCAGCCCAGCCTTCAAAAAATAGGAGTGCAATGAATGGATATCGAATCCCCTATCTTCTATTGAATCCCATGCTGCCCTTAAGCCTTGGGCGACAAATTCTCCGCCAAAAGTTCCTCTAGCACCTTCCTTGAAGTACTCCAAAGGATACTTCCCTGTATATTCGGTAGAAGATTTTCTTATCAACAGAAACTTTTCCTCCATCTTACAAATTTCAGTCTTTTTGTACACTTCTTCGAGGCTCATTATATCGTGCAAGCGGTCAATTGCAAAATCGATACTGATGTAAAACAGGTGAAAATATCCTAATAATGTTAGCGCGAAGCTTCGGGACAAAGAGAGTTCAGTAAAGCTGTATTCACAAGGTATTATTCAATAATGTACTTTGGTAATTTCCGTCGCTTGATAAGGTTTATTCAGTTTTTAACCAGGACTTCTTGGATGCGATGATAACCCTCAGTTCAAAAAGCAATGTCGAAGAACAAAAAGCAATGCCGAGGAACAAACGCGATCCCGAAGACACACTGGGGTGCATTTCTCGGTAAGTGACTGCACGAATATGCATCATGTGCACAAAATATGAACCCCAAAGAAGCTACTTTCTGCTGTTCTAACAGATGATCAGTTATTTTTGATGATATTTTTCTTTTCTTTTTTTTCTAAATTACCACAACAAAAATCGGATGATTCGAAGCCTAATGTTTCTTGTCATTATGAATAGCTACAAGCTTCCTTGGAATCTTGTTTTTATTAAAGTCCCTAAAGCTCGAAGATTTTGAAAGATCCATAGCCCTGAAGTTCAAGTCTTGACCATCATCTTACTGATCTCTATTTTAATTTTGCTATAAACAATTTATTTCTTGTGACTCATTTTTGATGAAAAAGAGCGTGTATCCTCTACTGGCAAACCCGAACTTGCTAATAGTTTTGGTCAACCGGATAATTCATGACGAGGCTCCGTAATGTAGGACTCCTAATAAGCAGAGGTACGTAAATTTCAATCTCGAAATTAAAAGACCAATTGGTCTTTTTACTCAGTATTATTCTTCCATGTTATTGGAAGCATTCTTCATGGGCAGGGAATGAATAATTCTCCGACGAGGATCAATATCTTGTAAGGAAATCGAAAAATCATCTACCGTGAGGTCGTTTTCTTTCCTTCGAATATACTCTGAAAGTTTGTTCACGCGAGGGTATTTTGGAACTTGAAGAGGGCTCGCTGACTTACTTTGAAACAACCTTCGAGATAGTATCAAATTAGCATTTTCTTGAGTTCGTTTGAATTCATTATCCGAACAGGATTTGAGACCAATAAGCTCCCTTTGCCTATTGGTTAAGGGCAAATCCCAACACTGGTCTTGAGGCCACGCAAATTTGACGGCACTAACCATAATGACGATCAAAAGCAGCCACAAAAGATAGTGGGAATACAAATAGGGCTTTTCAATAAATGATTTTAAAATTCGAGCAAGTTTGGGGGTAAACTTTCTGCTCAAAAAATTTTCATTAAACATGTCCTTCAGCCCATAAAGATTCATTTGATATAGCTGGATGATTTTTTCAGTAACGAGAAGGAACAACTTCGCAGTAAAAAGCCGAGCAACATTCTTCCAGAGAGTTCTAAATTGCCGTTCTTTACTTACCTGTCTGGCTAAAGCTTCCTTCACAACAGGACTTGTCCATTCTCCTGTAGGCTTTAACTCATTATCATCATTGTTCGAATCTTCCCATTCATCAAAGTGGGATCGATTCCCACTCTTTTGCTCTTCAAATACAATGATTGGGTTCCTTGCCTTTTGAGGGAGAGATTTTGGAAGGTATTCATCTGAAAGTATGGGCCCAGCTCTTGATAGTGACCTATAATATTGAACGTCATCTAACTCGGGTTTAATAACGCTCCCACGAAATAGATCGTCATTGCAATGGTATGTATCAAGCTTTCTCGGCGGGTTCACAGCGTGTGCTGCTGTACTTAAGGGTAAAAAATCCCTCTGGTTGACCCCTATGTAATTTCTTGGACTTGACTGCGACACTAATTCATACACGTTAAAGTTTTCTTGAATCTGGAATGAAGTGTTATTTTTGGCGTCATCGGCATCAGCAGTGGCGTTTTTTCCAAGACGTTCCGATGCATCAGTTATAATGTTATTCATTTCATTATTATTGGCGCCCCCGTTGGTATAAAGGTGATCTGAAGTGGTATATTGTGACATCGTCCGGTCGTCTACCTAGTCAGGATGCCTCCGGCCTGCCACCTTGATGAGAAACATCTTGGATGTGTTATATACAGTCTCGAGTGTGATTCAGCCGAACGTGCAACTAACCCTGACGACGGCATAATCACAAATCATAATCATCGCAGAAGTTCCCTAGATGTAACATGTTTCCCACTGGTATAACTGTTGGACGCCCGTGTGCGCACTGGAAAGGTAAGTTGCATTTCCCTAAAGCTATCAAAAGATAACGCATTTCTCCTTTTGTGAGAACCTTTCCAAATTTTATACTCAGTCGACAAGCCAAACTTGCGATGGCATCACTTACAGCTCTGGGGAAACTTCTTTGGACAAAAAACCAATTACTGGAGTTTTTCAAGAATTTAAAATTTGCTTGGTTTTCAAGATGTGCGCAATATTGAATGAGACATGACTTCATCCATACCGGATCAGTATATTTGTGGAGGTAGCAAGGAAGATGAGTAACTGTAAGGGAATTTTCTTTCAATTGAAAGTCAATTCCAAACTGAGTCATAATACAATGAATATCCTGTAATGACTTAGCTTCTTCCCGGTTTAAGTCCATTGATACAGGAATTTTGCACTTCACTCGCAAATCACAATCGGGATCATAAGCCTGCTCTGCATAAGATTTAAATAATGCTTCAACAGTAATTCTCTCATCACAGGCATGCTGATCTATCACAAATAATCTATCTTTGACTGTCGCAAGAATAAACAGCTGGTCTACCTGCGAGATAATTTTAAAGTTCCCCTTATGGAGATCTGACGAAGAAATAGATAAAGTCTTAAGGGTGGGATGATACCTGTTTACCTGGCTCACATCATCGGTATTGATTGTTTTCAATATCGATTCTCGTTTTTCTTGAGAGTCATATCGTACTCCATCTTTTGGTGTATCTGCGAAGCACTCCAAAGCATCCTTTAAAAGCCCCAATAGTCTAAACCACGATATTTGGGAAAACTCGCCAGTTTCAAACAAGACATCATTGAGTGACTTCGGTTTGATATTTAAGCAAAACATTGTGTATTTTTTTATCGACTTATGGGTTACACATTCGCTTTTAGTACGAGCTCGTTCAATGACAGAACGAATAGAGCCGACTCTTTGGGAGGAGAGTTGTACAGAATATCCATTGCAAAATACAAAATTTGCCGCTAATTTGACTTCCTCACAGAAGCCATAGAACCCTTCAAGCGACCAGGTACTATCTTGTGCATATAGTACATTTTGTAGAGATGTCTCTGGGATCTTATAGAGAGAAGAAAAAAATAGACGAGGATCAAGCTCGAATTTCGTTGAAGAAAATGTCTGTAACTCGCCGTTTTCAATAAAGCTTGCGTTTATGCTGACAAATGGCCGATACGCCAATACTTGAAAGATGATGTTTTTCACCTCTTTCATAACCAACTCTTTTTTAGAATATTTTCGGGCATACTTCTTTCTCACAGGTATATTATGGAAAAGCCTGTTCACAACTACGACAGTTCCCTGTGTGGGTCGTATTGTCCTGAAAAAAGACAAAAGCACATTCACTAAATCTGACAGACATTCTCCCTTTAAAAACTTGAATTTAACGGAATTTTCAACAGCAGACAATAGCATTAGCTTGGAGGATTGGTCTGCAATACAGGAGAGTGCCTCTCCCCTGAACCCCAAGGGTTGCTCAAGATTAAAAAACCCCTGCGGCAGTATGTCACACCCATGTTTTTCCGTATTTGTAAATTTGAATCTATTGAAATTCTTTGTCGTGAAATTTCTCTTCCCTACGTGGTTCAAGTTGGATGATAAAATACCCGAACCATTATCCTCAACACATACGCTCAAAGACTCGAGATCAATCTTTATCGTGAAAACGGATGCGCCTGCATCCACCGCATTGCAAAGCAACTCCCGGACAACATCCTGAATTGATTTTATGAGTACCTGGGAACGGAGCTGTGCAGATATTTCAGGTGATAGCTTTAGTATTGGGGGCATTCCACTTTTGATGCCGATCAAAATAGAAAGCCAAAGATCGAAAATGAAAGAATCACTACCTGTATATAATATGTTTGTGCGATCACTGATGAAATCGGAATTGGTCCAAGTGATTCTTCTGACCGACTTCATCATAGACAGTTCAATAGACTTTGCACCTAGAATTTTGAGTGTATGAATTTCGATAATTAGACCTCGCAGTTCATTGTTTAGCTCTTAATAAGACAGCTTTTTCGCCCTGTTATTGTGTTGACACTGAACGTAATTCATGTCGACAAGATCAGAACGTCCAGACCATCTCCAAAAAGGGTCCAATGTCTCGCCTCTAGAGTCTCTTATTGCAGGTTCTATATCTGGTGCAGTTGCAAGGTATGTTTCAGATTATATTGTGAGTTTAAGCGTGATTCACTAACAGGTATAGGGCTGTAACAGCTCCACTCGACACTATCAAGATACGTTTCCAATTACTGCTGGTAAGATCTGATGGAATTACAGGAGTAGATCTAGTACGGAACCTTTTAAGAAATGAGGGTTTGCTTGCTCTTTGGAAAGGAAATGTCCCTGCCGAAGCCCTCTATATTTTGTATGGAGCATCGCAATTCACTTCTTACTCTGTGTTGAATAGATGGCTCTTTGAATTTCAGAACCAAAATCAGTACACATTGAGTCAACCGACTCATCTGCTTTTAGTTGGCTCGGGTACAGGCTTAATCAGCACGCTCGTAACATATCCTTTTGACTTATTAAGAACTCGTCTAGCGGCACACGAATCTAGAGTACTACTTTCAATGAGTGAGACTTGTAAAAACATTTATGCATCCGATGGAACTCGGGGATTCTTCGTTGGTCTTCGTCCTACGCTCTTATCGGTTGTTGCTAACTCGGGGCTTTTCTTCTGGTCGTACTCCTTGGCTAGAGAAGCAGTAGATCAAATAAATGAGATATCACCTGGGAAAATCTGGGGTGTGGAGGCAATTTGCGGGTTTTTGGCTGGTCTGACAGCCAAGGCAATTACGTTTCCCTTGGATACGATTCGCAAGCGATTACAGGTTACCCTGGGTAGCCATGCTTTTAGAATGTTAGTTGACCACTGGCGTTTGTATGGTTTTGCTAATTTTTATCGAGGATTTGGTGTTAGCCTCATAAAAACAGCTCCAACGAGTGCCGTCTCCATGGCTATCTATGAGTACACGTTAACAACCATGCGAGCACTTTCTGAGACTTTCTGACTCGGGTCATCAGGCCAATTACCCGGGTACACTTATGTATATTTTAAGATAGATAAATTCTCTCCAATTGTGCTTTGTTTTTGGTTCTGTCTTTTCTCGTTATTAGTCATTTATATTATGGTATTTAGTCAATCCCTATGGGAGAAGAGCCTCATTTCACTGCCACCATCAACAATATTGTCTTCATATTCAGATTCGTTATTGTGTTGATCTAATCCACTTCTTATAGTTCTAAACAGTCCGTTTTCTTGTAACTCGCTGGCTAGATTTTCATAGGTAAGATTCTCGTCAAAATCCTCGAGTGATCTTGCAAATAGATAAGCCAGTACGTACTCTTTATCTGCATCTGAAATACCTGAATCATTATTGCCGCTTTCCATTATGCTCATATGCCCTGTATCGTAATCATAACGATTACTCTCGCTCTGGTGGTATAATGAGAGAGAATTCGCCAATAAGTTATTAATTCTTTGATCCATCATTCTGTCCTTGTTAGTATTTGCGGGGGAACCTGAGACAGACTGGAAGTTAATGGCAGACTTGGAGCTTTTGAATTTTAGGGATTCGTTTCCAGAGCTTGCTGTTTTTGATTTTCTTTTTCCTTGGGGATAAATGTTATTAGGAGCCTCGTGTATACTTACACCTTCGGTTAAACGATTGAGTTTTCCATTAGTGTTGCTTTCATGAACTTGGATCTGCTCGAGGATATAGAGGGGAAGATTTCGACTAACTACTGATTTCTTCAGTGATACCGCCATGTTTTCTGAATTTCCTGATTCTTTAAAAACGTGAGGACTTTTTTTTCCAGAAACCACCGTGTTTTGTTCTCCTGGCTCTCCTCGTCTTTTGACTAACCCCATTGGCATATTACCCACATCTGATGTAATTTGCTGCTGTTCCATCCTCAATTTGATCAAATTCTTTGCCACTGATCCATTGAAAATTCTCTTCAAGGATAGCTTATTTGTATCTGAATTAATAGGTTGATATTCATTGCCGTTCAAGCTCGTTACTTTAGTCAGGACCTTCACTTTGGAAATAGAAGTTTCTGGGGGCTTTCTCAAAGAGGTCAGAAGTAAATGGACATGCGATTTAAACCTTTTTGGACGAAGATATCCCTCATTTTCCGGTTTTGTTATATCTTTGGAATAGTCTGCTTTCTTTGTTTTCAACATATAAATTCTCTTAACATCTGCATCTCTTTGTTTCGGTGTATCACCGTGAATGTTGCGAATATTTTTAAGTGTGGCACTTTCACTAAACTCTTTCTTATCGGATTTCTCTTTGCTGTTTTCAAGAACTGTGTTTAGCCCTTCAGTGATTATGTGTTCAATATTCCCTGATGCTTCGACTGTATCAACCATCTCGTCGCTCATTTTGCCCGCATCTATCAAATCGGAAACAGCACTTATGTCAGCCTCTTTCAGGTAAAGATTGTATCCAGCAAGATCCAAGTCATCAAACGTCTTCTTTAAGCTCTTCAAAACGAGTGAGTCTTTCTGATAATTCGACCTCAAGCTTTCCAAAAGAGACTGATGCTGTAAGAGCCACGGACAAGAATCAATGAAATCCACAAGAAGTGGATCTGAGGAATTTTCCATATGCAGTGGAACTTTTGTACCAGTTTTCATTCTAGTACTATCGTGTGAGGATATATATGTTATATTCTTTAAAGGTCT
Organism: Metschnikowia sp. JCM 33374; assembly: GCA_005406065.1. Classification (NCBI taxonomy): domain Eukaryota; kingdom Fungi; phylum Ascomycota; class Pichiomycetes; order Serinales; family Metschnikowiaceae; genus Metschnikowia; species Metschnikowia sp. JCM 33374. Next base: position 234,605 of record BIMT01000129.1, read on the forward strand.
ACACTGGTATGATTGTGCGCCAGAAGATGGCCTATCTTCGTACATCCGAAGGCACTCGGTATTCCTGCATATGTCGATAAGATAAGGAGAAAGATTTACAGAACGTACAACAAATTCTAAGGAGGGGTTTCAAGGAGATCTACTATCCAGGCGATTTGAAGTGTTTCAAGGCAGCCATCCACTCTTCTATCGCTTCTCTGTTAAGAAAGTATTATTATTATGAGTTTTTTACTGGAAGTCCAAATTGATTGGAAATCAAGTAGGCGCATCTGCTTCCCGAAGCGCCACGAAAGACTCGAAAGAAAAAAAGAGCATTCCAAAATTTAAGAATTTTCGGCTTACCCATTGATAATTTTTCTCCCTCATGAAAATAGTCATATCCAGGATAATATTTCTTTGGATTTTTTAGTATGGAATAAAACAGAATCAAGATTGTAGAGGTTAGATATATCATGTTAAAAATCATGAGCGTTTTTTTTTTCTCTTGGGTTTAAGCTGCGTGATAAATTTGTGTGAAGACCTATGGCACTTTGTTTGTATCAATGAGCCCCACCAACTTGGTGCTATTTTCGATAGTAAATTACCTTTTGAAATTGCTTCTCTGTGTACTTACTACGAGGGTACAATATAATAAAATATTATTTAAGGTTCAAATATACATTTTTTTTTTTGGTTCCTTTTCCATTATATGTAGAAGTTTGAAGACTGATTTGTAATAAAGTGGGGGTTTCTTGTACATTTATATGGAACATATCTTAAATATGAGAATGAATATCATATTCGATTTTTTTAAGAGAGACAAAAACAATGTTATTTTAATGAAGACACACATTGAATAAATATGTTTTTTAGTAATTTTTACTCCATCTGCTGTTTTATAAATACATAAACATGTTTTGCCAAATTATTGAATCGGCAGTAAATATTTTCTTATGCACCACAGTCTTTTCACAGGACACATTTGTGAGGCATGTCTTGCACTTCAACGCGTTCGCGAAGAAAAGTCCATTATCTTCTATGAGATGTACGGATGTGCGTCCATTTCGCCTCACTTTCTGGGCATTGGATAGGGTCCGAAAAACTTCAGACAAAATTCCGACTACAGACGTGTCTTCTGCTAAAATCCCATGTCTGAATTAGTCCACAATCCGGGTATTCAGAACGCGGAGCTATTGTCACCGAAGCCTCTCTTGGTGCGCTTGTATGTTTGGCCTTTTGGAATAATTTATCCAGTTTTTCTTCAGGTCTACTTCAAGCATTATGACACTTATATAGGAGGCTCAGAGTGGACGTTCGTCTATTTAATGGCAATAGTTTCCTTGAACATGTTGCTTTGGTTAATGCCGCATTGGAATCTCAATATCGATTCAAAGTTTAATTACGTTACCGTATCTAGTGTGGCACAGGCTTCTCACATTAAGATTACACCCGCCCCCAATTCGGGCATTGGCGAGATCTGCGAAATACAAAGAGAGGTTTTTCCCGATGGTGAGAAACAAATTTCGTTCTTGTATCAGAAAAGACGGCACTTGCTTCTTAAAACTAGTGGGAAATTCTCTCCTCCTGAATTCAAGATCGATGAGTTGCCTAAGTTGTCATATTTTCAAGGCCATACTGGGTTAAAAGGGAACTTGGATAAAATGGTGAGAAATTACGGCCTCAACAGATTTGATATCCCAATTCCTACATTTATGGAGTTGTTCAAAGAACACGCCGTGGCTCCCTTTTTTGTGTTTCAAATCTTTTGTGTTGCTTTATGGTTGATGGATGAACAATGGTACTACTCTATATTTTCGTTGTTCATGCTAGTTTCTTTTGAGATGACAACTGTGTTTCAAAGAAGAACTACTATGAATGAATTCCAAAGTATGGGTATCAAGCCATTCACAATTTATGTCTACAGAGATGAAAAATGGACTGAAGTGCAAACGGATCAATTGTTGCCCGGAGATCTTGTTTCCGTTACCAGGACCAGCGATGAGAGCGCAATACCATGCGACTTACTCCTTCTTGATGGTACCGCTATTGTTAACGAGGCTATGTTATCTGGTGAATCGACGCCATTATTAAAAGAATCCGTGAGATTAAGATCATCTGACGAAGTTTTGCAACCAGATGGTCTTGACAAGAATTCTTTGTTATATGGAGGAACGATGGCTTTGCAAGTTACAACTCCCAAAGATTCTACGGTGCCGGTTGCTCCTGATAATGGTGCATTGGCCTACGTCTGCAAAACTGGGTTTGAGACGTCTCAAGGTTCTTTGGTCAGGATGATGATATTCTCCAGTGAGAGGGTTTCTGTTGATAACAAGGAAGCTTTCTTCTTTATTTTGTTTTTGTTGATTTTTGCTATTGCAGCGTCGTGGTACGTCTGGGTCGAGGGAACGAAGATGGGTAGAATTCAGTCTAAGTTAATCTTGGACTGTATTATCGTCATTACTTCAGTCGTCCCACCTGAATTACCAATGGAATTAACAATGGCTGTGAACTCTTCCTTATCTGCCTTACAGAAGTATTTCATTTACTGTACAGAGCCTTTCCGTATCCCATTGGCTGGTAGAATTGATGTTTGTTGTTTCGATAAGACTGGTACTTTAACTGCCGAAGATTTGGTTTTCAAAGGTTTAGCTGGATTGAAGGATGGAGATGCAGACAATCTTCTCACTTGCGATGAGGCACCTGAATCCACAGCTCATGTTTTGGGATCTGCTCATGCATTGGTTAAATTAGATAATGGTGATGTTGTTGGCGACCCAATGGAACAAGCAACTTTGAAAGCAGCAAATTGGACTGTTGGATACAAAGACACCGTTGAAAGACCCAACGGTGAAAAGACAGAGAAGATTAAGGTTTTGCGGAGGTTCCAGTTCTCTTCTAGCTTGAAAAGATCTTCTGCCATCACTTCTATCAGTACAGTTCCAAATAAAAACTTTGTTGCTGTTAAGGGTGCACCAGAAACTATCCGTCAGATGTTGGTTGATGCTCCAGCAAACTATGAGGAATGTTATAAATCTTTCACTAGGGCTGGTTCTCGTGTGTTAGCCTTGGCCTACAAATATTTGGACTCTGGCGTTAATGTTACGAAGATAGACAGAAAGAATGTGGAATCTAAATTATCTTTTGCTGGTTTTATCGTTTTCCATTGTCCTTTGAAGAGTGATGCTATCGAGACCATTGAGATGTTGAATGAATCCTCTCATCGCTGTGTTATGATTACTGGTGACAATCCTCTCACTGCGTGTCATGTGGCTAAGGAGGTTTCCATAACCACCAAGGATGTCTTGATCTTGGATTTCCCTGAAGATCATCACGGTGTTACTGAAGAGCATAATTTAACTTGGAGAAGTGTTGATGAAACAAAAATCATTCCTTTTAAGAGCAGCGATTCTATTGATCTCGATTTGTTTGAGAAATATGATATCTGTATCACTGGATACGCTTTAGGTCACTTGAGTGAACACCCGCAGATAATGGACTTGTTGAAGCATACTTGGATCTATGCAAGAGTTTCTCCTTCTCAGAAAGAGTTTATTTTGACTTCATTGAAAAACGAGGGTTACAGCACATTAATGTGTGGTGATGGTACTAACGACGTTGGTGCATTGAAACAGGCTCATATCGGTGTAGCTTTGTTGAATGGTACAGAGGAAGGAATGAGGAAGATTGCCGAGAACAGAAAAATTGAAACCATGAAAACTATTTACTATAAGCAAGCCCAGTTGATGGCCAACTGGCTGAGACCGCCTCCTCCAGTTCCAGCTTTAATTGCTCATTTGTATCCACCAGGACCTTACAATCCACACTACTTGACCACCTTAGAGAACAGAGGAGTGGATATTACCCCTGAGATTAGACAGAGTGTTGAAGTTGCGAAAAAGAATGGCACTCTACCAATTGAATTTATCAAAGATGATAGGGGCAAGCCAATCTCAGCTTCTGAACTTGCCGATGGTATAATGAATACCATGAATGCTGGGGATGACGAGGATGAGGTTCCATCATTAAAATTAGGTGACGCATCCGTTGCAGCTCCTTTCACATCCAAATTGTCAAATGTTTCAGCTGTTACGAACATCATTCGCCAAGGTCGTTGTGCACTTGTCTCAACGATCCAGATGTACAAGATTTTGGCATTGAATTGTTTGATTTCCGCATATTCTTTGTCCGTATTATACTTGGCTGGGATAAAGTTTGGAGATGGTCAATCAACTGTTTCCGGTATTTTGTTGTCTGTTTGCTTCTTCTCCATCTCGCGCGGTAAACCACTCACCAAGTTGAGTAAGGAGCGCCCTCTGAGTGGAATCTTCAACATCTATATCATGGGTTCTATTTTGGGTCAATTTGCGGTGCACATTACGACCTTAATTTACATTACCCGTGAAATCTATATCTTGGAACCACGGAACGCTCAAGTCGACTTGGAGAAAAAGTTTTCCCCATCATTGTTGAATACGGGAATGTTTTTGCTTCAATTGGCACAACAAGTCTCTACGTTTGCTGTGAACTATATTGGTTTGCCATTTAAGGAAGGAATAAGAGACAACAAGGGTATGTATTACGGACTTTTGGGAGTTGCAGGGTTGGCAATCATGGGCTCAACTGAATTCATGCCTGAATTGAATGATGCAATGCAATTTGTTCCCATGACCACAGAATTCAAAGTTAAATTGACGGGAAGTATTGTTCTTGACTTGGGAGCAACCTGGATAATTGAGATTATTTTAAAACATTTTTTCATGAACTCAGGTGCTGCAGACATCGCCCAAAGAGGCTGATTTGGGTGATACTTGAAGATATTACCAGTAAGTATTGACTCCTTCATTACTAGATGAAATTACATATCAAAGTGGATTTAATAGAATATTATTTTTGGTTATTTTGTTTCGTGAGAACTGAAAAGTCCAGCGTTCTGTCTAAGACAAAAATCTTAATTGCATGAATATCTCCTAAGCGTATAATTTTTACCTTTTCCGGTAAAAGGGATGCAATCTCATTGAGGGTATCACAAATCTCTTTGTCTGTCATAGCATAAGAAAATGAATCTTTGATAATTGATACCATTTTCCCCATTGGCATTGTTTTGAAAGATTTTTGCTCGCTCGTGTTCTGGAGAGTTAATTCGTAAAGTACATCGTATACTGCAGGAATCTTGCTCTTTATATAAAGGGCATGAATATTTTCGCTTGATTTTCCTTCTAGTTCAGTTGTCTTCTTTTTTTCTTTGAGTTTGATTCGCTCTAGAAGTGAAAGCCCACCCGATTGTGTACTTTCCTTTAGCTTAAATCTAGGAAGACTATTGGAAAGAGACAGTTTTGAATTTATAGATGAGGGTTTGCTCAGAACACCAGAAATTTTGCACGGATTTTGAGACAAGCTTTTAGAAACCATTGTGCCTTTTGAAACCTTAGTCGGGATTTCTGAAGATTGGCAACTTGCAACACTTGTCAGGATAATTCTTTGTTTTCTTGGGAGAGAATTTTTCAGGTTATTCAAGGTGAGACTTTGCCAAGATTCCATATAAGGTATAGCGATTGCTGAAAGCTTCACAGGCGTGAGGCCAGTATTCTCCAGAGAGACTAGCTTTTCGAAAGCCCTTCTACGATGTGGTAGTAAAGTACTGAAGCGAATAGGCGATATACCTTCTGGGGTACATACTCCATAGTCGAACGAGTTCAAACCGAAGTGAACAATTTGATATGCTTGTGGATCGAATTGCAAGATACGCTCTAGCGTGCTTGAATCTATTCTCCTTCTAGTGAGCTGGGTCGCTTTTTCACAGAGATCATGAACCTTGGGCACAGTTATACTAGTGGAATAGTGTAGACTGAGTACAGTATCAAAGGCAGAAAACAATATTGGGAGATCTCGCAATGTGATCGTTGAGTCAGACATTATGAATTGGTTTTGTTATAATCGGGAGGCTGGTCGCTGCAACCGTGAAAATCAGAAGCCTGTCGTTCAATGCAGTATTTTGGGTCTCCCACTTAAGACGCCGCGCGTCGCGCGACTATCAATTGGGTGGGTTTCGAGTGAATGGATTGACTTTTCCGCCGAAATCAAATGTTGAATATTAAAGATTAATTCATGTTTTCAATAAATTTGCTACCTTGAAATATTTTTGTTACCATGAGAAAATGAGTTATTATGCAAGAATTAGGCTTCCAGAAAATGAAATCTAATTACCATACATACCAATAGTGCGTCGCCCCGAACTTCGTAATGATAATTGTCCCGAAAAAAACTTATTGAGCCTTCGCAGTATCAAAAAATAAAATCTGATGATTGACCTTTTACTAGTTTTTCACCCTTTGTTATTTATGCTTATAATGTCTGGAATCCGATGTATTCGTAACAACCAATGTAAAGTACTCTAAAATACAAATCGTCAGAATGACCAGCTCCACACGTGACGTGAGACCCAAGTTTGAAATTCATGATGCATTCAAGCCCGATGTAAATACTGATTTATGTGATTTTGATAAGTAAACGACTAGTTTTTTATTTTTCTGGTCTCAAGAAGACAAAAATGGTATGGTCCCAAGAACAAGCCCACTACCTCGTTTTTTTTATCAGAACCCGATGCTCCTGAGGACGTCTTGCTGACCTCTGCCAAGCCACGATAACCTTGCAGAGCAGATGAACCAGTAAAAACATGATGATGATTGAGTGAAATTTTCATCCAGCCCTACAGCCACCCCAGTGCTGAAGAAGAAACAGCGAAACTTTCATACCAAAAAGGTACTCTCAGGCAATTACTCTCAACCACAGAGATTCACCAATGAAGGAAAGTACCGACTTCAAAAACAAAAAAACTAAAAAACGTTTCGAAACCTGTCTTGGCCCGATTGAACTAATAAATTTGATATTGGTAGTAAATTACATACAGATACATCGACATGGGACCAATAGAACGGATAATTACGCTCAATAAGAACTTGAGTAGCAGCAAGCGTACTATTCCGCCTTACCATCGACGTGATTGAAAGAAGTCTGAAATGGTCTGTTCGTGGGCTTTTTTGTCTTTTTATTATATGCTCCTTGAGTTTCGACAAGACATCCATGACTTCTGGCTGACTTTTAGGTCCGCCTCAAGGCGGATGGGCTGGGCAAATATTTCAAGTACCTGGTGAGGTATCGGCGGCACAATTTTGGGACCATCCTAAACTTTTTTCACTGTCACTGTTTCCCTTGCCATCTGTGACGAATTATTCTCTACATTGTCGCTCGAATTTTCTATTGGCATATTGCAGCAGGTCCGAATTGAACGGTAAACTCGCCCAATGCTTCATCTCCAGATTCGTCGTCATTGGTTTTGTTGTTTGCATAAATAAATGCTCCCAAATTAAGACCTGGTTTCCCAAGCGCATTCAAAAAAGACAAACAACATCACGCAAGCGGTGATCGTAGGTATTACTTAACCAAAACACCAATTCCTTGCACTATCAACGTTTTCATTCAATTCTCACCCTATTATAGAAATGATCCTCAGGATTCAACATTTTTTTTTAACGAAACATTCTAACAAAAAAACCTCTTTCTTCAATCTTAAATTAATGTCTCCTCGCAAACCTTGTCTGGCGGAACAATTTTTTTGACTCCATACTCCACTTTAACGAAAGTTACCTCGATTTAGCTTGTCTCGATTGGTTCCTGCTAAACTTATTTAAAGTACTAACTACTTTTACCATAAACCAATGTTGAAACAAAGTGTAGACAAACTTCTAGGCTTAAGCCATACCCACAGATGTACCTCATTGCATCTATCTCAAATTTAGAATGGTCAGATGGTACAACAACACTATACAAGGCAGATACCTCACGCATCTCTAGGTACGTCTGATCCTTTCAGGAGCAGCTAAGGAACCTTAAGCTAACTAGTTTGATCAAGAAAACCCCAGACCCCCAAAAAGGTCACCAGTATTAGAATTACAATGAACGAAGACACCCGAACGCCAGGAGCCCTTGCCAATGACATTAGTTCATCTCGAGAGAACCTGTTTACTGTCCGACTCAAGTACGTCTTTGTGAATAATTAACATAATGTCATACGACTTATTTCTTGGAAAAGGCGAATAATAAAATTCGCTACCGAGAATAATAATCAACATTAGTGTATTTCCCCGTAAAAATCATCTAGATAGAAAACTAAACAATAGATGCAACAAGTGCCACAAATCACACGAATCCATTCAAAATTCGACCGCAAATCCTACTCAAAATCAGTCACACCTCTCCTACAGGGTCTTCTTGCAGTAAGAAAAACGCAGAAGGTATTGCTGAGACTACTCCAATGCCCCCATCACAGCACAAGCTTTCGTACGTTTACCAAGAACAGTTAATTTTGGTAAAGCCCAACATGAGACGATCCGCGGCTCGACAGTATTCAAGTAAAAACTGGTTATACGATTTTTCCAAGCATCATACAGTTTTAACAGGGGACATCCTACACCGAGATATCTCTTCTTCGATTACATACCGTAAATTGTAGTATTTTAGACCAATATTACTATCCTGGCGAAAGTACAGCACGCGCACTTTATATATATTAACTCCAAATATTTTAATCATCTATATATATCTCGATCGTGTGAATACAAGACTGACGCGCGTAGTCACACATTCCACTGCTCGAATAATGTACCGCCCTAATATATGCCTGTTCGACGATTTCCATTCTGATCAGCATAATACCGTCTAACGAAAGATATCGTCACTTCAGTATCAACCCCACTAACTTCCTATCCGTATCCTTCATTTTCTATCTCGTTTGTGTGAGACTTATGTCTCATATCCCGAAGAAAGAACATCATTTTGAACTGTTGCATTTGGGAAAAGACAGCTTTTCCATACCCGATATGATAGCAGGAATGGACTTACGTTGCACTAAACTACTCACCATCAGTACAGCAGCTTTTATGATATAGCTCAACACGTAATACAACGACTAAATCGAAGAGTACCAGGTCCAACATAAAAAAATGGTAATAGTCAACATTTTCTTGCGACGTTAACGATTATTTGTAATGTTTCTTATCATGTACTCAGGACTTCAAATTTCAGGCTTAGGCGTATTATGATCTCCCATACGCGTGGAATTCAATTACACTGCATTCTCCCTCCAGACATAAGAACGATGATATGGTCAAACATATAATTCGAGAGTCACATAAAAGTACTTCCTTTCATAGTCACATTATATTGCTTGGGTATATGCGGTAATTCCACCAGTTTATTTATTGTCTTCGACGTAATGCATTACCATAGTATTGTTCTATTCATTGACAAGCAATATATCACGATACTAACTTCTTACTGCGTGTGCTGATGGATATCTTATGGTAATCGCACCAGATAACTTTTACTTATGCAAGCGTTCGCTCGTCCATACACATATGACATATGCCCTGACCACTCGACTAAATCAAATGACATAATGTGCGTAAACTCGAAAATGTAGAAAGGAAACGTATGTTTATAAACTTTGCCAACCTTTTGCAAATTGTACACATTCAATACTTAACTTGGGGCCCATTAGTTATTCTTCATTCAATGCAACTACGTAAAGAGAGATATATGAAAACCAAAATGTCAGGTCTATAGGACGTGACAACTGATGCACAGAATGAGAATTCAAAATTCAAGACAATCTCTCTGAACAATGTAAAAGTACATTAACCACTTGCAATGCACCTAACTCATTGTCTAACTACCTCTACATAGAGAAACTGTCTCAATACTCCTGTCTGTTATTGAAACTCAAATCAAATTAACACAATATAACGGCTACGAATTAACTTATTCATTACATAAACATTTCTCTACAGGTCAAAATGACCCAGTGAATCAAAATACTAAACCAATAACCCCGTGTATATCTTTGTCATCCAAATTACATTCCCTTAAGAAATAAATCGAATGTAGTGAATTTATAACCAGATAAAGACACGAGGCATATAATTCCGCTTCTCAAAACAATGCACTCCCTTCGGAAATATATGAATTTTCGGGTAAAAGTATTTTCACTTTCGGGCTCTCAAATTAATGTTACCACCCAAAGAATGTTAGTGAGGAATCTCAACATCCTTTAAATTTTTAGTATCTACATATCATTCATACGATACAGTAGTTCTTTGTTATCGTGCTCCATATGAAGAATAATGGACCTGAAGCGGTATAATACTGTTCGACTTTGAATTCTGGTCCGAGACATTACTCTAGGAATGGGGGGATTATGGGTAAGCGGATATAGGAAAATATCACACATCCTTTGATGTTAATGCCGTTGATGTATTCGAATTGGAGACTCTTCCACACGCCAAATGAAATGATACTGCGGGTATGCCCAGTATTATCATACGAAAGATAAAGTATAGGCTACGAAACATGTCATCTGAAGAATATTAAGATCTATATAGTCGATTTAATTAAACTCACTCAAACCAGAAGACAAACCACCAATTTGGTTTTTGTCCCGGTATCACGATAACGGATATAACTAAATCGTTCGATGCGGTTCACATATATGAGGATACATTCATAAGTGAGTATAATCTCTTCATTGCTTTTGGTTTTTATTGAGAAGGCATAGGAAGTTTAGGAGTGGTCGTATGTGGTAACTCATTTGTTACCAAGATTTTCTATTATTGGGTATCTCGCCGAAATATGCTTGACGTAATTCTATATCAAAAAATGGTTCATATACCGTTATTCCTGTTATCTTAAGTTTTGAAATGAAGGCCTGACAACACTTATAGCCACAGGCGCAAAATAGGATATAGCTACAATTGGGCAACAAGTGGAAGAACGAACTGGCAATGCTACACTGGTTAGATTACTTGGTGTGATGATGTATCATGACCCGAGGTTAACACCCTGTTTATGATAATAAGCTATAATTTTCGGTTTTACCAAAATTTCTAAGCCAAATAATTAACCACGTATCAGGACGTATATCTTGGAATAGAGGGATAATTTTTTTTTTTTTAAAGAAACAATTGTATTACAGGAAGCCGCTTCAAACAAGAAGATTGATTATTGTTACATGAAAACATGACACATTTAGGAATAGCTTAATAATGTCTGCTCTGTTTTGCTTTGGAGACTAATATGGATGTCATTATTTTTGAATAGTACTTTTATGGTTTGTGATTTAGTGGTGCACATTTAATAAGAGAATGGGAACCCAGTGTTGATTTAGCGAATACCTGGCCATTACTTGTGGGTGACCTCGTGAAAACCCCATTAGAATCTTTTGTAATACCATTGATTTGTTTATAAAGGTAGGAGGAGTATATTTTTAGGTATTCGCAAGAGTTTTGCAATCTCGTATCCGTTCAAGGATGTTTGGCTTGGCATTATTTTTCTATCAGATGTTCAACATAGCGAGACTGGTTGAACAATTTGGGACCAGTAAGTGTCTGTATTAATATAACTATCTCGAGTGATTAAGAACGGAAAATATAAATAGGAAAATGACATGCTTTGAAGGAAAAATAGAATCAAAGTAAAGTGACGCTAACGTGGCGAAAGCATGAATTCTTTACCGCAAGAGGAGCATGTGTAACAAATTTTATCATAAATAGTAATGAAGATGCTTTCAGTAAAGGCAAGAATCATAACTTGAATATGCTTAAATGAGGGAGAAATATGGTATGGAGTAGGTGGGCATCAACCGTCTGGCAAAACGTAAAACCTTAAATAATTTATATTTCTTTACTCCGGGTTATCTTTATGTGTATATTATAGGTATCTATGTATCTAACCTAAAGATCTGTGTATTTAATAATTAATGATTGGAAAAATAGTTGTAGAATTAAAAGGCCGTGGTTCTGTTGTTAACATTGTTAGCAGGAAAGTATTACTTAACTTGCTTTATTTTTTTGGAAAACAGATTAATATGGCATGGCAACAATTCGTATAGTGATAAGTTAACTTGTGAGATTTCAGGCATCTATTCTTCTGTGAGTAATCAGTTCTTTCTACGCGGCTATTGTAACGTCATGTTAAATATCTTCAAGGAGGTACAAAGGGTTGGAAAAGATAGAAGATTGGTTTGCTTTCAACGCAATTTTGGATTCACCCCAAAGGGGGTAACAGTCCAATGTATGTTCTTTTCAAAAATCAGACCAGTTTTTCGTCTCTTGTTATCCACGTGTACTTCGTGGTTTTTTCCCTCTACAAGATTTTGCTCTCGCACAGGGCACGCCACCTTAGGCTTATCTAAGATTTCTTCAAGCAGTGGCACTTTAGTAAATCTTCGTTTCCGAGTATCGCGACTGGTGATTGTTTCTAAACTTCGTAATAGGTCATTGTTATGAAGTGTAAGAGTGCTGTAAATCTCCAAACTACGTACAACATCTGTGTTAGAGTGATAGACTTGGTGGTGTAGTTTGAACGGAAATGGCCCCCGTATAATCATTGGTATAATAATTTCCAACCATTGAGAAGAAATATTTCTCCCGTTCAGCTTACTGGTTTCCCTAAATTGATCGATATTTGCGCGATCCAGCAATAAAGCAAAAATCAATCGTAGGAGGAAACTTGGATGTAAGGTTTCGAGAAGAGCGCCATAAGTTGCATGCATTGTTGAGAATGGAACATCTTTCAAGAGACCCCTCCTCAGAGCCAAGACCTGAACAAGGTAAAAGCTACGAAAGTCGTCGGTAGAAATTAATTTTAATTTTTTGACGACCTCTGACTCGACATTTTCTTGTATGGCCACTAACTGTTGTGTGTCCCCCCTTTTCCTCATGAATTTTTTGTACTCTCTCAAACAATATAGCACTTGTAGTTCTATATTTTGATTGGGCATGTTTTCCTCAATGGAGATTCGGACTTCGGGAAGTCTATCTAAAGAAACCCAGAAATTAGTATAGAGCCATTGCAATGCACGATGACTCGTAGACCGTAAGAGCTCCAACGAGGGCAATTTTTCGTGAGTAGCACAGTGGCGTATTTCCACAAAAGAATGGGGGAGTCCAATATCTTTGGCCAAGGACAGAAGAGCAATTGCATATGCTCCTTGCTGAAATGGATCTAAAATTCCGTTAACGAAACGCACCAATGCCATTGAATATGCATTACGAAGAACAAATTCATCGGAATTTGAAAGAATATTAAGATTCAGAGTCGAAATTTCATTTCTTCCATTGCCTCTTACTTCATTGTCACGTGTGGTGTCTTTCAAAATGGCTGATACAATCCAAGCAGTAGCATCAACCGCGTGAGGGAGCTTGCCTCTAGTTTGCCAAAAGGTGACTTTAGCGACAGCAGTTCTGAAAGATTTAAGGTCATTGAAGTCGGTATAAAAAAGATCTCTGACTTTTAATAGCTCATCCTTATTCTTGTAAGGCGTGATCTGGGCTGATCTGCTCATGAGGATGAACTAAGAAGCATCACATAACATTGAAGTTGCATGCGCGCCACAGTTGCGGAGAAGAAATGGCGGTTCATCTCAGATGCGATTGAGAGAGCATAGACTATGCATCGGCAAATTTTATAATTCGAAAATCAGAAAATAATAGAGCTTCTTCGATAGAAATCACAATTGGTAAAATGAGACTTTTGTGGTGCCGTTCAATCTTCTCTAGAAACTGCCTTTTTGTTTTTTTTGCTAAATTCCAGGGTTTGAATTATTTTAAATCACATATGACCTTATCACATATGACCTTGATGATTTATAAAGTTGAATTATCTTCCTGAAAAAAAAGTCCATTATTTTCCCTGTTACTCCGTAAAATTTGCTTTGTTAATTCTTGTTTTACTGTCCAGCTTTTCTTTTCTCATTATACCTGGTTTTCTTCTTCCCAAATTTAGGACATTCCTCTCATGTCTAGGCTTCTCCAATTCCAAAATTTTGGCTTATGCCGCTGAATTGGCTCATTATCTCGCTTTCCTCGTAAGAAAGTACCCTGCAGTCACCCACTTTTTGATCGTATGGAAACTTGGCCACCAAAAGTGGCTGAGCGTCTATAGCCATTATCTCCAGCTTCCCGCACGCGCTATCCCAACTGATCAACACCACACCATATAAAACACTTGAAAGACCAAGTAACACGTACATCAACTGGCCAAAAGACATCCCTCCACTGCTCAATAAACTATTAAAAACCAAGTCATTGAACAAGTTGACTAAATTGTATACCAAAAAACACAAAGGGTACAATATTGAAGTCAGAATATTTGATAGTCCCAAATTGAAAGCCGCAAGTTGCATTCCAACGATGCAAAGAGTTACTAACAAGAGTAGGACTGAGATCACATAAGTGGACAGGCTTTTAGGAGTCGAGCGCTCTAAAATCATCTCAACGAGAACATCTACTATGGACTTGGCCAAAAGGAATGTGTGAGCTGTAAGTGTTCCACTTATAAGTCCATAAAGAATTCCCTTGGTAAAAACAAGGCGCGATGTAGAATCTCTGCCTGTTCTAGATGATCTTCTCATCCGAATATATGGTTTCAGCTGAATATCATTAATTCGATTAGATATCAGCCAATTTATACGCACCAAAATTGCCATGTAGAAAAACGTAAAACACCACCAAGTAAGAAATCCTGGCTTCAAAAATTTGTCGAGTACATTACGGAACCTTTCATCTGCACCCACATCCAGTGCAGGAGGCAACGTGTTCGCTCCGTTGTAAGCTATTACAAAAGCACCAAATGCAATGATAATTGTTCCACCGGCTAGCTTTTTGGTAAATTTTTCCCCGGGTAGAAGTGTACAGCTAAGAACCGAGTTGAAGATGAGACCAATACTCTGCAACGGGGACAAGATTATAAGTGGTAGAGCAGTCAATTGTACCAAAGATCCAAACACATTGGCAACTATGAAAAGTAGAAACCCAAATAGCCAAAGGTTTCTTCTGTAATTATGTGTGTTGCGTGATGATTCACGGTCCATTGATACGACGCTCTCCCGGCGTAGGTTCACCACAGAATTGTCAGATAGCTCGTGATTGTAAGGAATTGTATGAGACTTTCGCTGTAGAGTAATTCCTAGTGATTGGACCGCTGACAGTACAATGGCTGCGACGCAACCCCAAAATACTGCTGACACTGGCATTGTTAATGAAATGTGTGACAAATAAAGTTGGAAACTGAGTAGCGATTCTGAATGTCAGTTCCGGTCCCAAAAATAATATAGCTCGCTGCAGTACGCAAACTTTTATACACCTCTTATTAGACCAATTGGTAGAGTGATCAATGACTTCGGTCCCAAAAAAATATCCCTTGTCGTGGGCATGAAAACAGATAGTGTAAACGAGGACTGGCCTTGGCTGTGTTGATATAGTATGCAGTTATGCGGTATCTCTAAGATGCACTGATGTAATACCGACCTGAACACATTTGGGTACTTTTCTGAATCCTAAAGCCTGCAATGTTACTCGATAGTCCTGGTCCTTTCTCGAACTTTCAATTTTGAACGAGTGTCAAATCAATTATTGCGCTTTTCCTGAAGTGAACTAAACTCGTGTGATCCATGGGACAGTACATGATTGAAACGTTCTGGCGCATCAAGTCTGACAGACGCGCATATAGAATTCGACCTGGAACTCCATCTGGGCCAGCCGAGTTTACCCCCAAGAACTCTGACAAGCCAATATCTGAACTATTTTTGTAAGTTTTGTAAAGATTGTAGTACAAGCCAATTTTTTAGAGATGGACTGCTAATTTTTCAAAAAAAAAAAAAAAGAAAATGTGATACTAAATATTTTGGGTTTTAAGAAGATGCTAACAAACGCATGCATTCTTTGCACGATTTCACCCTTGAATTAGAGGAAGAGGCCACCCCGCGGCTCGCACCAACCGCCCCACATTTCTCACCGCCTGGCCGATTTCCTTGGAGTGGAATAAAGTTGCTTGGCTGACATACGATACTTTTGATGACTTCTCTTACCATGAAAAAGGATGTTGGTGACATATTGGATGGGCTTGCTTCGGAATCTTATCCAGAAATTGTTCGCGGTCTTGATACTCTAGAGATATTCCTAAAATCACTTGCACCATCCGTGAGAAAGCATCACCGATCAGGAATGCTAGATTCTAAGCTATTGGCTCTCATTTCCCTTCAGAATAATTTCCAATCAAACATTGCCTCTGGTCTCCTTCTGACGTATTCATTTTTTTCAAATACACATCTTAAGGTGGAAAATCAAGTGCTTATCAAGGCCAACTACCTTCTAAGTGGAATGCTTCTCATCCACCCTGAATCAAGGGCTCTATTTAGTCGTGGGCGGGCCATGGCTGTAATGCTATCATTCTTGGACTCGAAGGTCTTCCGATACCTGGAAGATGTTAGTGTTTCATTTGTATCTCTTCTAATTCATATTCTCATCAAGAATGTGAAAAATATGCGCCTGTTCGAGGAAAACAATGGCTGCCAACTTCTAATTCATCATTTAAGTGTGTCACCAAATGACACGAAGGATGGGCATAGAAACGGAGACAGCGATGAAGCGGTCCGTCAAAAGATTCTTCATTTCAAAGTTATTGAGTTCCTAATCTTCTATTTGGCGGACGAATCAGAGCTTCTCAATTTACCACAGAATAATGGTGCACGTAGCGTTTCCGTGAGCGAAAAGGCAGATTTGTTCCGTCCCAAATTTCCAGGAATTGATGACTTGATCAAAAATTTAAATGACTTGACGTCTCTTAGATCGTTCCCTGTTAATATTTAAAGTACTCAATATTATATTCACCCATTAGATTAAGCATCATTTTGTTTTTTCCAATTTTGCGTACTTTAGGTTAAACTTAAATTTTTTTAAGAAACAATTGCTTATTAGAATGAAAAACAAATCAAAATGAGAAAAAAGTGATAATAAAATATCAATCCAAATCTTTTAAGCACTTGAATTAACAAATTTAGTGATATACTGGATCAAGTTTATTTTTCAGAAGTTAATAGATCTTGTGAATTGTTTGGATGTTTGAGGTCATGTCTTTATGAGCTTGCGCGAATTCCGCATCAATTTTCACTTACTCCACAACTCACGATATTTTGCCGTCGATGTACAGCCATATGGAATATCTACAGAAATGTTTCAGCAAGACCACAGGCTGGAATGAAGATAACATATATTCAAATATTTTGTCGACATCCAATGCGCTCCTCGACTTTCCGATCCCCAGAGGCGGTAAGCTCGAAGTTTCTTCGCAGGCTACCGCCAACCTGGCCTCATCTATGAGTCTCCTGAATCATCAAGCAGTGAATGGGTCTCTTGCATATATTTACCTGAGTGCTCGTCTTTCTTGTGCAACTGGAACAAAAGATATTTCGCTTCAGGATGCAATAGCTGGGTTCCGAATCATCGAGCCTCATGCTTCCACAAAGGGCTCAAATGCTACTGGAAGCTTTAAGAAAGCATCTTTACTATACGGAAGAATGTATTTCCCCGGATCAGCACTTGAAGCAATGATGATAAAACGACTCCTGTCACGGTACCAGCTCTTGATAAAATGCATCAATAATCCTCATGTTTTACAGAATGGAACCATGATCGTGTATCTTCAAGAAAATGCTCCGCGCTTCTCACGGGAGTATGTATATTCTACAAATGAAGCATTAATGGGCTTTCGCTGCCTCTACAACTTCGGATCTGCTTCAAAAAGCCAGAATATGGCAGCTTTACCCAAATTTGATCATTCTGTAGTATCTGTTGGCGCCGAGGTTTGGTACGCTGCAATATCAATGAGCCCCGGCCTATCCACTGCTTGTCGCTACTCTACCCGTTCTACGTCGACAGGAAAGCCATTAACAATGACTCTCAGTTGCAATCCTATACTAGGTCATGTTTCATCTACTTACAATGTCAAGACATCGGTGTCTTCTACAGTATGTTCCAAATACGACTTTAATTGGTTCTCATATGCAAGTAATCTTTCGATAGGATTTGAGCTCTTTAATTTTTCCAAGAATCCTTCAGTTTTTTCGAACAATCATATGCGTCAGGGTAGCTCAATTCATCACGATACCTTGGCACCACTTTCTCTCAACGATAATGATTATTTGTCTGTGATTGATTCCATAAATGCACCGCAATCGAAGGGTCGAAAGCCCAGGTTCATTAATCCAATTGAGCATTTAGACGACAGTTTTCTTATTAATTCCAATATTCTCAAGAATGCGTCTTCAGCGGATGCAAAGGGCCAAGAAGTCATTTCTGAATTTCAAAAGTTGGTCAAAGGAAGTAACTTTGCTAGTGTAATCAAGGGTTCTACAAGTTTTAGTGACCGAATGCTAAAATTACTCTGGGTGGGTCGCTATAAGGATTTCTTGGTGAGTACTGGCGTGAAGCTCAAATTAAGTAATACAACGCATATGCCAGAACTTGACCGCTTTGGGATCACATTTGCTTATGCTTGTTAGCGTGTCTTTAATTCGACGTTCTTACGATTTAGGAGCGCACACGGATATCCAGGAAAAAAAAAACGGAAAACAAAATACACCAGTACACCAAATTGACTATTCAAGAGAGCACAGAAAAAAATTATCCACAACTATAGATCGTTGCAAACGAAATGAACAACCAAGAATTTTACCGGTTGTTCAAACAATCGAAGTTGGCACAAGTGGCTAGTCCTTTGAGCAAAAAGGTTAGAGGACCTAGCTCCTCATTTCCAACACATCAGATAATTTACACACCAAAAAGCAGTGCGTCAAGGTCTGACTATGGTATGAAGACTGCGTTACCTAAGCAGGTTGGCGAGTCTCACATTGCCTTCAACGATATCGATAACTCCAAAAACATTCCCGATGTGGAGAAGCAAGCCGGTCCACTCTATACAAGATTGCGCTTCCAGGAATCCGAAGTTGTTTTAAAGAAATCTTACAATAAAGCAAACCCTCTTTTTGCATGGGATGGCTCAAAATCTTTGCAAGGAATGAAATCAGATTTATCAGATAATATCACAACTCAATTAAACATGAACCAAAACGCATCCTTACTGGAAGTAAAGAAGACGATTATGGAAAACCCAGACTTGTATGCCAGCTTCAAAAGTTGGGTTCTTGAACATAGTCCGGAATCTTTCATGTTGAAGGTTCCCTCGAAGTTTGATGCTCTTCTCAAGGAATTCATCTCATCATCAGGTCTAGTTAAGAAACGCGATCATATGTTGGAAGATTTAATCAAGGCACAGAACAGGGCAAAATCTCCCGGTGCAAGAAGTAGTATTCAAGGTACTGCTGGTCTCTCTTATCTTCAGAGAGGAAGACTTATAAATCTGCCAAACGGAATCAAGCATGGCAGTATTGTTCCAGGCCGTCTTGTGAGAGAAAGAGAGGCTGCTATCGGCGGAATCGTTGCCAATGTGAATGAGAGAACCACTATGTTACAGGCAAATTATGCAAAAAATTCCCCAGGTAAACACACGAAGCAATTTGTTCTTCCATTCAAGATTAACGAAGCTGAAATGACTTCAAATGGCTCCGTGAGATTACACGCCGACGGTGTTAAGGTCGGCTCGTGGATGCTGAGGTCTGATTTGGATAGCCACTCAGGTAGCTATACTGCATCCAACCCCAACTTTGGTAGTTTATCTGAAAGAAATCAGAAGGACTCTTCTGCCTTAGAGAGCTTATTGGGATTGGTCTCAAGATCAAGAAACTAACTTTCCACTTTGTAAATAGCAAAATTACAGTTTATTATATCATATAATTTTCAACAAACTATGAAACTATAATTCAGCAGATACGGATTCAGGGGCCGATGTATCTGGAATTTTATTTTGGAAATCTCCCAAGTCTTTGCGAAGTTCTGGATTCGAAGGAGTTGGGGCTGAGTTTTGGGATTGACTAATAGGGTTAAGCAGTTCATTATCTACCACAGGGGATTTCTCTTTTAACCTTTTGACCCTCGGGTTTTTGTTATCTCTAGGTTTTCTTTTTTTCGCTTCAATCGGAGGAACAAAGCCTGTCATTTTTTTCTCTTCTGCTACGGCAGTATTTCTTAAATTCTCCGCAAAGGCCTCATCCAACCGCGCGTCCACCTGATACCAAAGATAAAAGCTGGACATTCTTGTTCCCGTTTTAAGAATATGTTCCATACGCTCCTGAACTTGCTTAAGAGGCTTCATACTATTCTGAAAAATGGGTATGAAACGCGAGGGAATATTGTGGATGGTGAATGAAAAAGCGGTATACTTAATATGGGGTGGTCCTGGCGGTGAAATTGGTTTTTTCTTTTTTGGAGGAGGGCCCTTTTTCTTTGTTCTGAGGGCCCTGGGTTCCGATTTTGAAGCCAGATCCCCTCCGATGAGTGAATTATCATTTTTAGGATTTTCTTCACAACCCTCTTCTTTAAGTTTCTTTTCCTCTTCCTCTTCGCGTTTTTTGACTTCTGATTCATAAAGGGAATATTCTCTTTCATACTGCTCCACTTCATCTATATTGTGGATCCACACATGGCTAAGTAAGATATCATTGAATTCAGTCCCGGCCTCGGCATCAATCGGCACAGGAAGTTCTGGTTTCAAGACCTCACAAATAGAATCCTGTGGAATAATATAACGCACATTAGGGTTTTCTAGGAATTCAAATACCAAAGTTGCGTCATGGAGATATCTTTCTTGGAAAGCTGTAAGCTTCATAGGGTTGAAAACTTTTGGTTTTGGAAGTGGCTTTTTCTCAACTACTGGTCGTGCCTGATATGGTCTGGGAAAATTGGAAGGAAGAGGGAGACCCCGACTGAAATAAAGTTCAGCATGATGTGGTTGGGGGCCCATCTGTTTAGCTCGCTCGATATATTTTTTAAAACGTGATATCTGAACCTCCGACGCTTTACCCAGAGCCACCTCTTTCATAAGATCATTTAGAGAAAGATCTATCTTGGCTATCGCATTCAAGTTAGATATCATTATTGTGTTATCAATAGATTGTAGATTGGTAGGGGAAGGTCTGGGCGCAGACAGGGTTGTAGGTTTGGGTGAAACTTTAGGGGCAGGTGGTACGGAAGTGATAGATCCGACCTTCTGGTGCACATCATCTGGCCCCGAATCTGAGACCGGTAAAGATGGCGATATGGATGGTGCCGGTAAAGTAGGAAGGGGAGTAAGTGTTACTGGAGGCTTCGGGATCTTATCAGAATCATTCGAAGATTTCGAATTTGTACTTGGGTTGGCTAAAAGTGATCGTGGAGACATGGCAGAAGAGCAAGTAGGGGTGATGGCATCGGTGTCGCAAATGGGTTTGTCTTCAGGTGTCTTGGGTTTACTTTGGTCATTAGAAACAATTATTTCACCCGATAATGACCTATCGTTTGCTATATTTTCCTTCGAATTTGAAGTTTTCTCATTCTTGGAAAGATTAAGTTCTTTCAGGGTATTAGACAAGCAATCCTTATCCCGTGGGGTGGCTCCCTTAGAAACTGGTATTGTTGTTCGCGGAAGATCAAATTCATCATTTCCTTTATTCTTTACTGTATCGTTTCCTTCAATAGGAACAGAATCCTCAGCATCACGCATGTTTGTACTGTTAGCAGGATTCTGGCATTCGGTGTCAGCAGTGACTACCATATTTACAGAATCTTTTTGCTCAGGGGGGTTACTTTCAATGGCTGGTTGTTTTGGCTCCTTGGCAGCTTTAAAGGGAGTCGCAATCGGTACGGTTGACGTGGGCAGTTCAATAGACTGTGAATCATCCACCGTTTTATTCGATGCCGAAACAGAATCTTTGGTGGTTTCTGTATCTTTGGGTCTTCCAACTTTCGAAATTTCAGAAATAGCTCTTGATTTTTCCGAGCGTGAGTCTTTCGCAATAAAGATTCTGATATCCATCCGATGCGGGCCCAAGGTTATCGAAGACTCGCACAATTTAGACATTACATCTCTAGCATTGACTTCTGGGCTCAATACGGGCATCCGGGTGCGGGCTTCTAATGAATTGGTTGTGGCTTTTGCAAATCTCCGCTTATTTTCCCGATCATTCAAAATCTCTTTCTGTTTTTCTTTATCCATCTCAGCTAACTTTTTGGCGTAAGCAGTTTGTTTGACCCAATGAAGTTTGAACATTGGTGCATGGTAAACATAAGTACTTCTCGATCTTATTAGAGAGTTGTATAAAACTGCAGAGTCTTTGATTGTTAAAGGATTTTTCAAAATGTCCTCGTAGTGTCCGTTGGGTGGTTCGTTGTATGAAATCGGTAAGCCTTCGAGCGTTTCAAAAGGTCTGACTATTGTATTTTCGAGAATCTTTTGCTCTGCCTCTATCTCCTCTCTTTTTGCCGTGGTGATACGGCGCCGCATCCGCGAAGGCATTTTCTTGGTGTGTAGTGCTTTATTTTAAGAAGGTAGTTGTCAACTATGTAATTTATTTGGCACGCTCGTAAATTTAGATGGTCACGTGCAAGTTTGGGCAGGTTGCGGCAGGCCCCAGGGTTAGGCCCTAGGGTCACTGCGATCTCATGTGGTTGAAATAAGTACAAACTGGATTGGGGGTTTTTTTTTTTCTTTTTGATTTATATTAAATGATTTTTAGCTTGTTGCTTTTTTTAGCGAGAATTATATAGTGCATATGAATTGAATAGTACACGCTAAAGTGTATTCACAAAGAGCTCTCCAAGGATTCAAGCCCTTGGATAAAGAGGGAAACCATATTCTCTAGGTCATTGACAAGTTTTGATACTGGAGTAGAATCCATAAATATTTCACTACTCAATGATGGTATAACAGGGAATTTGAAACTGTCTCTGTTGGATAATGGTCTCGGAATGGGGTTCTGGTGAGGTCGCGGGTGCGTTCCGCTTGAGGGAGCCTGGGTTGGAAAAGACCCAGAAAGTGGTGCCGACTTGGGACCTGGTGTGATAGCGCTAACCTTTTTCAGTCGCTGAAGTGCCATTAGGTTCTCAGTGCTTTTATCTCTTATGTCTGTCTGCTCTTCAATCTGATTGTCTTTCTCGGTTACGGGTGTCATAGAAGTGACATTGCCGACCAATGCAGGATTGATACCAAATTGGTTCACATTTTCATTCATGCGTTTTGATTCCAGACCTTCGCTTGCCAACATAGAAACTAGATTATGCGACGTTGAGGGAATCGGCATCTGTATTCTGAGAGAGGGCTTTTCTCTTTTGGGATGAGGTTTAACCGAATTTACAGATGCAGACCCAGATGTTGGTACAGGCAATGACAGTATTGAAGGGTTAGCTGGAGCACTAGAAGAAGCAGTTGCAGAAGATGACGGGAATGTCGAAGAAGGGATAGTCGGAGAAGTGGGGAGATTGACCATTTTATTATTCACATGATCCGTATTCAACTTAAAATTGATGGGCTGAAGCATAGGGTTATTACTGGAATGTAGCGGTCTCATGGACTTGGACGGGCTACTAGTTGAAGAGATATCCGGAAGTGCCCCGCTAAAAGCCGCCACTGGAGATGGAGTATCTTTTCTGGTATGATCAGTAACATGTGGGGGTGTCTGTGGAATATGCTGATCCAGATGCGAAAATTTAGTGCTTGCTGACACTGAATTCCCCGAGTTAGAGATGGTCTTCTTGCGCTGTCTCGTGCCATTGGTGGGGGAATTAACCCTGGGCTCCCCAACATTCCCACTATATTGAGATGTTAAGGTTGGTGGCTTATTTAGTTTTGGGAATGTGTTTTGAGGAGACTGGTGGCGAGAGATAGAACGAGAAGCCGCCAAATTCATTTGCGATGGCGTTTTCAGTTCTAATCCAATTCGAGACATGCTTTCCATATCTGGTATTTCAATCGTTGGGGAGTTCATAAGTAGAGAGTCTGGAGCTGACATGTTTGGTAATCGCGGGATTTCAAACTGAGTATTTACCGAGGTGAATGGTTCCAATTTTGGGGAGTCTTCCTCTTCAAACAAAGAAAGTAACGATTTTGGAGCACTGGACATGTTGTTTGCTGACAAGTTAGCTGAGCTGCTTCTTAAACCACCACTAGAAGACCTGAGAGGTACAATCGATTCCTCGCTTGTTTTTGTTCCAGGTTTTGAACTGTTAACCAGGTTTGTACGATTAGTTATGGTATCGTTAAAACGCGAGTCCTGGTGATTGTAATTATAATTAATTGTTTCTGCAGTCATTGTATTCTGAGCATCTTCCTTTCTTGTCGAAAATAAGTGGCTTTCACCATCTTCACCGTAGTTATGTATATCGTTAGCCATTATGTATTCTCTGGAACTCAACGAGTCGAAGTCCCATTTCACCAGAAGGTGATCTGAAGCTTCTGAGGTGTCATCCTCCGAGTCACCAGGAACAAATATTGAATCTCGAGATGAATGACGATCTCGCCAAAGGAGATACCTTGAAATGAGTTCTTTTAAAGTCGATGTCGACAAGCTTTTATACTGCTTAACAAGCTTACATTTGAATAAATCATCGGCTGACGGACGCTCGTTTGGATTTTCATCAAGACAAAGAGCAATGCACTCTTTGAGTGCAGATGGGTATTCTCTGCCTTCAAGCCGTGGCGGTGCTTGTTTTTCAATCATTGTCATGGCCCAGGTCGCATTCTTATCGCAGTATGGAGGGTTTCCTGTTGCAAGCTCGTAGATGGTGATTCCTAAAGACCAAATATCCGCCTTGAAATTGTAGTGGTCTCCTTCTCGAATAACTTCAGGTGCCATCCAGAAAGGGGTGCCTGCTATCGTGGTTCGCTTTGCTGCAGTGGCCGTGAGCTGTGCTGCCACTCCGAAATCACAGAGTTGTACATGTCCTTCATTAGTAACAAGAATGTTAGCTGCCTTCAAATCTCGGTGAATAACACCAATTTTGTGAACAGCCAGAAGTGCCATTAACACTTCTCGCACAATAACACCGATATATTTTTCTTCGAACAAACCGGCTTTGAGTAAGGTACGCATCGAGCCTCCCTCGCAGTAATCCATGATGATCCAGAGTTTGGTACCATCAAGAAACAGACCATAATAGTGAGTAACGTTGGGCGCATTTTTCAAATCTGCTAGAAACTGGATTTCTTGTTGGACATCAACTACCTCATCATACTTGGTGTCAAGATCCAAAACTTTGATCGCCACTGTTTTTTTTGTTTGTTTGTGGTAACCCTTATAAACAACACCAAATTTGCCTTGACCAATCACCTTAGTGCGTTGGTAAGCTGAAATATTCAGCATTTTTTTAGCTCTTACGGGGGTTTTCTATGGATAAATGATAATTCTCCGTATGTGGAGAAGGTTAAGGTGACGTCTTATCTGAAACGCTAGTCATGTGGTAAGTTGCGCGTGATCGCGGGTTGAAAACGACTGGAACAGGTGGAGGAAAAAAGTAATTGGCCTGGTACTAAAAATAATCTAAGTTTAGAGTGAGTTAATTTGCTTAAGACGCTCTAAGAATGCTTAGACTAGGTTGTAGATAAGATTAAAAAAAAATAGATATAAAGTACTTTCCCCAGAAGCATACGATGGTGTTTTATCACCATTTAAACTTTTTATAATTTATTCCCCCCCTACACACAATTCATTCATTAATACATACTTGTTTTTTCGACTTTTAACTTTAGTTTCTAACCCATAAATATCTTTTACGTTTAATTTATCTGATATTTAAAAAGCAATGAATATTTCTGCAAATGAACAGGATATTGCCCTTTTTATTTAGACATTTTGCCAATTTTCTATATCTATATCTATTTCGAATTTTTTTTTTATTTTTTTTTTGTATGTAGCTTTTTCGCTTAATAATATCGCGGATGACTCTTCTCGAAAATCGGAAGTTGAAAAATAGATTGGTGGAACAGTACGAAGGTTCTTACACTCCTTTCCTACTAAACTTCGAAGAACGATATTTAAATGTCATCACAAAAAGAGAAAAGATTTGCTACTCTTTCGAGAGACACAAATGAGACCAAAATTCAAATAGCATTGTCACTTGATGGCGGCCATATTGCCGTGGAACAGTCGATTTTTGGCAAAAAACCAGTCGACGAGCATGCCACACAACAAACTCTGTCCCAAGTCATAAATGTACAGACTGGAATAGGATTCTTGGATCACATGCTTCATGCGCTTGCAAAACATTCAGGGTGGTCTTTAATTGTTGAGTGTATCGGTGATTTGCATATCGACGATCACCACACAGCAGAGGATGTTGGTATAACTTTGGGCTTGACCTTCCACAAAGCCCTCGGCCAAGTAAAAGGTGTCAAAAGGTTTGGTTCAGGTTTTGCTCCATTGGATGAAGCCCTCAGTCGAGCCGTTGTAGACTTGTCCAACCGTCCATACGCCGTAATCGACTTGGGCTTGAAAAGGGAAAAATTGGGAGACTTATCATGTGAGATGATACCTCATGTTTTAGAGAGTTTTGCTCAAGGGGCATCAATTACTCTTCACGTTGATTGTTTACGTGGATTCAACGATCACCATAGAGCAGAGAGTGCGTTTAAAGCTTTGGCCGTGGCAATGAAAGAAGCCATTAGCCTGAATGGAACGAATGAGATCCCCTCAACTAAAGGCGTCTTGTTTTAAAAAGAAAAGATAAATATATATACTGAAGCTGCAAAGCACAATGGCTCTCTTTCTATCTCGTTTAGGTAGAACTCTATAGACTGAGTGCGTTTATTTATTTACGAGGGACTCCTCTATTTCCAATTTAGACCGAAATTTCCTCGAAAAAATATTTAAGATCATGAATTCTAAAGGTTTCTTTAGCCATGAGTCTCTTGTAGATCGTTTCACGTTTTCTGGCACGTGTTACTAAAAGATTTACCTGATAATAGGCAACAAAAACGAAAGAAAAAATTCAAGCAAAATATGAATTTATCTCAGGCCTTGAGTGTGGCATATCAATCAACACTAAGAAATTATGGACGAGAAACAAACAAAAAATAAAAAAAATAGAACCTAACATAGGAAAACCTGCCCATTGCATTTATTAATTTTGATGACTTTCTGATCGCATTTCGAATTTTCGCGCTCGGGTCTTTCATTTGGGATTTAGGAAATTTAAGTTCAAGAATATCAACTCATCTCAATGAGAAGTTTTCATACCAGTCAAATTGTTAGGGCGATCAGGCCAGCGTTCAAGCCACATAATTCCCGGAAAGGAATCCGAAGTTTCGATAAAAATTTCGATGTGGGTGATTCAAAGAAGGAAGTGAAAATATGGGAGAAAAAGGGCATCTCGAAGCATGAATTTTTCATCAGAAAGTACGGCAACATTTCTCCCGAAGAGCGTAAAAGGCTAGACGACAAAGTTAAAAGACAGAAGTCCCTTCGGGAGCAGCGTAAAGTTCATGAGTTTGGTGACAAGTACGATCGTCCAAGAAGAGAAAGAATCTCGTTAAACCCTCTATGTGAGTATGTATATGGGACTCACTCTGTCATATCGGCATTGACAGCAGCAAAAAGGGAAGCATTCAGTACCCTTTACATTCATAATATCAAAGAGCACACTCAAAAAATTCTTGGACTAGCAAAAAGATTTGGTGTTAGGGTCGTGGAAAAGAAATCTAAAGGTGAGTTGAATACGCTCAGTTCCAATGGAGTCCATAATGGAGTAGTCTTAGAGACAAAACCGTTGCTCTTACAAGAGATTTCTTCTTTAAGTAAGGACTTCGATGGAAATGCTGGCACATATGAAGTAAACGTCATTGATGACACGACGCACAAAGAAACAAAAAACACGATAGATATTGTTCGACCTATTGAAAATAGCACTGGGAATTTCCCACTTGGTGTTTTTGTGGACGGCATCACAGACCCTCAGAATCTTGGCAATATAGTTCGGTCTGCCTACTTTCTCGGAGCAGACTTTATGGTAATCCCAGAGTCAGAGTCTGCACGCTTAGGTCCCGCGGCTGCGAAGGCAGCAGCGGGGGCACTAGACTTGTTTACTATCTATAAGTCAAGCAGCTCGCTTGAATTTATTGACTCTGCCAAAGCAAATGGTTGGACTATTGTTACTACAAGCTCTCGTGAACGTGGCGATGATCTCGAAGATATGAAGCCCAAGCATCGTCAGCACGTATCCAGCAAATATGTTGATCTGTCTGAATTGCCTCGAATAATGAATATGGCTCCAATGTTAATGGTTTTGGGAAGCGAGGGAGCAGGTGTCAGAACAAACGTTAGATTAAGATCTAACTTCTTGGTCGGGTGGAAGAAAGGTAGACAGGCTGATACGTTGGTCGACTCTGTGAATGTTGGGGTTGCTGCTGGGTTGTTGATAGCTAAATGTTTGCAGTAAAATTCTATTTTATGACGTATATTTTATATTGCAGTGCTTCCTGGATACTAAAACATGATAATAGTAATAATAAGGATAATAATTTTTACCTTCGGAATCTCTTGCCAAATTGGTAATTTATAGATACACTTTTTACTGGAAAATGTAGGCTCAAAATTTTTCTTGTTCTCTCACAATTTAGCACAAATTATTACAATCCACTATTATATTGCTGAAATAACTATTCTTTCGAAAATGAATACTTTGTAATATATCGTTCTTTTTGCAATCGGACTGTTTCCAAGATGGGTGATTCGCATCTGGATTTTATTCAAAATTTAAGAGATTCTGTAATGTGTTACGAAGTCAGTCGAACTTGTCTATAGCGAAAAAGTTTATTCTAAGGCCTTGGCAGCTACCATTTTAACCACCCTTTCATATCTGTACAATATAACAATGTCGAATAATATAATATTTATTTGGAGTACAGACCCCTTCTACTGAATGGGTGAAAAAACCTTCCATTCTGTAAATGTAGCTTTAAATATAGAGGGACACGACTCAATTCTACTCTTCAAATTTTGCTTCAAGACATACCTGTCAGAATGTACTTTCTCAGAAGAGATAAGTTTCAGGTAAACTTTGAAGTTAAACAAAGGCGACATGCAGCTCTTGGCCCACCTTTTTAGTATGTATTGTTCTTTGAGCTTTCAATTCCGGGAATGTTTATTAGATCATGTTATCAAGATGCTTTTTTTATGAGACTCTTCCGAAATAATCATATGGTTCGAGTTGATACTATACGCTATTATTATCTCTCTTCTATAACTTTCCTATAATTTTAGTACTAGTAAAAGGTTAAGAGCGAAAAGGAAACTCTAAGAGGTCTTTAAAATAGACATAAATAGCCTGGTAAGATTGTATTATGTAATTTGCGAGAGCTAAACGGCCATTGAATATCCAACAAACGATTTTTTCCTAATAACTATACTATAGTTAACAAGGTCAAAAATACGTTAAACCCCAATCCTCTTACTAATGCTTTGATTATATTCATATGTATTTAAGATTTAAATTGTAGTATTTGGCTGCTAAGATGGGTAAATCTAATTGAGTCTGACTGTTAAATATTCACTAGAATTTTAAATTAACTCGACGTAGTTAGCTGGGAATATGCCACTAACTCCGTTATTTCTGCCTGTCCACCAGTCATCCGTTGTTTCACTCTTTTTCAATATGTCTATAACATCACCTTTTCTGAAGGGCAAATCTCCAGGCTGCTCACCTTTGAACAGATAAAGAGCAATTGCTTGATTGGCGCTTGATTTTGAGCCACCTCCAAAATTGGGCTTAGAATTAGTAGAAGGTCTGGAAGGACTACTGGTAGTGTCACCTAATTTAGTACCAGAAAGTTTACTCCCAATATTGTCGACATCGCTGTTACCTCTTCTTCGGGAAGATCCCCCATCATAAACATTGTCTTCCCATGCTGAACGACGAGAGTTTGTACCCACCGAAGAACGTGTGCTAATTCCAGTACGTCTGTGGCGGGAATCATCATCAGAATACTCGTCGTCAGAATATCCATACTCATCAGAGTGTCTTCGCGAACCTTGATATCTAACTTTATTACCTCTTGAATACTGGGAAGTTGATTCGGAGAAATCATCAGGGATATCATCATAATAATCATCGTTGTAGAAATCTTCATCAGAAATTTTGTTGGAGAAAACTCTGCTTTCCAAAAGTCTCATAAGCGGTTCACAACCAGACGGGGCTTCCACTTGTCCAGCTAAAATGTTTCTTGCCTTACAATTGCTTCCATAGAACTTTCTGTTGGTTTCTCTCCTTTCAATTATTGCTGAGCCTTCTAGAGATACTCCAGCGAACAAACCCTTTGTCTTCGAATAGGCAAACACAGCTGACACAGATTTCAAAGATGCAGTTCCAGCAGCTTCAGCATTTCTGCCTAAAGGACCAGCTGCAACAGATACGTTCGTACCCAAAGTTATAGATCCTAATTGAGCAAAAGATTCTACAGCAGATCTCGTATTAAGAATAAAAACAAAGTCTGTGAGCTCTGCCCCTATCTGGCCACCTACACCAGCACCAGCAGTGATGATTGCTGATGGAGGTGACCATGATCCATCTGGCAACCGGGCAACAATAACACCCGAACCTGCCCTCCCAGAGAAAAGGAATCCAGCTTTCAACACAGTTATGATAGCTAAACCTTTCGCATTTCTCAAAATTTCGGGCGGAATAACTTGATCAGGACCAGCAACTTGATTCGGTTTGATGAAGCTTGCAAGGACTTTCGCAGCTTTTCTTGAACAGTTAGTTTTTGGAACATAAGACTCGCTGAGGTGTGTGCTAAATCAAATCATAGATTGTTCTTGAAGTGCACAAGGGGATAATATAAACTGTTGATCTGTATAAGCATGAATACACAATAAAATAGAGGAAAAGTCTCACATACTTTGACTCGCTTCTCAAACTTCTGGGAATTGGATTGTTAATACCCATATTTAACGGTATGGTTCGCTGATGGCCCGAAAGAATTACTAATATGGAAGGCGGCCGGTTAGAGCCGGGGAGGCAAGGGTCGCACGGTACGGGGCGTCGCGGAGATCTGGGGGAATCATGCGTCAGAGCAAAGGTGCACCGGTCCGAGGAAAAGTATATGAGCCACTTTACCTTGAGGACAAGAGCAAACTAAAAAAAGGATAAGCGAAAACTTATTTCTTTTACAAAAAAGTCTGTTCACGTTTGAGATTTTTAGAAAAAGACGGCCCATTCCCTAATTAGCAACAAAGATTGATATTCATGATGATTTGAAAGCTATACATTCCATCCTATTAAAAAAATCGAGAAGGCAAATAAAAAGTCTTTTATTGTGAATTCGCATACAAGTTTGATTGACCATAATATTGTATTAAATCTGTAAATTTTGGTAGTTGAAATAAAATGGATCAATTCCTTTCAAAAATTACAGTAATCAATTCAACTGGGTCAACTTTTAGTTTCATCAGTCGAGTATCGATTACGGATCGGCTGGTTATGCAGATGTACCTCCCCTTGCAAAGCTCAAGATGCGGCCCTGGGCTTCCCAAAGTAAGATTGACGTGAAAGTTTTTCTTAGTTATTTGACTACCTATAAAACCCATATGATAAGACGATATCTCTCGGTTCCGATACAGGGTACATTATACTTTTTTTTTACGTATTTTTTTTAAAAGAATTTATAGCGATTTCCTGTAATACTAACTGTTTTTCTAACTGTTTTTTTAGTATTGCAAGATGCCACTATTTATATAGAGAAAAACCTGCAAAACGTCTGATTAGTGTACTGAGTATTGAAGGCCTCCGGCTCTCCCGAGCCCTAG
The DNA here is from genome assembly GCA_005406065.1 of Metschnikowia sp. JCM 33374. Lineage (NCBI taxonomy): Eukaryota > Fungi > Ascomycota > Pichiomycetes > Serinales > Metschnikowiaceae > Metschnikowia > Metschnikowia sp. JCM 33374. The sequence goes on from BIMT01000129.1 coordinate 266,139, forward strand.
ACCTTCCTCCTTACACTAATGGCTGTGTAGGTTGCATGAACTCGTCTTTGCCTCGAGTTGAAAAAGGTTATGAGACAATTCCTCTCTGTGCCTCCTATACTTCCCCCTTATTCTAACCGCCCTATATATCTGGTCATACTATCTGTACCTTAATATGGAATACAAGTTTTTCTTGAGCTTTTTTAAAAAAAAGAAAAAAAATAGAATGGGGCATACTGGGAATTGAACCCAGGGCCTCTCGCATGCTTGATTCTGTTCATTCGATGATCAGAAACCCAAAGCGAGAATCATACCACTAGACCACACGCCCTTTCTTGTCTGATAAAATGTCTCTGTCAATTACATCTTTACATCTGAAGTCTTTCTCACGTGACGAGAGGTGCGCGCTCCTCACAAAAAAACTGGCGACTGGAGGAATGATATAAGATAGGGAGCAATGTCGCGCAATACAACACCCTTACCTCCCTGAATCAGATGTGTCCTGCCTAAGAAAAAAAAGCTAAAATTTACTATGCTTTAAAATACACTTAGGTACGTACTTTTCGTGTAAGCGGAGTCTTGTAATACAATTGTTTCTTCAAAAAAAAAAAAAAAAAAACAACAACCTCTGACGCAAACGGAACCACCTTTTAAAGTCTTATTATCTGTTGAGAACCACTAGGAGCTTGTCAGAGCCCCGCTAGAGATCCTTATGGTGTCAGGTCCCGGGCACCCATGGGTCAAACCTAACAAAACCAAAAAAAATTAGAAACTTCCTGTAACACAATTTTTTCTTTAAAAAAAAAAAAAAATTAAAACATTTCACGATAATATAGCCTTCTATCTCTATAAAAGGTCGAATTTTATTTTTCCGGTTTGAGTTTTAACAGATAAATGCCAAGAAGCTTTTGCTGAGCTTCAGCGTGAGGTAATTCGCGGTTAGACTCCAGGCATATATTTGGGATTACTGTAAGCAAAAGAGACGGTAGAATAGTTTTAGGTAGTGTTGGTTTAGGCCAACAGTGCCGTCCCTCATCAGATGTAATAAGCTGTAATAAGCATAAAAATTTCAATTTTTTTTAATGTTTGTATGGAAGATATAATAAAGAGAATACTTTTATCTTAAGAAAAAAAGAAACGCCTTTCGAAAGGTTGTTTAGATTGAAATTATTCAGCATGAAACAATCTTTTTTACCCTGCAGTTCTTGCAGTTCCTGTCGGCTCCAGCGTTTTGTGTTGTGCACGCCTCGCGACGTTTTTGAGCAGTCAAGTCACACTTATCAACCCCTCTAGGTATCTAGCCTGATTCACTTACCTTCGACTACCCCACTCATCGATAGCAAAAAGAGCTAAGATTGCTTGGAACAAAGCTTTATTCATCTTTGAGATTTATAATACTACTCATTAGTAGTCAATACTGCACTGGTGTCATACGGTTGTTTTTGGGCTGACTCCTCTTTTGTGGCCCCTTGAAGCTGTAAGGAAATATCAACCAGAAATTTATTTTTAAACGGGAAATATCAAACTAGAACAGTTTAAATTTCTTGCGTTATCTTAAGAGTCTCAGATAATAAATATAGTCTGTTATTGAGCTCTTTTTGATCTTGTCCTTTATCGGTTATTCCTTGTTCCTTTACACGTTTTAAAACTTGAAAGACATCTTTGAAAGAAGAAATGGGTATCTGTTTCAGCTGTTTGTCTTCAAAGAATGGCGATAGTAAGTACCCACCCCTTCTATTAGCCGAGAATGAACGCGAAGCTATATCCGCTCTTTTACAATATTTGGAGAATAGGTCTGACGTCGATTTCTTCAGTAATGGGCCTTTGAGATCTTTGCTGACTTTGGTTTATTCCGAAAACATCGATCTTCAGAGAAGTGCAGCTTTAGCTTTTGCAGAGATCACGGAAAAGGATGTACGCGAGGTAAACAGGGACGTGTTGGAGCCCATATTGATTCTTTTACAGTCTAATGATACCGAAGTGCAAAGAGCAGCATGTGGTGCATTGGGAAATTTGGCTGTGAATAACGAGAACAAAACTCTCATTTCAGAAATGGGTGGCATTGAACCCCTCATTAGACAAATGATGTCATCCAACATCGAGGTCCAGTGCAACGCGGTCGGATGTATCACGAATTTGGCTACACAAGATGAGAATAAATCCAGGATCGCCAAGAGTGGTGCTTTGATCCCTTTGACCAAATTGGCGAAATCCAAAGACATCCGCGTTCAAAGAAATGCTACTGGTGCCTTGTTGAACATGACTCATTCTTTTGAAAACAGACAGGAGTTGGTCAACGCAGGCGCTGTTCCAGTTCTAGTGTCCTTGTTGTCCAGTGATGATGCCGATGTACAGTATTACTGTACTACGGCCCTATCAAATATAGCTGTTGACGACCAGAATCGCAAGAAATTGGCAGCTACAGAGCCAAAATTAGTTGGCCAGTTGGTCAGCTTAATGGACTCCCCTTCTCCCAGAGTCCAGTGTCAGGCTACACTTGCATTGAGGAACTTGGCTTCAGATTCGGGCTATCAGGTGGATATCGTGAGAGCTGGTGGTCTACCTTATTTAGTTCAGCTTTTGACATGCAACCACCAACCACTTGTGCTAGCCGCTGTGGCTTGTATCAGGAACATCTCTATACATCCTTTGAATGAAGCATTGATAATTGAAGCAGGTTTCTTGAAACCATTGGTTGCTTTATTGGATTACAATGATCTGGAAGAAATCCAATGCCACGCAATTTCAACATTGAGGAATTTGGCAGCATCCAGTGAAAGAAACAGATTGGCACTTTTGAATGCCAGTGCTGTTGAAAAATGCAAAGATTTGGTATTGAAGGCTCCTATATCTGTACAACTGGAGATATCAGCATGTTTCGCCATATTGGCATTAGCTGACGATCTTAAGCCTAAACTCTATGAAAGCCATATCATTGATGTTTTGATTCCCTTGACATTCAGTGAGAATGGCGAAGTGTGTGGCAATGCGGCTGCTGCACTAGCAAACTTGTGTTCTCGTGTCTCTAATGATCACGAGGAATATATTCTTGGTAATTGGACTCAGCCAAGCGAAGGTATTTACGGCTTCTTAATTAGATTTTTGCGCAGTGGTAATGCAACCTTTGAGCATATTGCTTTGTGGACAATTTTGCAGTTGTTGGAGTCTAATAACAATGAGATACAAGCCTTGATTAAAGAAAACGAGACAATTTTGTCCGGAATCAAGAGTTTAAGCGAGAGTCAACAGAGCAACAATGTTACGAGTAACACCGAGCCGAACGAGTATGATGACCCAATGGTGGAGTTGTTCAACTTAACTCAACAGATCTTGCAAATTTTAGGCTAAAAAATCAAAAATTTATACGTAATGAATAAAGTATATATAAAATCAAACGTAATATTCATAAATATACGCACACACAGACAGGGAAGCTTAAGCAAGCATTGGGGGGTTACCATGTTTCACGCTTGTCCTTTTTCCGTCCTCGTTGGTCTTGCTCACTTCTTTCACATGCTCTGGTTGAAGTGATAGATTTTGCATATTAAAGCTCATAAGTTTGTCAATTTCAGAGCTTTTTGAATTTTCCTTGGGCTGTTTAGTAGTTTCTATCGCATTGCAAAATTCTGAATTTTGTGAATTTTCCCGTTGATTTTCAATTTTCTTTAAGGGAATCTCGACGGGTATTCTCTCCGTATTATCTTTGCCCGCTTTGATAATGGAAAGTTCATGCTCCTTCTCTAATATGTTCAACTCCTCATTAATCTCTTCTTCATTCCAAGTGGAAGAACCACCAATGGCTTCGGATATCTCACCTGTGAGTGCCACCTGATCATCTAATTCGGCAGATAAATCTTCCAAGCTAGCCAATGAGACTCGTTGGTTGAATGACGAGAGCACTGATTTTGCAGTTTTCAAAGAGTCGTAGACAGCTTCGTTAGTTCTTGCCTCATCAATTTTGCTTAGAATAAAAGTCAATCTATCTAAAACAGATAATTCCAGATCAAGACTTTTTGTAAATTGGGCCTTCTTTTTTAACAAATTTTTCAAGCGATAATTGGGTGCGTTTATAGAAAGTAGAAGCTTAAGTCGCTCAGGGATATCCTGGTCGATAGTTCTCTCCAAAATTGTCACATGATTCTCGATGCTACCGATGTTTTCCTTCAAATTTATTATTTCTTGGTCTTCCGGGGCAATTGATGTCTCCTTTCCTACTTTAATAAGGTAACTGAATGAGGTTTTATCGGGCCCACTGACTCGTTGGACGCCCAAACTCCCCATGTCTCGAGAAAGATAAGTAAGTATCGCCTCTATGTCTATATATGATAGATTCTGATCAATTTCTTTCAAAAAGTCATGGAACATTTGGAAATTGAGTAGCCGGGCCAGATATGTGCCTTGTTTACGAACCTTTTTCTCCAAACATTCGAGGATTTCTAAAGCACGTTTAGTCAATGTTGGCATATGCAAATAAAAATCACACGAGGATTCTCCTGTTGTATTTGGTGAATAAAAAGATAAGTTTAAAGATGTAAATATTTTCAGCCAAAGCTTTCGGGGAGAAAAAAAGTCGGCATACAGAGACAGTACAGTAAAGCCTTCTTTATATATTGACCACGGCACGAGTACCCGTTTCTCAATAAGGATGCTTAGAACCAAAGCTAGAGATTTGGGCGGGCCATATTGAGGGCTTGATAAAGTATCTGAGAGCATGTTTGAAGGTAAGGCGATAGTGGAGTGGAAAGTGTGGATGCGGAGGCACTGTAGTAGCAAAGCATCCCAAGCAGCGACATTAGCTTCATAGCCTTCCGGATTGATGTCCTTGAGGCGCGAGAAGTCGGAGAATAACGAAGCAAGTCGTGACTCTTTAAAGGAAGGAACTTGAGTAAAAACCTTGTTCATAATTAGCTTTCTTTATTGCAGTTAGTTGGTGAAGTTAATGCATGGGGGCAAGTCTTTGCTGCTTCGGGTGAAGTGTCAACGCGGTACGATAAGGCAGATAGAACTGAGATGAGATGGCAATGATATGAAGGGGGAGTCCAGACAGCTGGATACAAATTATTTCCCCGAGATTTTTTTTTTTTTTTTTTTTGAATTTTAAGTGATTTTAATTAGTTAAATTATCTGAATAACATTTCATAAGCCGCCATTGAATATGACTAAGGTGAACAAAGGTATTTTAAGAAACGTACACATCCATTTTAAAATCGTTAATTCTATGTAAGGGTACCTAAAACGTCTTTGGGTATAACTTTAATTATTCTGCAATATCGGAAGCATCTGGTGTGTAGTATTCGGAGGCCAACACACGAGATACTGCCGACTCTATCAATTGTCCCTTAGCACCCTGTCTAGTAGCGGACCCAATTTCTTCGTTGTCAAATAAAGCAACTAAAGAGAACTCATCAGAACCAATGGTTCCCGCTGCATCTGCCTCAATTAATGCAGAAATAGCAGCATAAGAGCATACCCTGTCATCGACTCTGGGGGCAAAAACAAATTCACTGTCTAAACCTCCTCTAACACCCTTCTGGATATCATATAACTAAAGATCCCACTGAACAATATCTTCCATCGCTACTCCTGCCTTAGAAGCAATGTATCTAAGCAACTTCAAAGGATGTTTGCCATACAATGGAGCAGACTTCTCTGCCGCAGTTTTCTCAGGCTCCTCCGTAGGCCCAGAAAAACCAATGACGGGAACAGCTTGCGTTTCTGTGTTGAAGGGACCCTGTGATGGAGCACCAAAGTGGGGAGCTAAAGTAGGAATCTTGGCAATTGGCTGAGGCGTCGAGTCAACCAATGTTTGCTTAACAGTACCTGACTTTGAATCCCTCACCAACAAACGCCCGCCAATTCCCAAGTCTCTGTACCACCATAAGGACCCTAAAGTTCCAGCATATGCAGCAACGCCAAGTAAGTCGTAGCCTTCGGTCTTGACTTTGTTGGAGCTTGGTTTCAAGGTCACGGTCAATACATCAATGTGTGAGCCAATGGCACCAACTCCTCTCTTAGTGGTCCAATCGGGCCCAACAACGAATGCGACTAAACTCGAGCCACTTCTATAAGTAAAGTATTTTCCAGGCTGCGATAAAATGCCTTTTATAACCAAAATTCTTCGTCAATCATTCTAATCTATATTCAAATTATCTAGCAGAAGCTCAACTTGGTCCCTTAATGAATCAACTACATCTAGAATAGCGGTAGAAGCAGGGGAGTCTGAGTGTTCATCGAAAAAAGACACCCCCAGGTCACAAGCTTGGCCTATGCGTGGATCAAGAGGGACCGAGCCCAAAAATGGGATGTTCATATCACGACATAGTTTTTCACCTCCTCCCGTTGTAGGTTTGAATATAAATGACTCCCCATGGCAACTTGGACAAACAAATCCTGACATGTTTTCAACGAGCCCTAATACTTTAATACCTGCCTTCCGGCAAAAATCAATCTCTTTTCTAACATCCAAAAGAGCCACTTCTTGTGGCGTGGTAACGATGAGTGCACCATCAATACCGGCATCTTTCATATATGTACTAACAGACAAGTGCTCATCAGAAGTTCCTGGCGGTGTGTCCACAATCAAGTAATCTAGATACTCACCCCAGTTTACATCCTTTAAAAACTGCTTTATGAGCCCATTTTTCTTTGCGCCCCTCCAAATAATTGCTGAATCTGGATCTGGTAACATGAAAGAAATTGACATGAGACCCAAATTATCTGCTGCGTACACAGGTGACCACCCTGAATTCGACTGGTGTATCGTCTCACCCTCAGAACCAAGCATTCTAGGCAATGATGGACCACAAATATCCAAGTCCATTGCACCTATTTCGAGATTTTCGTCAGCTGCCAAAGCCCACGCGAGCATAGATGTAAATGTTGACTTTCCAACACCACCTTTGCCCGATAAGACTAGAATCTTATGCCGAATGTTTTTGAGCTTTTCAGTTATTACCGCAATGTCCAAATCAGGACCTTTCGGTAGGGATTCACAAATGTTTTGATTCGGGCAACCAGCGCATGCATCCCCTTTACCAGCATCCTCAGATTCTGGTCCTGGACAATGTTCTGGTTCTGGTGCCTTTAAGTCTGCTGATGGCGGCATGTTGAATTCAGCTTGGAATATCACGCGTGAAGCTTTTTCAAGATTTTTTTAATGTTTGTGGATGCTCAGGGAATATTTCTAGTAATTATATTACGAATCCTTTGGTTAATAAGGAAAGAGAGCTGTTTTGCAATAATATATTAATAGTGCAGATTAAAACATCTTGATTACTAACGTAGAGTGCACGATTTCTCATCATCCTTAATCGCCTCGGTGCACGGATTCCCGCGTTACTCTATGGGAAGCCCAAGAGACATTAGCCGCGATTTTAGATAATTCCGTTCGTTCTCTCCCAATTTTAATGCAAGTATTTTCTGAGATAAATCAGATATGCTTTCGTGGTACTCAATCGCAATGTCTCCAATTCGTTTGGCAGCAATTCTCGATGATACAGTCAGTGTGAAGGATCCGTTCGTTTGTAAATTAGCCCCATTCACAAGAAGGAAGTCAATTTCCGTACTCTCAATCGTAGTTTGAATATCTTGTTCCTCAAGAATTTTGAAATACTTTTCATAAAATCCTGCTCCTTGATTCCATCTGGAAATAATGCTACCACTCTCGGGAAATCCAATAATGATCGCTCTTAGTCTCGTTATTAAAGTAGAATCCTCTTCAATAATAGCAGCAGGTCCAAGTTCGTCACAAATTATGTCATGCGCTTCATCCCACAAACCCGCAACCACCAATGCTTCTCCGCTTCCCCAAAAATCACGTTTGCGACGTTTTTCAATTGCATACGCCTCATAAAGTAATCCGCGTGGTACTTGAAGCATATCAATAAGAAAATGTTCTTGTTCAGTTCCCCTATCAACTATTTCAGCAACATTTTCTATGACAACATTTCTGATTTTCGCTTTCGCAAGGGCATCATCTGTCATAGAAGAGTAGACATAGATCGCCTCTTTCCATAAATTGGATTTTTCAAGCTCGGAACCATAAGAAAGTCCAACAGAATTTTGAATCGATACAAATCGTTCACTTCTCTCTGTGATCGACAAAACATGAACAATGAGCCACTTAAGTTGTTTGCTTAACTGAGACGCCACAATTTGATGGCCCACTTCCTGAATTTCGTTTGCTTGCAACGAAGAATATATTTTTAGCATCTCGCTTAAGTGGCACAGTCCTGATATTTCGGCAAATTTGGCAAATATCGTGTCGATACTTTCAGCAGGGTTGCCATAAAGAACATAGATGCTTAGTAAAATTCTAACAGGGAGCTCAGAATGGAAAGACTTGAAGTCACCAGCTAAGATTTTGAAGATTTTCACTATTACTTTAGGAACAAAACCTAGTTCATTGAAATCTTCCCATGCCTGTAGCTGGTTGCGGGCAATACTTCTAACAGTAGGGTCATTGGAGTCAATAAGAGTCAATAATGAGGCAAGATGTAAATTGTTCGATGTTGTAGCAAGACCAATAGCAAATTTTAAATCGCCCGAACAAACATATGAGAAAATCTGTTCCAAAGGATCAGCATCGTCAAAAGATGAAATCATTGTATTATGTGCTTTTAGCCAGGCAGCAAGTCTATCTCTCGTTTCGAGAGTCTCGAGTCTGCTGACTAGGTTCTCATTGCCAAAATCAACGCTCAGGTATTTGGCCAATTTACCAATATCAGGCTTGTCGAAGAGAATAGACGCTAGTTTCAAAAAATCTGAGTCGGAACTCTCATTGAAAATCACAGAAACAGTCGCGAAGGATAAATGCTTTGTTAACAGAACGCAAGGATAGCCATTTCCTCTTTTCTTGATGTCTGATTTAAGGAGAATACCCCTGAAGGCTTCAATGGTTGAGGCCGGATTAAAGTTAACTCCAGTCTCAATAAAAAGTTGAGGATCTTGCGAAATCTCCTTTGGAGTGGATGCTTGCTCGAGAACGTTACGCTGATTACTCGTTCCAGAAAACAAAATGTCATTGATCGAATTCAAAGCCAGCTGCAGATACCTCGGTGCAGCAGCAAAAGGTGCCAATGCCGAGTCAACATTGTTTGCGAGCTCAAGCTGCAAAAGCCAGTTTTTGGATACCGGCAAGCTTGTTTGTCGATCAAAATGAGTAAAGACCGCCTCATCATTAATATTCGGTTCGTAGGCCTTTTCATCCACAAGTTCATTGATGTCTCCATCTAGTGGCATATCATTGACAATATGCTTGAGGTAATCGTAGTTTCTAACCTCACCTGGGAAGAGAAGATCATCGAGCAATGGTTCCTCATGTGCCTTACCAATAGATTCATTGTCAGAATCATCTGTTATGTCACTCGCGTTTGCTGCAAGCGCATGTGCAAATTTTTCTTCTTTGAATGCATTGACTTCCTGATTGATTTCATTTTTTACCAGTTTTTGCTTGACACTTAAAGCACCACCATCAACTCTTACAGTTGTATCAAACTCCCATCCACCTGGAATTCCACGCGTTTGTCGTTCTATTTTTTGGCGCTTCAACTCATTTTGGTAGCTCTCATTCTGATATAACCGGGAGTAGATGATCGACGCTTCCAGCTCTTCATTATCTTGTTTTTTCTTCAAATTTCTTAAGCGTTCCATATCCTCTGTTTCATCGCCCTCTGTTTCACTATCATCGATAAGACCCCAAACACTAAAGTGCTTCACATTAAAGGTCCAATTGAAGGTAATGGGATCATAAGTCACAAATTCCATCCCTGTCATGTTTTGTAACCGCTTAATGTGGTCTTCAACGGTACGTTGTTTAGGAGGCGTCTTTAAAGTGATAGTGGCTGGAACATTGAGTTCATACCCCATCTCGGGGGAGACGAGGCCATCGTCATCATAAACGCGAACAATAGAGTCCTGAAATTTGATAATTCTGCCGAACAATTCTTTACTAACAGAATTTAAATCGTAATCACATTTCTCAAAAAGAGTAGAAATGTCAACGGGATAAATGTATGAAATTTGGCCATGGCCAACACGCCCGATTATGAAGTTTTCAATTTCACTGAGCATGAGGGGTGTCATCATAGAGAGCTCTTCAAGAGATGGGGAGCAGAAATATCCATTATTGTGCCTGTATTTTTCAGTATCTTCCGTTGTCGGAGATTTACTATCAGGTTTAGCCTCAACCGAAATACTGCGACGTTTGTTTGGTTTCGCCAACTTTGTAGGCCTCTGATCTCCGGATTCATCTTCACTGCTACAATCATCTTCAAAGCCACGGGGATAAGCTGGCAGAATAATAGCGCGTTTGCGCTTGGCCCTGAAAACCTTTTCTGCATCTATCAAGTGAAATTTGGAAGGGGTTGACTTAATAACCAACTTTCTGAATTCCCCAGCGTATTTTGGGCTAATATGTAAGCCACGCGTGCCATCCCAATCATCGTTTCTCTTCAGTTTAGGATTCCCAGAAACAGGGATATCGTCGACATGGTTTTGTTGAGTAAATACACCGCTAAGTTTCGGGTTGTTTGGGGTCAGGTTTGATTTGGTAGTTCCGCGAAAAATATTGAACGTCTTAGCCAAACGGGATACAAGAGATGGTTTTGTAGCACTCAGCACATGGAATGAGGCCGAAGTCAGTCTCTTCTTAGAGTTCTGTGCCTTGTTAAATAAGGAATTGGTAATCGACGAAGGCATGGCTTGCTCGGTTTTTGCGATACTCGCAAGCACTGAAGTTTGACCATAAGGGTTTTCAGAACTAGCAGAATTTGTGATAGGGCCATTGTTTTGTGTAGTTGAGATGCCAAATAAACTACCTGATCCTGTCGACTTGGCCCCAAAGAGACCACCCAGGGATGTGTTAGAGTTTCCAAAAAGTCCGGAGGATTGAGGATTTTGGGTACCAGAGTTCCCAAACAGAGTTCCTAGAGTATTGCTCGAAGGTGCGAATGTTCCCGCATTAGCCTGGGAAGATGAATTGCCAAATAAACTCGTGGTCAGATTGCCGCTTTGAGAATTTGACAAGGATGAAGGGGCACCAAAATTTCCCATAGTGCGCTTTGTTGGGTTTGAATCACCAAAAACACCACCCTGGTGCGTCTTGTTTGTATTCGAATTTCCAAATAGACCCCCGGATTGAGTGGCAGTGCTATTGCTGGTATTGCCGAAAAGTTGAGAATTTGGAGCGGTGTTTCCACTTCCAAAATTGTTACTTGTTTGCCCGGTAATGTTATTTCCAGTATTTGAGGAATTTGCAAAGAGTCCTCCACTCTGTGGATTGGTGCCACTACTGTTACCAAAAAGTCCAGACAGAGCACCGGTGCTACCTAAGCCACCATTCAATGACGAAGATGCACCCGAGGATGGTGGAACAGCAAACCCAGTTGTCACTGGTTTGTTTCCAAACAAGCCACCTGACGTCGAAGGCGTTGAATTGGGATTAGACCCAGATTGGAAGGAGAATTTTGTATTTGAAGGGCCAAAAGAACCATTGGTAGATGTATTAGCCTGAGATAGACCACCCAGCTTCCCGGTATTGCCAAACCCAGAAGATGTGCTCCAACTAGATCCTGTATTCATTGATTGGGGATTCGATTCTCAATGAAGTCGAGAAGAACTACTCTTGAAGAAAACAACCTACACTAGGAAAAAAACACATACATGCAGTACAATACACTTTCCAATGTATATGCACACCTAAACTTACAGGGTCGGGTGAGTTGCCATGATAGAGCGAAGACTGTAAGCTCAATATGTTGATAAAATCATGTGAAAATGGTTGAATGCAACCTAATTGTATAGCTTTGAATAAACGTTTTAAAATTACAGACAATAAGTTATTTATGGACATAAAATTGGCGAGAAGATTCTCAATTTTTCCAACCACAGTGTGATCTCATTCGATGTCCGGGGTGCGACGAGTAGATTAAGGGTGTCATCGGCATTCGTAAGAGTATTCTCATTGGAAAGAAATTCACCGCCAGATAGTTTTACTCTTGTCAAGTTATAAAAAGGGAAAAATCTAACTTAATCGGAAGTTAGCTCTAGCTTCATGTAACCTTCAGCGCAAAACCAAAACTTATCAAATTTTCTCAAATGTGGTTTGACACTATAGACAGCATTGGGGATACCAATATCCACAACATAGTGCAGTATGTCATCGCCAAGGGAGCCATTATTGTAAGCATGAAGAAGCCCACTAATTGGAACACCCAAAGAGGTAATAAACTGGCTATTAATTCTTAGCAGCGGGTCGGAGACAGTTCCAGAACCACCGTCAATGCCTGAAGCGATGTCAAGCGACAAGACTTGAAATTTTTGTCCAGGTTCGTTAGTCCAGCGAACTACTTGTCTGAGCATTTCCGTACTTTCTGTTGTATAGAAGAGATCAGATAATTGACTTGCAAATCCTTGCAATGAGTCCACCACAAGCTCAACTGGAGTATCAAGCTGGTTATTCAATATATCCAAGAGTTCAGAAAACTCTGTGCTCACAACTTTACCTCCACACTTCTCAAAGAGGTGGCATTGGTGAAGTGTATCGGCCTCAACTATCTCCTCATTGATCACATATGCTAAAACTCTCACTCCATGGTTAGATAAGTGTCTCCCAAGAGCAAAAGCCCTGCTACTGCAATGTCCGCTGCCAATCAAAAGCAAAACCAAAGGTGGCAAGTTATGGTTCTTGCGGTTACTTAAACGCACAGATCCACCGAGGATTTTTGTCACAATTAAGTTGTAGAGATTCAACGCACTGATTTCTGCTGAGGTCTTGATGTCTAGTCCAAAGCTTTCCTGTGCGATTCTCTCAATTTCCAAGAGTTGTACTGGCGAGGCAAGGGGAACCGAAGATGGGCCGTCTTCGAATGTGAACTTATACACCTGTGTTTCGCGATTGGCTTGATTATTGCTGGAATGAATCCCACCAACTGTGGCTGGCAGAGAAAGCCTTTGTGAAGAGCCTATACTGTTCCAGTTATCCTTCTTGTCCTTTGCAAGAACCATTTCATCATTATCGTATTTGTCCTGTGCCTTCTTTGATTTTTTGTCAATTTTATTGTGTCCCACTAGCCTATCCTGGGAGCTAACATTGTCATTTCTTTGGAAATCTGCAAATACAGACTTTTTGTCAAACATTGCTAAGTTGGCAGCAAAATCAAAGTCTTCCGAACCCTTGATATCTTGCACGTCCGACCCCCAATCTGGATTTTTTTTGGGTAACTTGGGCGTGCCGCTTCTAGAATTTGCTCCGGATACCAGGATAAACGCATCATCCAAGTGTGATAAAGTTGGTATTGGTTTTCTCTTTTGTTTACAGTCCTGTGGTAATTGAACAACCTTTAAGTCCTTGACCAAGCCATTATCTATAACTCTGTTTCCCAAAGAAATTTGTGAGCCATCCACATGGGTGACTAAGCCTTGGGTTTTTGTGCCATCTTTGAGGTGAAGCACTACTTTGTAATCGATGAACTCTGCCATATCAAGTGCGGACAAAGGTCGAAATTGTTAAAGAAGAAGAAGGACTGTGGTCTGGGTTTAAAATCGATAGCGTTGAACAGAAGAGTGCATTGTAGCATCGTTTGTGTTGTCTGCAGAGACGACGCATTGTAAGGATTGCTGGAGAGTAGTAAAAACAAAGTGCGAATTGAGCTAGCCTAATACTATAGTTATTGATGGTGCCCTTCACAATAAGGCAATGATAATGTATAATAGTTCTACCAAGTTCGAGGATTTTATTCGCTTGCTGAATAATCTATGTAATTGATATATTTTGCTCAACTTTCGATAGCTGCGTTGCTCTGGTAGGGACCAGATAGCTCTTTTGTTTTCCATCATAGGGGGGCACAAAATCCTGAAGAAAATCGACCATCAGTTGTGCCTGGGTCACAGAACGCATGATAATATCTTCAGAGCACTTCATTAAACGTTTATGCTCCTCGATGAATTGTGTTCGAAGTACTCCTTTGATCTCGGAACTTAAGTATCCGTTCTGGCTCTTCAATTCTTTGAACTCTTCATCCTTGCTCTGGATCTGGTTTTTCAAATATCTGATCTCAAAAGATTGTCTTTCACTTTCGCGAGACAAGTATTTGATCAAGGAAGACACCCCTCCATCCTTTTCGGTATTTTGGAACTTTCGTAACTGCTGTTGAAGAGTATCAATTTCTTCTTTTAAGGTTTCAATTACTGATTGATCTTCTACCTGAAGTGCAGCCCAGTCAACAGGCGCTGCAAGCATTTTTGAAGTGCTGGCTTTAGCCTTGGTTTTAATGTTTTTAACCTGCGTGGCGTAGTTGAGTGTCTGGTGAGTTTCATCGTAATCTGTAGGGGAAACACAGAATATCATGGATGTCTTGGAGTTTCCAGACAAATTTTCCTTTATCAAATATGTTAAGGTGGAATCTCGATATGGAACAACACCTTTAGATCCCAGAGATAGAATATTGATGCACCTCCCCAAAACAGTGAGAGATTTATTGATTTGAGTTCCTTCTTTTAACCTGTCAGACTGATTAAAGACCTGGGTTTTTGAAAGCCTCTCTGAACCAGCCAAGTCCACAAGTTTGATATTCGATATCATCTCTTCAACTGGAGCTCCCACAGATTGGGATGCCCGCATTTCGTCAGAAAACCTTATTTGCCTGAGTGTGAAAGTGAGAACAGCATGAGATCGAGAGCTGGCGTCGTTCATTTTTGTCGATGCCGTCATACGAAGAGAATTTCCACCATTCAAAAACAGGAAGAAATCTTCAAAAGAGTCGATCGTCACCTTAGTGAGACCTTCGATATAAGGGCCGGAAAGTGGATCTTCCCGTACGCGGCAAACTTTTGAACAGCCAAGCAAATCTCTGACTTTCTCGTTGTATATCTCCACATAGGAGAATGTAACTTCGCAATTGATCTTTTCCTTTATTAAAGAATCTCTTTGCCGCAATATGTCTCGGATAACGAGAGGGATAATACCATAGTCGTTGTTTTCGCCCATCATAGTGTAAGTCTTCCCGGATCCTGTTTGTCCATAGGCCAACAAGCACACGTTGTAACCTTGATAGAGATGCTCTAGCAAATTATAGCCACATTTCTGATAAAACAATAAGTTATCATGGTAATTACTTTCACTTTTGCTATGAGACCATATGGATTCATCAAATACGTATTTCTTGGTACCTTTAGGATGATCAAGGTACGTTTGTCCCGGCTCATCTGCTGGCATATGTACTAAGCACTCTGAATCTTCGCGTGGTAGCAGAGGCCGTACTCTGACAATGACTTTGATGTTGTTTGACATATAGGAAAATACTGCTGGTTATTATCCGGGAAAGTATTAAGAGAGTTCAAAGGAGTAGATATGGCTGTCAAAGTATGGGTAGAATGTAGAAGGTTTATCTCCGGCGTGTTTTCGTAAGTACACCACATAAACATTGGTGCTGCACCGAATCTCAAGGCGAGCGGGCTGGCATGTAAGATTCGAGACAACGTGCTCTTTCAGTGCTGACTTGAATATGTTAGTTTTTAATGTGATACTTCTTGGAATTAATAGGAGAATTATAGACTCTGATACGTATTACCGGTTAATTTTGGGGATTAATTGTTAGGCTAGTGAATCACGCAGAGTTGCAAAATGTAAACTTAGATTTTGCAATGCTGCGGCCGCGTAAGCCATCATTCCTGCGTAACCCTAAGCAAGCAATTTGGGCTTTAGTCTCCTTCCCCACACCACGTTTCGTTTGAGAATATTTACTTCAGGACATCTTTTGGTACCTCGGCAATTCATTGTTTTATTTCCTTTGTATTTTATTTCTTTTTTATTTTTCCATCGAACGCATTTGAAGCTTCTCAGATTTCCCAAAAATTTTCCTGTTTTCTAACAAGATTTCTTTTTCCTGTTTCTAAAGCAACTTCGGATTTGGACGTAAAACGATGGCCGAAATCGAGCCAAATGCTTCTATTAAGACCTTAAAATAATGGTATATGAATAAGAATCAATGCAACTAAATTATATTCTAATGCTAAATAATTCTACATAACTGGTTGTTCCAGTGTTTACTCTCTGTGATCCCACTCAGCTCATTGTCATCGTGGTAACTCCGGATCTCGCAACCTCGGCTCAGTTTTTCTTTTGCTATTCGCAAACAAAGATTGACAGCAATTTATCCTACTAATAGCTACTCTTTAGTACCCCAACTAGTAATTATGAAGACAAAATATACTATATGATTCCTAACTGAAAAATAATATCTCCATGGTGAACTGCCTTCTTATCTTTATCAGCTTAAATATAGTGTGAATTTGCTTTACAGAAATTTGCTATCTTGGGGCGCAATCAAAGCGGCATGTGCAGTCGGGATAGTCTCAAGTTCCGTCATGCGGCCCAAACCTTACAAACCACCACTTTTTTCAAACACTTGCTAGTGAACCCTACTTTTTGCCTTTTATATATCCCGAAGAAACCGCTTGAAAAATCCGCAGAATTATCTTTATATAAGGAGTTCCTTCAAGTTACCTTGTCTGTTGATACCCAATATAAAAAAGAACTTAACCCCTGCAAAGAATAAAATGATCCCTTTATCTGATGCGGAAGCGCAGAACGCAAACTCTACCCACAAGCCTTGGCTTATTTGTACTTTACTGGGACACATCTGTCCAGAATACCTCATGGATGATACACAGGCTTCTCATATCATTCATGATAATTATATTTCGATGAAGAGCGAAGTAGGGACGATTGATTATGATCGTCTTCAGCGAGTTTGGCCCAGAATAAGCTCTTGTGACTTTGCAGTTGTCGATGCTACTGGGGTTTACTCGCACCCACTTTTTTATGATGAGAAAAAGTGCCTTGAGTTTCTTGTGGCTCCTCAAAAATTCGGAGCTTATGACCCGTCTACCGATCTATATAATTACCTCCAGGGCATTTCATCAAAGAAAGTTATGCTTAACGAAGATCCTAACATCATCTTCGATGATGTTGATAAAGACAAACTAGATTCAGAGGATAAATCAAAATGTGTTTTATCAATTCGGCTCATGGAGGGGGGTAGTGTATTGGCCCAATTTAACACTTCAGATTGCCTTATGGACGTCAAAAGATGGCTTCAACAAGAACTCAATCTTCTGCTAGTCCCGGAAGAAGACATATCTATCTCAAGGTATTCTAACATAGGCCATTTTGAGCCGTCTAGATACGCATTTTTTTATCCTGCCACGAGAAAGACATTTTCAGAAGCCCAAGAATTTTTAAAGTTAGAGGACCTTGGATTATGCCCGCGCCTGGCACTAATTTTGCGCCCAGATTATGATGAAAATGCAATGAGAGCAGCCCGTGAAGCTGAAAACAACTCTGTGAAGAAGCTTCTGAGCAATATTTCGCATCTATTGCAGGCATTATACTCGTTCTTCGACTATGGTGTGGATGATGCTAGGCGTGACCTACAAGATATATCAGAACAAGTCGAAGCTGAGTATTTACAGCCCCCACATTTCTTAGGATTATCTGGTCCGGCTGCACCATCAGCTTCACTTATTAAAGTGCACCAGGATGAAGATAGGTTACATGACAATAATGGCTACAAAACATCTTCGCAGGCGAATGGTGAAAATGTCGTGAACGTGGGAAGAGAAGAATTTTAGAAGTTTAATTGGATTAAGCCACAAATTCCTTGAAATCATGGAACACTTGGCTTCATGTGAAATATGCATGATAATGTTGGTTAAATGATCGAGAGATTCTCTTTCATTCATTATATTTAGGGATTGTCCACTTTAGTTAGTATTAATGACCATAACTTTTAATTACGCGAATGCGCATAGCATTTTAGAAATACAGAGAATTGAAACTTATGATTGCAGCCCCCTTCCAAAACTAAGAAATAAACTAAAAGAAATGAGTTTTTTTTTTTTTTTGAATTATTTCAGTAAATTGGTAGGGATGATCACACATGCCCATTCGTGTTATTCTTGGCCTAATACTATGGTAATATTTGAATTTCACTGTTTACCCCAGATTTCTCTTCGAACTGCCCGCATGAGTGAGTCAGGACGCGCATTTAAGATATCGACGGATCTACTAAGTTTCCCTAATCTCTAACAAAGATAACTCCTTTTCCAACTAACTTTACGTCACACAATTCACATATATATTGTGTATTGACTAAAAGAAACTTGAAAATATCAAGGTGCACTCAGCTTAATAGGGATTCTGCTTGATTTCCGAAAAAAAAAGAACAATACATCTTGGTAAAAGTACAATGGACGTGTCCATGCTACACACCCTCCAAAGTCTTCTTCGACTTCCAGGATCACAGGGCGCATCTTTGGTGTATGACACTTCAGTACTTTCTTGTGGGTGCTTGGTTTCAGAGCAGCAGTTCTTGTCTAATAGCTCCAGGTTGTGCCCTAGCTGCCACGAAGAGGAAGTGCACGTGTTGAAACCAGTGGTACCCATGCGACTGCTATACGGAATCCTCAAAGAATTTGAGTCCTCACTAATAGAAGAAGGGGATGGCCTAAAAAAAACTACGAGAGCAAATGTTATTCTGATTGCACTGCCTGATATTGTACCAAGAGAACCTTTGAGAGGAAAATCCAAATCTGTTTCAAAGACGTCGGCTCTGCCCCCAGATCTAGATCTTTTGGGACTATTCTGCAAATTTGCGAAAGAAGAACAAGAAGAAAATACAGTCCTAAAAGGCATACCAGAAGATGCACTTGTTATTCCTGATATTCCATCAGATATATCAATCGGGCCTCGTGGGGATTCTGTTGTTTCATTAAACAGTGAAATTCAACCTCATAACGTAATACCAACCAGAAAAAAAGCCCATTCATCCTATGTCGCTAAGGAAGAAAAGCTTGTGCTGGGACTCGATGAGAATGAGGAACGAAATTTCTCGCAGTGTTTCCCTTTTCACAGAAAAATCACAAGTTTTTCAACTCAACTGGGAAAAATGCTGTTTAGCTCTCGCAGCTTGATGAAAAAGATTAGCCGGTTTACGGGCTCTGCTATATGTACGCGCTTTGATCTTGCTTCAAAAACAGAAAGAACCCATTTTGTTTTAATTTCGGATAAGAAATGGGAGCTTTATGTGTACACATCTACGAAGCCAACACTTTTGGCATGTGGAAGACTGACAGGTGCATTTGGACCGAGTTACAGCGCACTTGAGTTGCCGACAGACGATGGGTTGATTGTACATAATGATTTCGCAGACAAAAAATCACAGTCAGGCAAACCGGTTGAAAGGGCTGAACTAGTCACTAGGCTCAAGTCGTGGGTTCAACTTCATTGTTGCTTATCGGAAAAATATTTAGTGATTCTGGGAACTAAGGGTATAATGAGGGTACTAAACGTTGATCCGTCTTGGGGGTTAATCGGGCAGCCTGTCTATACGTACATTATAGACTTTCCAATACGGTGTATTGCTCTAGCTCCGAACGACGGTCTCATAGCGTGTGGTATAACTACAAAAGAAAAAATGACAGGTAAACAGCAACCTTTTGTCATCCTTCACCAAATCAAAGATAATAAAGAGGATAAAAATACCCATATTGAGAAGAACAACCCAATATCGGTCACACCCATTACCATCACCGTGCCATATCGTGACCCGCTTAAAATTTTAAATTTCAATGCCTCTTCTACACATTTGGTCTGCTGTACGATTTATGAGATGCGTTACTTTATCATACGTTTATGCGATGAACGAAACATAGACTACAAGAAGCCTAGGCTTATATTTTCGGATACGAGGCTTGCAAGAAAAACAAAAAGTGGAAGAAATAATGGAATTGACGAAAATGCAGACGCTGTGGGAAATCTTCTCGGAACGGAAGATGATGATCACATGCTAGACAATGAAGGTATCACTGATATTAAATTTGGTAAGCCTTTCACCAACACTATAGTAGTTACTTCATCTTCTTTGAAAAACAAACCTTCTGTTGTTCTAAAGATTAATGGGCCTTCTCTCGATTCACGCAGGACGCACCGAAGGCCATCTCTGGGAGAATTTTATCACGACAAGGGTAAACTGGCGGAGGTAAATACCTCTGAAGACGAGGATGCCGTAACCACTACAGATGTCGAGGTTTTGATGAAGGTAAGTGAGATCGGCTCTAATATATATGGAGCCGAAGTATCTCCACGGGGTGACAGTATAATATTCGTTGACAAGCTGGGGCGTTTATTATTGGCAGCAACAAGGATGGGGTATCGCAGCATAAAAACTCTGGAGCAAATAAGAAACACGGTGGTGTTGCTCGGAGAAGTTTCTCCTGCTCTTAGATATACCGAATGTGCATCTGTGTCGTTTTCATCTGATGGGGGAAAAGTAATGGCAATTGACAGAAAGGGTATATTCCAAGTTTTTGATTTCACAAAAGGGGCCCCAGGAGAGGATCCAGAGGTCATTAAATGCAAGATAATAAGCGTGCGATGAATACTAGAGCTGATCGATGAGCTAGAATGGTTTGGAAAACATTTAAAGAGGCTATTTAATGCACATCTCACCTCAGGTATATCATTAAACTAGATTATTTACTAGAAAATCAGTTTCAGAGTATGACGATGAAAACTACGTCAAACGAAAGCCTAAGTAATTGGTCTAGATAGTATTTAAGGGTGTTCCTACCCAGAAAATTTAACATTAATAAGGGAAACCAATGACCATACATGTTCTTCCTGAATCCTATTTGGTATGGTTGAGGTATCATGGCTAAATAAAAACAGTGCTGTAAATTTTCGTAATTTCATTGTAATGCCGTTTGCGATGCTACGAAATGATAAATTTTCAAATCGTAAAATCGAAAACGAAGCTACTGGCATTGTAAATTTCGTTTGTGAATTCCATTATGATTAGGAGGATTCAATTTTTCAATTTCATCAGTTTTCGGGTTTCTGTTTGATACAGATAATTATAGGGCTATCAAAGAAACTATTCATCTCGGGTGTATGTCTTTAAAATGATATATGGTGCCAAAACCCATGGCAATAGTGGTAAAGTTTGCATTGAAATTGCCCTGGATAAGCATATTGATTTGTTCGGCATATTATGCAGGTGTCCTATCATAGACGAAACTTAATACTATAAGAGTTTTTTTTTCCCTTGATCACTTAATATACCATTACAAATGTATTATAATAAGACTCTGTGGCCTTTGTGTTGTTTGATTATTAAATATATGAGTCAATCCAAAGTATTTGAGGCCACACACGACTTTCGTAAAATTATTGGTTTACTTAGAGTTTCCTATGAGTTTCCTAATTTCTTAGACCCTTCTATGATGGTAATGAAGAACCCGCATTAATAATTATAAGAAATTGACTCAAACGACGAATATGATACAAAACTGCGTATTAGTACGCTTTTGCCGGTTTTGAGATCCGATGTACGGGAAGTTTCAAGGGTCTCGCCACTTCGCACCCCGCGTGGGGGTGAGTTAAACTCAGGAATGGCCTTCGTATAATAAAACAAGCGATGAAGCAAACGGTACTGAATGCAGGTCATTAAAACAGTGGCACAATTTTTCGGTCTCATCCACAGTTGATTTTCTCAGTGTTGCAAGAGTCTTTTCCAGAAAAAGTATTCGCCCAAACAGAAAAAGAACATAACATACAATAGAAATGCCAGTACCACCTATTGCAGATGACGTGTTGGATTTGATCGGGAACACTCCTTTGATCAAATTGAACAAAATTCCACAATCGTATGGCATCAAGGCCAAGGTATATGCAAAGGTCGAATTATTTAACCTGGGAGGTTCGATCAAAGACAGAATTGCCAAGAACATGGTGTTGGAGGCAGAAAAAACTGGTAGAATCAAGCCGGGCTACACTCTTATTGAACCTACCTCGGGTAATACTGGTATTGGTTTGGCCCTTGTCGGAGCCGTGAAGGGGTATAGAACAATCATTACTTTGCCCGAGAAGATGTCTAACGAAAAGGTTTCTGTTTTGAAAGCTTTGGGCGCTGAAATTATCAGAACGCCAACAGAAGCTGCATGGGATGCCCCAGAATCCCATATTGGAGTTGCCAGGAAGTTGGAGAAGGAAATTCCTAATGCTGTCATTTTGGATCAGTACGGAAACGAAGCCAATCCAAATGCTCACTATTATGGTACCGGGTATGAGATTTGGGAGCAGACCGAAGGAAAAGTGACCCATCTTGTTGCTGGCGCTGGTACTGGTGGTACCATTTCCGGTATCTCAAGATTTTTGAAGGAAAAGAACTCTGATGTCAAAGTATATGGCGCTGACCCCAAGGGATCTATCTTGGCCGAGCCCGAGACTTTGAACACTTCCTCCGAAGGCTATCTTGTTGAGGGTATTGGCTACGATTTCATCCCAGATGTGTTGAACAGAAAGTATGTCGACCACTGGATAAAAACCGACGATTCTGAGTCGTTTAAGTTGGCCAGAAGAATTATCAGAGAGGAGGGTATCCTCGTTGGAGGATCTTCGGGGTCTGCGTTGCAAGCTGCTTTGGAAGTTGGTAAGACCTTGACGGAGGATGACACACTCGTCGTTGTTTTCCCCGACTCCATTAGATCTTACTTGTCTAAGTTTGCGGATGATGAGTGGATGAAAACCAACGGTTTCAAAGTCGAAGAGAATAACTCTGCCGCTGATAAGACTGATGATTTCTTGAACAACAAGACTATTAAGGATTTGGTTGCCACAAAGCCCCCGGTCGTTACTGTGACCTTGGCTGACACTGTTGAGAAGACTTTCAACTTGTTGCAAAGCAACGGATTCGACCAGTTGCCAGTTCTCAATCAGTCCGGAAAGTTGTTGGGGCTTATCACTTTATCGAAGATTTTGAAGTCCTTGTCTACCAAGAAGGTGCAAATGACAAATTCCATCAGAGGAATATTCTTGGACTTCAGCAAGTTGGCAGATTTCGAGAAATCTTTTACGATTAACAAGAAATCCGGTTTCACCAAGAGATCTTATCAAGCAATTACTTTGGACACTTCATTGTCTTTGTTGAATAAGTTCTTTGAGACGAACTCGAACGCTATCATTACAGATGATGAGATGAAACCCGTGCAAATTGTCACAAAGGTCGATTTGTTGGCCTTCATGACCAAGGAGATTAGTCTTTAGTTCGAGTCACAGAGATTTGAACGACGCACTAATGTTTGCATTCTTCTCGCTTTCAAAAATAGAATATATTAATACATCAACAATCTAGCTTCAAACCAGGGGATGATGAAACACTCTAACTTTACAATCCCCCTATATAACCCACCACCATTAAAAGCAACTCCACAGAAAAGTCTATGTACAAGCAAAGTGTATTTTAGGAAAATTTCCACCTGTTTCCACAATTTTCACATGTACAAAAAGTTGTCAAAGGCTCATCTGCAGACCGCGTTTGCATTTGATAGTAACTCACCTTTTTATGCTTGCACTTACCACATGTAAATCTATCAGTTACTGCTCTTTTTTCCGTGGCACCTTGTGCATCGAAAAGATTTTGTTTATGCAACTTTTCGATTTCCTTCTTCAATGCCTCCGGCGCCATTTCACTTGGAGGCATCTTGATGAAAACAGAGGGCGTAATATGCCCCTCTAGTAACCTTCCACGCAATTGTGGGTTTTTCTTGTTTCTCAAGTTCATAGTAAAAGTCCTCAATTTGTTTCGATAACTGTCAGTGACAGCTGCGTATTCCGCCTTAAAAACCTCAGATTCGATTTCCCGTGCCACAGCCAAAATTGCTGCACTGTCATCGTCTCTTTCAATAGCCAAAGCCGTATATAATGCACTGACAGAAGCATTCCGTGTGGAATTATCATAGAGAGTAGTATTGACACCATCAGTTTTCGGATTTCTGGGTCCCAGGTGAAATTTACCCGAGGCAGTCCCAGGGGGAGGGCGGTTCTCCGAGGTTTGCGATGAAGCTGGTTTTGCAAGTGGTGCCTCCTTCGGTACTTTCTTCGACAGCTTTTCATTTTGAACAACCTCTTTCCATTTCTTGATCATTTTCTTCACCAATGAACTGATCTCGCTGTTGTGACTTGACCGAAACTTGTTGACTGCTACTCCTACTTTAGTCTCGCGCAAAAGCTTCTCCGTGGGCTGCACACCATCATTCAAGATGTTGAGAAGCTTGAGGATTGTCGCATCGTCAGTGCTTTTCTCCAAGTTGGAGACAGTGGACTTGATCTCTTTGGTATCCATGGCGAAAAAATGGGGGCAGAGTTTGTGTAGGAGATACCAACGGTAGACCTGGCGATGGAGTCTCAGATTGTGGGTGTGGCACTACCAACATGGAGATTGAGTGGATGCGTGAGAAGAGACGATAGTGGATGAATACCCTATATAAATAAATTGGGAGTACAAAAAAATCACCCGGAAAAGAAAACTCCTTTCATTAAAAAAGTCATATTGAGCTTCTTACATTTCATGTATTTCCTTTGCTTATCACATATAATCTCGGATACGGAATCGTTAATGAATCCTTTCAATTTTTTTTATCAGTATGTGTTTGTATCTAAAGGAAATCAGAAACTTTAATATTTTCGTGAAATCTCTCATTCTTTTTTCCTTTTCAAGGAAACAAAATTGGCATACCTATAGACATACCATTAAAGATAACCCCGAGTATGTGAACGAGGCATCACAGATAATTGAGTTAAAATAAATGAGGAAAAAACTAAAAAAGGAAAATTCTCTGTAAAAGAGCGGTTGCAAACCAAAGCTTCATGCACCAAGTAAGTCATCCACAATGATTAAGCAGGAGTTATTTGGGGATTTTGCCCGAGAAAACATGATAAAACTTCTTGCTGTGTACTAAAAATAAGAGAGAACATATGTTAAAAAAATAGGTTTAATTGGTCAGAATTCTTCCTTGCAGACGTCTTATTCACAATGCATACTTCATATGGTGTACAGGTGTCGTATAGTAAGTATATTGTTGCCTTCTGTGCTGGAAGGTCATCTGGTTCTTCTACATCTGTATTCGACTACTTTTTTTTGCCAATCTGCGTTTGAATTGCTTTTCAGAAAGGGGAATTAAACCAGTTTTCATTGAAAACAAATCTTCCAATCTATTTGCTTCTTTATTGTCTGAATTAATTACCTTACATACTACACGATGGTGAGCGATTCACAGGATCCTATCATATACTTAAGCAGTATCCCGTTTGATTACACCGAGGAGCAGGTTGCTGACATTGCGAAATCTGTGGGTCCAATAACTGACCTCAAATTAATGTTTGATTCCACAACAGGTCGTTCTAAAGGTTCTGCATTCATTCGATATTCTGACCGAGAAGCTGCATTATCTGCTGTGAGGAACTTGAACAATATGAACGTCGGAAATCGCTATTTAAGATGTACATTTGCTAGTGATAGCGATGCTTTCGACTCTGTCCCAGAGTTTTCAAACTACAACAAATTACCCCCATTGCCTCTTGGAGTTCAACTATACCAAAATCAAACTGCGCAACAGGCAATATCTGCTATATTGTCTTCACTAGATCTGCAATCTGCCTCGGATATGTTGAAAGAAGCTCGCTCCATGAGTTTAGAAAACCCTCAGCTTATGAAAAAGCTTTTGACCCAGTGTCCGCAACTCTCACACGCTCTTGTCGAGACGAGCCTAATGATAAATATCACCACCAAGGACACAGTGGAGTTATGCCTCAATAGAGGTCAACCAAAGGTTGATTTCTTGACTCCGGATCACGTGCAGTTGTTAAGACAGGTGAATCTCTTGTCAGACCAGGACCTAAGCTCGCTTGATGAAAACAAACGGAAGATTGTGGAAAGTGTGAAGAATGAGATCAGTAAGGGGTCTTACGGGATTATAGACTAATTTAAAATAATCACTGAATATTGAAAGGAATTTTAGTGTAATGTTTCGCTTTTAAAGAAAAAACATTTGTATTGCGTTCCGGCAATAGCAAAAATCAAGGCTACGTGGTAAAGTTCTTTATTAGGATGGGACACATGGTAATGATTTAAAATTAATAACTTTTAATTCAAGTATTGTTAATTGTTTGAAATTTGCAAAAAATAAAAAAAAAACCTTCTCTTTCAAATGTTTTCTGGGGAAGTTAATGGCGTTGTAACTAACAGTGGACTCGTGTGTTGAGGCGCGCACTACGAGCGTCCAATCCTCATGACGCAGGATGCTGTAACGAACTGTAATCCTTCTTCTTCTTGTTCACCTATAGATTCATCATGAGGAGAAATACCTCGCAACAGATAGTTTCCTCAGTTATATACATAGGCCTGATTCCTTTTGAATGGAATGAAGAAAATCTCAAGGCTGTTGTGTGCGGGTTGGGAAACGTGCTTGATGTAAGGCTAGGTTTCGACCATATTGGAAAGAACAAAGGGTTTGCTTTCGTAGAATTTGAGACTCCACAGCAAGCTGTAAATGCCGTACAACTTTTGAGCAAAGTTCAAATCGTGGCACCTGGGCTGGGCCAAGTCAGAAGGTTTCGGACAGACTTGTCGAAAGAACCTTATAGACCAGGTAGCAACGAGTCAAAGCCCATCATACCATTGAATCCAGACCGGTTGCCCATGGGCGTACAATTCCCCCCTGAAGTCGTGGCGAAACATCCACAACTACTGTGGGCATCGCAGGCTAAATATCCTGCTTTTGCAGGCGTGGAAGGCATGCCAAATACAATGCTGAATCCCACTGTATCGCATACACCACCTCCTGGAAATATGAGCAATTTGGGGGTAGCGGTACCACATAGTGGGAGCAATAGCATCCCCGAAGAATGGTTAAAGGCCACGCATACTCTTCCACTTCCAAACAAGCTCCCTTTTGCCACATCTGATAAGATCAACGAGACTTTGAGTCAGATTCCCCCACCACAACTCATCGAGTTGATAGCGAACTTGAAAAACATACTGAACAGTGCGGACTCTGCGCGAGCCGCGGAGGTATTCAGAATATCTCCACACTTAGCAGCTTCGGCGACACAAGCGCTTTTATTAATGGGATTTATCGACGAAGAGGTTATCCAAGAAGCTATGAAGGCTGAAGTGGTCAATTCTGCTCCTCCATCAGTGCTCACACCGCCACCACAGCCAAATTCCTACCAAAGTGGTTTTCCTCCAGGAACCCAAGGTTACGGAAATGGTCCTCAATTCACAGCTCCATATTCCCAAAGCTATGGTCATGGTCAGCCACCTCGAAAGTTTAACAATCAAAACAACAGCTTCAACCCACACCAAAATTTCACTCAAGCACAGAACTACAACGCGACCCAAAACTATAGTCAACCGGGAAGCAGCTCTCAGAATGTACTGAGATTCGGACCAGGTTTAACGCAAAATCAGATCCCGCATCAGAGTCTGCCACTGTTACCACCTGCACCACCAGTGCCATCTACTCCGGCTAGGTGGCCAAACTTGCCTCCTCTGGCCCAAGCAAAATTGGCTAATGTGCCTAAAGATCAAGCTGAACTTATTGTGCAAGTGTTAACCTTGACACCAGAGCAGATCAGCGCATTGCCACCAGATCGTCAGAACATGGTTGCTGGTATCAAACAGCAATATTCATAATGTTTCACGCCCAGTGATGTGATCGAAGAAAATTAATGACAGTGGATTTGAAGAAGCAAGAAATTTCTTACCCAATCGTATGCTTCTTTCTTTTTCTCAAATGACGCTAATGCAAAATAAAAACGCGGAATTCGATTTTATTATGGAGTTTATTATTTCGTTTTCATACATTGCCGCCAAAGTTTGCGTTTGATTTGTTGAAGAGTATATTTTCGTTTGCGCAGAAAATAGATGCACTCGACCGTCTATGCGTAGAATGCTGCACTGCGTACCTCATGAATGTATTGTTTAAGATCAGATAGAGATTTGCATTAAATAATTTTGAAATATCGAACATGAAACTAAAGAAACAAGCGCTCATCTTTTAATTTTCTCTGATATGTTAATGTGTTTATGAACTGAGAGAAGTGAGAACATATTTTAGATGTCTAAGCTAAGGAAAATAACATTCGAGATCAAGTAAAGAAAAAGACTAAGTCGAACAAACCTAAAGAAATTTCTGCGTTTGGGAAAATTTAGCGTGTTTGTGCTTAATAAACCATTATGGGAATAACAGTACGGGTAAAAGTAATGACAAGAAAGTGTCCCGGCATAGAATATTGTTACGTCACTGCGGGAGACTCGGAGAATGATAATACATATGAGACAACGAGCTTGTCCTTTAAAACATCGTGTTGAAGAAGCAATAATCGACCTATATTCAAACTCCAGAATTACACAGGAAGAAACAACCATCCTTTAAGTTTAAGGTATAACAGTAATTCAAAATATCAGAAAAATCTTTATTTGGCTACGTAAGCTAAGATCAAATCATATCAAAAGATGAATGGGAACTTTGGTAACGGAATGTTCAATTCCACCTTGATCGAAACAGATCTTGACGGAAATCTTGTTAACAATGGAGAGATGCCATTTTGGCTCCGAGATATTATCGAACGGGCATTCTCGGCAAGTGGCATACGTGTTAATCGAAAAGTCGCCTCTAAAGATGCAATTGCGTCTCTACAAGATGTTGATACAGAAGAATTGGCAGATGATACATGTTCAATTTGCTATGATACATACGTGCTCGACAAAAATAAGAAGAAGAAAAGAAATCCCGAAGGAGGTGAAGAAGAGGAAACCGCTTACAAAAATCATCTTGACCAGATTGCTTACTCAATGTCACATCGTGAGGTCAGTATACCCACCCAAAAGGAGAACAAACATTTCCGTGATCCTTCTATCTTTTTCCCTGTCGACTCTACTGCCAGTTGCTATTTGCGTTTTCCATCTATTAATCTACAAACGGGGAATTTTGTCACATACGAAGAGATGTTTCCGGCACTAAAACTGGAGAAACCAGAAAGTGCTGACGCTTCTAAATGCGAACATACACCTGTGGCGATGCCAAACTGTGGACATGTTTTTGGAAAGCCATGTATAATGGAATGGCTCAATGGTCATGTAAGCTGCCCGTTATGTCGAAAGGAGGTCGAGTCATTGAAGGAGACTGACCCACTTGCAAAAAAGATTGCAACCATTAGACAAAACTGCAACTTTGTGTTCACTCTGGACCCTGATGAGCTCGTATCACATCTTGCCAAGTACCTGACCGATGTTTTCAATCCATCGCGGAAGACCATGAACCCTATGGTGACGCCCTTGACAGACAGTTTGGTACCACAAGTATGGGCGACACCGCTGTATCCTTCGGAACTAGTCCCAGAACAGCTGATTAGATCAATTGATCCCCCGTTGGTAATGACACGCAAGTTTCCTCTCTCACATTTTGGAAGGGAACCTGCAGGGTTTGCAACTTCTTCCACGACAACCCCATCTTCAGTAAACAGGCCCACACGAGTGGGAGGTACTCTGGCAAACTTCCCTTGAGGCTGCGAAAATAGTTTCAACAGATCGATGATTATATTGAGGGAATATTGATAAAGTTTAAAAATTGGCTCGTGTACAGAAAGTCTCGAACGGCGAGCTTGAATGTAGAATTTTGCTTTTAATTTTCCGATTGGTGCTGACAACAAGCAACAGTAGAGAAGTTACATAATACTTTCATCCAAATAACCTGTTTACCTATATATTTCAATTTATTTTATGAGCGTTTGCTAAGACAAAAATCTATCTTTCATAAACTGGTAAATCATGGTTTGGTATTAATTGACGGTTTAACCGATAATTTATAAACTTTATCTGATATTGGGAAATGCACTATGTATTGCAGAATCGTTGTAGCCAAAAGATAAACTGTATTGTCAAGACTTTCATCAATTCTTTTGAGTCTCTGAGCATTTATTGACGAAAGAAAGAAGGTATTTTTTAAATTAGTCAATTCTTCAAATTTTTAATTTTTGTGCTTTGACCGATACACAAATTTCACATAATGCCCCTCATCTCGATATTCGCCTGCGCGTTTCTAACGATCAAAACGCCAGACCTTCCGAACACTAGATAGGGTTGTCGGGCCTCTTTCTTGAACATATGAATTCTTCACCAACCTGCAAATGTCGATGAACAGCCATGTACGTTCTTACATTTACCAGCACAATCTTAGTTATACGACGGTATCTTACCATGGATCGAATGGTCTTGGATTACCTCAAAAAATGGGCCATCCCCAGGATAGCCTTTTGTTGCACACACCCACTCAGTCATCGAAATTCTCAGAGAAACAAGACCCCACGTTAAATGTTACCACAGATGCGGGATCGATTTCTTTCCTGCGGAAGAACTTGCATATGTCTGACCGGTTTCCCTTCAACCGGTGCATAGATCTTTCTCTAAGAGAGTCCAAACACTCGCTTAATACTTCATTACGAACTTTTATTCTTGAAAGGGATTCGATTGCTTTTATGAGAAGTCTTCGAAGCTGTTTACGCGATTTCAGTTCTCCACCAAGTGGGATATACAATACTCGACTGTTTGAACATAGAAGTACAAACGAAAATGGGTCGTCCGTAGCTTTCGAAGCTGAAAATAACAACCCTGATATTATAGAGTCCGATAAAATAGTGTCTATTCTTGTTCCACCTAACAATGAAAGCCAATCAAGATTGCAGTTGATTCTATATCTCAACGAATGCTTTTATAAGTATCTCACTGATAGGGCGTCGATTGATAAAAGAGACAGTCTTATTGAAGATACAGTCAATTATATCACAAACCTTTTCATACAAGAATTCCCAGCTTCGGGAACCAAGGATTTATGCTTGAAGATTCTTGAGCAAGAGAAGTCAGGTGAGCTCGACATATTACTTTCAAAGCTCATCGACGAAGCAGAGGAGAACCATACAGGTAAAGGAATCGACGATTTCCAAGATATTGTTTCGGAAAACTTGATGACTACTTACGGACTATCAAATTCTCATTCTACTGAGGATCCTCGGCTTTATGATGTATTTAAAAAGGCTTGGAGGTTAAATCCTCCGGAATTCCTAGATAATGATCTCGAGATGCTTTTATCGTTTTGCAGTGAGAGTAAAAAACGTCCATCTAACAATATACCTTTCAGTCACAAAGTTTTAAATGATATGGAAGAAGCGGCCATGAAAATGAATTTGGTGAAATTTTACTACAGTTATAGACGAGAACTATTGTATAAAGCCAAAGATTCTGCACCTTTAAGAGATTTGGAAACTCTAAAGAACACATTGTGTTTTGCTACACAAAATTATATGGCAATGATGCAAGACAACCAAAAAGCTTTGAAATCAAAAAGCAACAAGAAGGAAAAAGTTAGATTTCATGAATCTTCTTGATAAGGCTCAATTAAAACAGAAGATGTGCATGTGACTCAAAATAGATTTCAAGATCATGACGTCATCGAATGGTGGGAGCTACTGAGAATGATGTCAAACCAAAATGGAGCAGATATTTTATCTTTCAAATAATTGATGATATAATAAAGAAACGTAGAAGATAACCAGTTTCGAAAATAGCCCTGAGAATTTTGATTTTGATTTTGGGGTATTTAAAGATCGTACTATGTCAAGTCGGATATATTTTCTGGAAAGGTAGCTCTCTTAAATTTTTAGTTTCAAGCAGGAGTTATTTGTATCGAAGTACCAAAATATTGATATATGCCACTTAATACCAACGATGGTCTTTCTCGTGGTAGCTGTCACACGAAAAATTTCTTGCCAGCAAGCTGCAAAAATATCTCGATATTTTCAGGATTAGTTGTCTCCTTTGAAGTTTCTTTAGTACGGGTACAAACTCACTTTTCAGAAAACAAGGTACCTGTATTTTGTTTCTATCCAAAGAAGTATAAAGTGTACTGCTTACATATTGGGGAAACTTAATTGGGATATTAGCCGTAATTTTGGTAGCTTCTCCAAATATACATATGCTTCAAATGTTCCATAATCGCGTCAGAAAATTGTCCAATGTCGTAATTTTTACAGTTTTTGATATTTACCATATTCCACAGCGGGCGAATGCACATCTGATAAAGCAGTGCTTGTATTATATTTGGCGACGAACAGCAAGAGTGTATAAGATTAAACCTTAAAGTTCTGAAAAACTATCGAGAAAATAGAATTTTCCACAGAGTGTCACATAATACAGTGAGTCCCCGTGACTTGCACCCTCTGCCCATTAATGTGCACCAAAACGAATGCAAATAATGGGTACATCAGGCGTTGGTTCACTGTACATACGTATGCGACCAAAATTCATGATACGGTGACGGCACCTATCAATTGATGCAGAAATACATTTCTTAGGCTACATATAATCCCATTTGAGATAGGACATATCGAATACTATATATCGTTTATATCGATTAACTTCATCAATGATTCTTGAGTAGCTTTCAGATGCAACTTTATTAGAAAACTCGGTACAGTAGTTTTGTTCATGGACGTAAATGAGGTCTCCAAGGGCGTTCGTTCGAAATTTAAGCTATGATACCAGCAGCATAATATCCAGGTATAATTTGAAGAGCACCTGAAGAACAAACATAGAGAAGATAGAAGAGATTTTTTCTGGTGAGTCCTTGAAAATAAAATAACTTGCAGACAATTCATACAATTGCAGAATTGGATTGTGGATCTGGTACGCACAAGGTGCTTGCGAAAGAGGAAAGAATTGGCCAGGTTTGGCTAAAAAAAAAAAAAAAAGAATCACCGCGATCGCGGAACTATTGCCAATTTCTGCAACTCCGCTACATTACTGTATTGCGCACGAGCGCATTGGGGCGCACGGAAATGTCAGAGAAGCGCAGGAAAAAAACACAGCAAACCCTGCGTCAAACCCCAGTTAAAAGGCCCCGAAATATTTGATAATGGTGAAGGACGAGGGCTCCAGTGGTACTCCCGAAGAAGAGCTTTCGCGGCGAAAGAAGAGAAGGAACGTGGGTGCATTTCCATGCCTGAAGTGCTCAAAGGTGTTTTCCAGATCTGACCATTTGGCCCGACATTATCTCAACCATCAACCGAAACAGGTTTATGTATGTGACTTTTGTGTCACAGATCATAACGGGACAAAACGTGCTTGTGGAAAGACTTTTGTGCGAAGGGACCTTCGTGAAAGACATTACCGCCGGCACCTCCTGGAAAGGCCCGACGACTCTTTGGATTCAGAGCCCCCCGAAGGAAAGGTAGATGTCGCACCATCACCATTAGATATATCAAATCTAATTGAAGTTAAAGACGAGAATCCAATGGAACCGCAAACAGTTCAGCCTACGATGAACCAAAATATCACTGCTGTGGAAACAAAAGGAATTCCCACTCCAAATTTAATTGAACCAGATACTATTAAAGCGACAGAGGCTGCACGAGAAGAACAAAACAACCCATTGATGAGTAATGCAGGGACTACTGCGAGCAATCATCTCCAGCAATACCAAAAATTTACTTATAATGCTCCTCCCAGTACCCAAAATAATGGCACAAATCCAATTATTGGTCTAGAAATGGATCGAAACAATTTCCTTAATCATCCAAGGCATAATTCCGTCCCTCTACATGCTCATAATGTGCGACTGTCCTTAGTTCCACCGCTTCAGCAACCTAATACATATCAGCAGCCACCACCACCGCCACCACCACCACAACAACTCCAGCATCAGCATCAGCAGCATGCACCAATGCCTTTGCATATGCCCATAGTTAATCCCTCTAATCAGAACTATCCTGCATCTCAACAATACCTATATGGAAGCTTGCCAACGCCAATTCCTGCCAATATAATGCCTATAAGACTGCAAAGTCACGTACCGGGAGGGCTAGATTCTACGAGGAATGAAGAAAATCTCGCTAAATCTGGGGACGTGTTTCCTGCCGGCTCCAACTTTGTTCCTTCGCAGAATGATATACTATCCTGGTTATTTATGGAGTCTCCACATGATATGAGCTTGCTCCCATCCATGTCTACACCTAACTCTATTCATTCAGGCATAGCGGAACCACTAAACACAGGATTGATGAACCATACGCAAAACAATCTTCAAACCTCAGACCATCAGGAGCAGGTATTACAAAGACAAAATGTTGTTCTGGGCCTGGACTGGTATCGCCTGCTTAATTCCTCAGGAACCAATGCTATGGATCCCATATTAAACGTGGGCCTTCATGATCTCAATTATTTTCTGAAAAGTGAAAATCCTTTGGACGAAGTATTCTTGAAAATGCAAAGCGGCCAGATGGGGAGTTCACCAGGTGATATGAAATTCCGAAATATTAATATGGTCTCTACAAATTCTACAAGTTCTCCGACAAATACGAATGAGTCGCCAACACCACAATCTTTCTCTGATATTCATGTCAATGGTATCGATAGGGGTACAGTGAAAGAACGCTTGCAATTCCATCTGGCAAAACTCAATATCGAAAACAACAAGCATTTCTATATGAGTAAAGCTTTGTGGGCAAGTATTATGGATTCTTTACCAGAATTGACTATGAAAAGTCTCATGGAAATATTTGACGAAGAAGATGATATATCGATAATCGAGCACAGAATGTCATTCTATCTTTATGGATACTGGGAGACATTTCACCGTCGATTCTCTATATTGCACAAGCCTTCGTTTAGCACCTCAACTGCCGAGCCATTATTGCTTTTAGCAATGCTTATAGTTGGCTGTATGTACTGTGCGACAACCCCCGCAGATCACGGAAAGAAAATGGCATGTCCTGAGTACAAATTTTGTATGCTTGTGGCAGAACCTCTTCGTTTTAAACTCTTCCAACACCCACGCTTCAGATGCCCAGTGGCAGTTTGGGTTTTACAAAGCTTGAACTTGCTTGAGTGGTGCGAAAAAAATTATTTAGCAAGACACATGCATGAAAGGGCCCATATTCACCATGGTACTACAGTTCAGTTACTAAGGCGCTCGCCATTTCTTGGAGGCAATCCCACGGTCAAAAATAAACCGAATAGTCTGGAGACCGAGACAAGCACTAGTGGAAGTGAGGAAAATAATTCTGATGGCATTGGGAATGACTCAGAGTACCAGCTCAACAATGACCAGAGTCTTTTCCGTGACTGGTTGGAGTCAGAATCGATGAAGCGAATTACCTTCATGACATTTTACTTGGATACCATAGATTATATCAAGTTCAGGCACAATCCCCAGATTCCCTTTTTTCAACTTCAGTTATTGAATCTACCCTGCGATGAAGAAAATCTTTGGGAATGCAACGAAATTAACGACTCCTTCAAGAAGCTCGTAAAGCGACAAAAGAAGCTTCAAAGTTCAACAAGCGCGGGTGTGCGCAATATGAAAGATTTAAACAAAATCAAACCAGATATGAATTTTTTGAGTGCATTGAAAAAGCTCATGAAACCGCAAAATGCTCGGCAGAAGTATTCTTTTTTCACTCGCAGTATTCTCTTCGGAGGATTAGTGTCAATAATGCATCAAATGCAGCAAACAGAACTTCAGAATCATTTCACGATTCTTAGTTCGCATTCTGATAAAAATCGAAACTCTCCCTGGAAAGAGCTCCTTGTTAGAGCTTTAGATGCATATGAGGCGGATTTGCACTCCGCTACTATTCAAATGAGCTCCGATCCACTTTTCAAAGTGGAGGAATATCAATGCAAATTTCCAATGTATCATTTGGTGCTGATTATCGGTATTGCTGACATAAACCACTATGATATTGCCATATTTGGTGGTTCGCAGCGCAATATGAGCGTTGATGCCTCCTCGAAAGACATAAGTATCGTGAAACGGAAGCTCAAAACAATATGGAATACAAATGGGGCAATGCATTCATTCAAAGACTTAGCAAATATACGCTCAGTGATTCATTGTTACTGGCTTCTTTGGAGTTTAATGTTGCCACCTCTCAACGATGAAGGTGGAGTCGACAATTCTCGGAAATTATATCCATGGGATGCCGATCACGATTGCTTTGATGTACTATACGCAGCCAGTATTGCTACTTTGGTGCTATGGTGCTACACGTTCCTGACTTGTGGATTGGAGTCATCAGTGTTCAAAGACTTGGAGGACAGCTTTCCGATCCAAGATCAAAAATCATATGAGAAACTAAGCCCATTGATCATAGAAGACGGGTATAATTACCTATTTAGGATTCGAGAGGAGTTTTCAAAATGTTTCAACAAGCAGGGTTTGGAGCCCGACTACTGCATTCACAAAACTGGAGCGAACAGAAGGCGGGTCCCTCTTTTCGATGCAATTCAGAAACATTGCGAAGCTCTTCCACAAATTTGTTGCAAACAAAACATCAGCGGCCTCTGTTTTCTTGTGGGTACAAAGCTCTATAGGAGTCAATGGGAAATAATCCGTGAAAATGCCAAATTGATTATCAATTGCGGATTGCGCTCCATTGGTAAAAGTTCTTGGCACTGCCCAGACTTATTCGAAAATGACTTTGCGGAGTAACTTTTTTGCGATGGGGAAGCCGGAGGTCTATAGGGATGATCTGCTTGTCACATATGCAGTGTGTTGGGATTTATAGCAGTGATATAATTATCACTTGCTGATGTTCTAGGATTGGCACTGAATTTAAGCAAAGTATCATAAGTTCAAAGCACCACGCACTTTTAGTGTAATATCAGATAATAATATTTAAAGATTTGAATAAAATTGGCTGCAGACTAGCTGTATGGATCAACATGTATCGGTCTCCGAAGGACGCGCGCTGCTAAGATTTCCTCAATGTCCTTGTCAAACACTTATGGACTCATGTGAAAGTACAAAATTACGGAATGCTTTTCGGGCAAGCAAACTATTATCATAATCTTGATCATTCATAATCGACACATGAATGTTTCCTAAGGAGATACACACAGTTCTTGTTTATGAGTCCACTTCCATAATATAATGAAATTTGGAAAATTGTACACAAGAAGAAAAAAATAGTAACCCAGAAGTTAAATGCTTTGGTCGATGAAAATAGTAGAGCTTTTCAAAATATTGATAAATCTTATACCTATAAATGCAGAAACCTATGGAGAACTATGCAAAAGCGACCAGAAATAAAGTGAATATTGCGTTAAATTATATTAAACCAACAATACGGCATTGACACATCCATCTCTGTCTGGCTCGTTGGTGATCTGAGCGTACTTACCCCACACAACTTTACCTCCAGCAGTGACAAGACCTAACTCAGAGACATTGACTTCAATGATAGTACCCTTTGTCAAGACACCCAACTGCGTGTACATTGGGGATTGTGGGTTCTTCTTGACACCGAGAATAGGCAAGAACACAGTGACTTTCAATTCAGGGTGGGTGACGTTAGCTTTCTTCTGTCTAAGAGCAGAAGGACGGATGATTCTCTCCATTTTGACGGGTCTACGCGTGAACCCTTCACCAACGAATGTGTGCTTTGTAATCATTCTTTTCCATGACTTGGTTTTAGATTTACCAGTCTTAATCACCTTAAACATTTCTTCTTCAGAGATACCTCTCACCTTAGGCAAAGGAACAGAGAATTTATCGGCTTTCTCCATACGTTTTTGTTTGATACTAGAGGAAATAGCCTTGGCTGTATTGTTGGTTTCACGATCCAACAAATAAGTAGGGAGCGCCTCTCCATCGTCCTGCTTGGGCGTCGAAGGACCTTTGACCTTAGACTCTTGATGTGCCTTGATCTTCTTCTTCATGGCGACCTTCTCGCTATATCTCTTCTTTGCAAATTGCTTACCTCTCCATCCCTTTAAGTTCTGGGCATCCTTGGCCACACGGTGTCCCTCTCTGGCCTCTCTCTTTCTCTTTTTCTCCTCATAATCGAGTCTTCTACCATGTTGCTTTATGTGCTGTTCAATATACTCGTTTTGAGGCATTGTGATTTAGGTTTGTGAATAGTAATAAAATTTAGTGTGGTTGAGAAAAGACGAGATGAGATGAGGGTAGACCCTAAAGTATATACACCCGTGCACCAATCATTGGTTTCGTTGTTTAACACGTGTTTAAGACCTCGTTTGTATGGAAAAAGTTTTAGGATAAGTAAAAATAAATGATAGGAACAAAATTTTAAGTCAAATGACTCGTGTTACATAATTCCATCGGATGATTCAGCTGTTTTGAAGATGTACGAATATGCTTCGGAAACTGATGTGCAGGTGCCAACGGATGTAAATAATCCACGTAAATACTGAGCTTTAAGGTGTAATTTTTAGAACTGTAAAATTCTCAAACAGATTCACAGGTGTGAGTCTCTTCATACACTTAAACCACTTAAATATTATTTACTATTCAATGGGAACCTTTCATGTTGGCTTGAAATTTGTGCGGCTTGCGGTTGGGTGCTCGGACTGTCCTCCTCATCGCGATGCGTTAGACTTTTTTCGAACGCAGATTTAGGACTTATACACTCAAGACATAAGGTCCATTCCCCAATATTTTATCAACTCAGCGATCACACTATTTCCTTCTGCCTGATTTTTTATTCCTCAAAATATACCGCAGCCTATAACAAAGAAATAATACATAAAAAACCCAGAAATGTCTTCGCTTGATGAACTTCTCTCGGGGATTGTCAGCTCCTTGGCTCAGACGAAAACATCGGTTGAGTCAGCACATACAAAATTCATCGACGATGCTGAGCTTCTCCTCCCGGAAACAATCAAACAAATATCCAAGACCACAGATGTCTCGCTTGAGGGTATGTCGTTGCTTTCGTTGAAGAGCAGTTCGCTTTTGTCTTATGTGAATAACTTGGTGTTAGTTATCTTGAGTCATCTAGAAAGAATCCGCGACAATAGCACTGATGTAGAGTCGCTCAAAATTGAAGCTGTGGTTGCTTCAGTAAAACAAAGAGTCACGTTAGAAAAGGGTATTAAGCCATTAGAAAAGAAACTCGCGTACCAGCTCGACAAGATGGTGCGGTCATTCCATAGAATGGAGGAAGAGTCTGCGAAGGCAAGTGAAAAGTTCGCCGAGGAAGCTGAAATTCTGAAGTCCAGAAAACAGACGTCACAAGAAGACTCCGACTCAGAGTCGGATTCAGACTCAGAAGACGATGAAGATGCGCTTTCTTATCGCCCAGACGCCGCAGCATTGGCCAAATTGGCACCATCAAAGGCTTCCGGTAAACCATCTAAGGAATCATCAACTGAAAAATATAAGCCACCTAAGATATCTGCTATGGCCCCACCAGCGGCATCGTTTGATGATAGGGCTGCTCCTAAACAAAGCAATAGAAAATTGCAAAGTATGGAAGAATACTTGGCGGAGACCTCCGATTTGCCACAAACAGAATCCTCAATTGGTGCAACAATTGTGGGCCACGGTAGAGGCGGAGTTAAAACTGCTCGTGACAAACAGAAAGAAATGGAGGTACAAAGGTATGAAGAAAGTAACTTTACTAGATTACCTAGCACTGCTACTAAGAAATCTTTCAAGCAAAAGATGGCCGAGAGAGCCAACACTTTTGCGGGTGAAGATTGGTCCATGTTTAACAACAAGAGAGATCTTAAAGAAGGTACCTCAAGGAAGAGGTCATCTGGAACGGCATGGGATAGAGTTAAGCGGAGCCGCTCGTAAGTATAAGTCGAAAGTTTGCGGTTATAAACCAACTATTTTTCCATTTCGATGTATCGGGTTCAGTTATTATGTATAGAACAGTTAAGTGTGTAAAGAGATTCTCGGTGACTACGTTATATTATAATGACTATTCTCTCAATACTTTTATGATATTAAAACTGAATATAATTGGGTTTCGGTGTATTGTTTTTATACATATATGTTTAATTTTTTGGCCATCCAAGAAAATTACAGAGATATATTGTCTGCATTAAAGACCGCTGATATTTAATCATAGGATGGCACTGCGTTGGCCAGAGTCAACCCCGATGAATTGAGACGCGAAACATAAGTTCACCTTTTTCATTTGTTTCGAGAACATAACAATTCAATGGCGAAAAACAACCATAGGACATCGATAAATCACTTGAGTCGATGGATGCTAAAGTCAATACTCTTGAGAATTATCTGGCCAATGGTGGTGGTGAAAAAACGAAGAGTTTGCGACTTGTTGAGTTGCTTGATCATATGAAATGGCAAATTGATTGTCCGAAAATTGAGCTGGAACCAAATCCTGGGGATTCTTGTGGTAGTTCACTCTGTAATCATTGGAAAAATCAGTAGAATTGAAGTGGGCTGTCTTCGGTTGATTCAGCACAGGATATGATGCATTATGAAAGTTGGTACTATCATTTTGATAAGATATAGGTAATGTGGCTACCGATGCCAGATAGGCCATTGGCCCCGGTGGGGTAAGATGCTGGTGAGAAGCTTGTCTGACATTAAAACCAGAAGCTTGGTAATCTTCTGGAATACCGCGGAATGGTCTGGGTGTGTTTTGGAAATTTTGAGGACTGTATGTGTTCTTTCTTCCGTAAAGTGGATGCTCCTTGATTCTTTGTGGTTGAATGAAATTATTCAGTGGCATCGCCAAGTATTCATTAACCCCAGGAGCTACTTGGGCCTGAGAAACACCCCTTCCTTGAACACAAAAGGGTGATACCGTGGGATTTTCATAGGGATCTGTTCTCAGATCAGAACTAAATTGAAGGGATGAAGAAGATCCACGTGGCGACCTCCTTTGATAGGCTTTGCCATTTCCATTCAAAATGTTATTGATTTTAGACTGGATTTTCTTGCCGAATGTTGAGTCAATCTTGCAATTTTGGAACCACTTCTTAATGATTTGAACCTGTAAAGTATCCACTGAGGATTGGAAGTTATCATCAAGCAAATCTTTCAAAGCAGGCAAGAGCATGCGTTCACCAGAAGGCAGATCAATGAAATAAACTGCTTTCGAATTTATCAAGATATCTGTTAATGTTTGCATAACATAATTACCATAGGCATTGTTCACGAGACGGTTGACGTCTCCTTTCAAAAGGTGACCGATAATAGTGAACTTTAATGTTGAAAATGCAACCAGTTTTACTTCATTCTTGTAGCAGCTGATCATTAATTTCTCAATCACGTTTGAGGAGAATTTGAGAACACACGAATTTCCCAAGCCATAATCCACAATATTTTGGTAAAGCTTGTAATTAACGTCAATCGAGTCGATGGAAATGAGGTACTGCAATACGTAGTTCCCGAATTGATCATTGACTAACCGAGAGAAGTTTTTATAATCCAAAATAACGTTTGCGAAAGCAGAATGTTGAGGTGCGGTAACATGATTCAAACACTTTTGCAACACACAACATCCGTGCTTGTGTGTGGCCACTACCAACAAGTCCTGGAGAATTGAATCATATATGAACAGACATTTGTCCGGTGGATATTTGTTCAAAACTTTTTGAATGACATGATTACCGTTGAGGTCCTTGATCAATTCAATGATATATGATTTCAAGCCTTTTCTTAACAAAACAAACTGAGATTCCGTGCTAATTCTGTGAATAATTTTCTGTAAAGCGCGAGTGCCATGTTGGTTAATTGAAATCAGGAACATGTTACTGTTAAGTGCATTAAGACAGAAATCAAGATCTGGCTCTTGGAAATAGTCGATCAATTTTTGAACCAAGTAGTTACCAAATGGGTCGATTATGAGCTCATACAAGGATAATTGAACCTCCTCAAAGATTATCTCATAGTTGGACTGTCTTGATGAGAAGCTAGGCACATAGCTTTCATCTATACGCTTTTGAAGAAACCGGCACCCGTGCTGGTCTTTGGCTAAGCGCAAGATTTCCCCGCGCAATTGCACTAATGAGGTTTTCGAGATCGACATCAAGTATTCTTTATCAATCTTACCTAACCCCCTATTTATATGCTGTGCCGGGTGGTTTGGTCTATTCTCCTTATCAGAACTGTATGACTCCCCTGACATCTTACGAATATGACTATGGTCATGAGTGGCAAGCGATTCCAAGCTGAAAGAAGGTAAGACCAAGTTGCCATTCAACTTACTTGTATCCCACAAATACAGCTTCGGGGTAGATCCCACGGAAGGCGGCGTCGTAGGCTCTGTAATGGAGGACGATATGGAATTGATAGATAAGTTATGGGAATGGGAGGGCGTCTGTCTCTGCCTTGACGAGGACTGTGCAAAATTGTTCTGGGACATCAGGACAAAATGATAAATGGTTGAGTAGAGCAGTAGAAGCCTGACAAAGACTTGTGTCGATCGAAATCTCAAGAGGAGATTTTTTCTTTGGGTAGTTTGAAAAACTTTAGGTCAGTTTTTTATTTTATTTTTTTTTTATTCTGGCGGTTTTTTTTTTGGAGGTAAGTTAAATTTCTCGGTAAGCTTTGCTGTGTGAAATCTTAAAATCAACTCGTACAGATCGCAGCTGTGCCGTTCCGAAACACCAATAAGAGTAATCAGATGCACGCTTTTTTAGGTCTCTCCTGGTTCCTGCAGTTTCTTTTTCTTCAAAAACTTTTTATCAATATGATTTCTCAGTGACTATTTTACCAAGCAGTAGAAAAGAAAAAAAATAAAAATAAAGGAAGAATTAGACGAACTGACTGACGTGTTTTAGCACGATACGGTAAGACTGAAGATCTTCCGCCTTGATGTAAGTGCGACGGCAGGAATCCGAGCCTTGAAAAACCGAGCGTATTTGTGACAAAATCAAGAGTTTAGAATTTCGACCCGACCAGAAAAAAGAAAGCGGCCTTGATCTGAAAGATAAGTAGTTTCAGTTCGACTTGGTTCAAGGAGATCAAAATCAGTCCAGGTAAGTCGTAGAAGGATAAATCGAATCTATATAAATAATGAATGGGAGTGGGGAAGCGCAATATGGAATGGCGATCCAGACCAGAAAAACCGAGTGCACGCAAACAATAGGAGTCCCTTGCCATACTTGGTTGCGGGACATCAGGCACAGGAGGCAACTACGCTTAAGGTAAGCCTCTCAGGAAACAAACACAGCTAACTGGGAGACATGCTTCGAAGATATATTGCGCTTCGCACCCCGACATTTCGGACCATGCGAAGAGGTGCATACTAGCTCGATAGGGAAAAATATATATGCCACCCTGGGGCAGCGCTACTTGTTCCCTCAGGGTCCCAAGTATATCCTGGCGTCATATCGCTTAATTTGATTTTGGCTATTCTCTTTGACTAAGGTACAAAGACTAGATTTTTTTCAGCAATAGTAGCGTAAATTAATTTTCAGGCCCTCGGCGGCCAAGAAACACATTGCTTTCTCAAATGCGCCTACAGGTAAACGTAGACAAAGTCTCATAAAGGGCGACATCAGGAAACCCGACGACACGTAGTGGGCGATTATAACAGTGCTACAAAGGGTCGTGAGGGGAGTCTCTTTTCCTGGACGCAAGGGAAATAAAACAAGAAAAAAAAATTTAGAAGTGGAAAGCCAAAACCGAAAACAAAAAAAATATATATATGGACTTAATTTAGAAAGAAAAAAACCCAGAGTACACACAAATCAAATCAAATCAAATCAAATCAAATCAAATCAAAGCAAAGCAAATCAATTGTGACAAAACATCTACAGATAAAAATGAGTTTGCGGAATTTATTCACCAATAAGCTTAGTTAAGAGATGAAACAAAATGAAACACATAGCCCTTCAAACTAGAACTCATTAAGGGAGGAATACCTGCGAGCTTTGTCGCTTCTGAATAGCCAGCTAACACATTCCAAGTAGATCAAAGTAAAAATATACTTTGCGGGTGCGAAGCTAAAGGCCGAGAGTATGCAAACAAAATAAAAACATAGAATATTTGTTGAACTAATCTTAATGATGGTCAGGAAATCAGTTTAAGCAGTGGTCTAATCAAAGCAATGAGGACAAGTAAATTTTCCTTAAAGATACAAACAGGGCAGGTAGTATTTATTATCCGGAATTTGGGTTTATTCCAAATGTGGCACCACAGCACAGGCGCCTCGTCACCACTTCCTCTTCGTGCACACCGAGTTCGAGATCAAGCTTGGCTGTGTGTGTGTCTCTTTGCCATACAGGTTCTTTGGAATTGTCGGGCCTCTGCGACATGTGCCTACAGATGTCGCAAGGCGATATGTGTCCATATAACAGCGTGTCAAATAAGGATCAAACTTCGATGAAACGATTAGGTAGTATGAGGCGGCCAAGTAAATTTATTAAAAACAATTTTCCTTAAAAAAATAGGAAATTTCAGCTTATATCTTAAACTTAAAAGCATTTGGAATTTGCCTTGGCGTTTATCATTACGTGACAACTGGTCAGTTCGCCATGAGTTTTCCCAGTAATACAAATTCGTTGGAGATATTTGACTAAGCCTATGAAAATGAAACAGGATACAACAGATATCACTTCAAAAAAAGAAAAAAAAAAACAGCACAAACCTCAATCGTTGTTGAAAAATTCTCCTCAAAGTCGAAAGCCTCCTACAACAGTCATGGTTCATGGTCCACTTACATATTTTCCTGCTTTAGCAAATTCGTTCAAGACCGGCTCGTAGAATAAGAACTCTCCTCGTGAAATTGCACTTTCGAAACGTCTTCTAATCCTGTCTAGCTCCTTCTCGTCTTTGAGGCGTTTCCTCTCTTTCTCTTCCTGAGTGCTGGCAAAATCTCCTACCATATAGCCAGGCGGTGACAGATACTTGTCCATGACCTGAGAGCGCACCCAATCTACTCCATCGACTTTAGGATTTGATTCTTCGTCGCTATCCCAGGTTGGGCCACTGGTCTTCCTCCCCAACCCGGCCTTATTGAAAAAATCGTCGTATGTCTTCTCTTGCGCTTTCGTCATTACGCCTAGATTTTGATTTATCTTTTTGGGAGGATTCCAGGTTTCGTTGGGAACGAAATCTTCAACTGCCCATCTTTTTTCCGTTATTGGATTCCGGGAGAAGTCCACCTTAAAGTTTTTCTCTGTTATTTTAGGTTGGAAATAATTCCGAAGAAACTCTGCTCTCTGAAGCGCCGTGTAATGCGCAGGATATTTTGGTTTTGAAGTTGTCAGCGATTGCTTTGTGTTGATATGCTTCTGGGGCGAGCCCATATTTTTCAAAGGTTCAAACTCGTCCTGCGAATCTGCAACAACGGGGTTTACACCTTCCGATGAATTGTCCTCACTCTCATCATCGC
The DNA here is from genome assembly GCA_005406065.1 of Metschnikowia sp. JCM 33374. Classification (NCBI taxonomy): domain Eukaryota; kingdom Fungi; phylum Ascomycota; class Pichiomycetes; order Serinales; family Metschnikowiaceae; genus Metschnikowia; species Metschnikowia sp. JCM 33374. The sequence goes on from BIMT01000129.1 coordinate 311,134, forward strand.
TTGCAAATGATCCCTTGATTACTACGCTGGAATTTTTCCGAAGGTTAGCTGAATTCCTCTTATATGGTGATGACGATCGCAGCGCGCCATGGAATGTCTTTCTCTCTGGTTTTCCAATATTAAATCTCGCTAATGGGTCTCGAGTATTATGTGAGCCAATACTAGCCAAAAGACTCTCTTGTTGACTACCAGAATCAGAATACTGTGTGGCTAGTCTGTTAAATTGGGAGCTCGTGAGTTCATTTTTATCCTCTGTCTCAAATTGAGTTCCTATTATTTTGACCGGGCTCTTTTTGATTTCGAGAACCCCATCCTGTTTTATGGGACTTGATAGGATTTCTGAACGTCGTTTATTATTGCCCAAAATTCTCTTCTTTGAGGGTGGTTCGAAAATCTCTGAATTGGATTCAATTTTCAAAGCACCTTCACTTTTGAATGGGCGTGCTTTCAAAGGCCGCAAGTCTACTTGTGATTGTAGACCACGTACTTGGGATTCTAGACGTTTCACTTTTTCAGTGAGCCTTTTGTTTTTCTCACACAAACTAAAATTCTCCGAACTCATTTTGTGGATTTTGGTGTTGAACTCCTGGAGAGCTTTGTTGCGGAACTCTAAATCGGATCCCGAAGATCTACTCTCAAAGAGGCTCGCTAATGTCAGAATTCTTTTCAATTCATCTTGGATGTTTGCCACTGAATTTAGCACCAGCTGGTGTAAATCCATCCTACTATGTATGCTGTTCTCTCTTTTGCCGGTTTGTTTGCTTGTAGTGCCACGGCTGAAAAGTTGACTTACCAAGATGATAGATCCAGCTTCGTCCCAAGTGATACTCAATATGTTCTGCATATAAACCGCGGTTCAATTGCAGACGCGCCATGCTTTTGGTAGTGTGCCGTGCTACAGTTGCAAATCGTCCATCGCCGCCATCAACCTCAGCGCGATGCTGGAAAAGGTATTTTCCAGATATATTTCAATTTCTGAATCATACATGATTAGTAAGAAACAGTTTGAATACTTGATAATTTCTTGGTTTTTAATTTTTATTTTATTAATCTATTCTATTCCTCGTATCTTTCTTGGTCTATGTATGAGTTACTGTGGGTTTAGCCCAAATTCTTCTATATTCGGATGCTCCATGTTACATAGACAAGTTAAGAGCCAGCCAAAGACATTATTAATTAAATTATGGAGCACCTACGAATTGATTTTTTTTTTTTTTTTGGGAAAAGTTTCTGGTGAAATTAAAGGCTAACAAATGAAGAACGAAGGTGAGCTGTGCCTCCGAAAATAAGACGGGAAGTAATTCGCTTTTTTTTTCTTTTTTGTTCTTTGTATGGTAAAACGGGTTTTTGTTCTGAAAAAACTATGCTTTTCTTACGTGAACGCAATGTTTATGCGGTGTTCTCTATGTCTATTAAAAATACTATAAAATTACTTAAACTTTAGTTCGAACAAAAATTGAGCCATAGAACTTTCCATTGTCCTTTTGTTCTCGACTATAATATATTTTGGGTCCACAGACTGGAAAGCACGCACCTGGAAACGTTCCCTTTACTTGAATGAATCATTCTTTGCACAAAGGTTATAAACTTATTTTTCACTAAGGGATACTTTTATTTAAGAAAACTCCTAAAGCTTGTTATTAAAATAGAAAAAAAAAAATCCGATTTTTCTCAATTTCCTTGGGGGGTGGGGGGAGATGGGGGATTAAAAAATCATGGATGGCCCTCAAGGCTTTGCTCGCGTCCACCCATCGAGTGCGCAGTTGCTTGGACTGAGGTCTCGACTCTCTATACCGGCCAGGGCTTCCAAAATTTTATCATCAACAAATTACTCTCGCATAGAAATCCTCTGAACCATCACATAATCATGTTCGGTGCGGCTTCCAATTCTACCTCGAGCCCGTTCTCTTTTGGAGGAAACTCGGCTACAACAAATCCGGGTGCCCCAGCACCCTCTGGGTTTGGTGCTCCGGCCGCAAGTGGGGGTATTTTCGGTCAAAAGCCTGCTTCAACTTCAAACCTCTCTTCTTCGACGGGTGCAGGTGGTTTGTTCGGAAATAATGCTCCAAAACCTGCCACTTCTGGTGGGCTTTTTGGAAGTGGCAATGCGGGTACACAAAACAATACTAGCAGCGGTCTTTTTGGTAGCAACACTGGTGGCCAGAACACTTCTACTTCCGGTGGATTGTTTGGGACTAACAATACCAGTACTATGAACAAAACATCTGGAGGTGGTCTTTTTGGGGGAGCCACATCCAGTACAACAAATACAAACAACTCTACCAGTGGAGGTGGCCTCTTCAGTGGAAATAATGCTGCCGCGCCCTCTACAGGTGGTCTTTTCGGCTCGTCAAATACCGCAACCAATAACTCTGTTCAAAACGGTGGCTTGTTTGGATCCAGTAATAATATCACTAATAACACTAATACCGGTGGACTCTTTGGTCTGAAGCCGGCAGCTCCTGCCGCTAGTGGTACGGGGGGCGTCTTCGGCTCCTCGTCAAACTCTGGAACTGGCGGCGGGCTTTTTGGAGGAAACACGAACAACACAAATGCCTCAGCGGGCCTCTTTGGTGGTGGACAAAAGTCTATGCAAAATAACACGGGTTTATTTGGGGCATCAAATACTAATTCGGGTGGACTTTTTGGTGGTCAACAACAGCAACCACCACCACCACAACAACAACAACCACAACTCACTTCAATGACTCGTTTTTCAGACCTTCCGCCTGAGCTCAAAAACGAGTTACAACAGCTAGACACATACATTGAGCAACAACAGCTCATAGCGACCACGCTCGATGATGATCTTAACAAACACGATGAGTTGGTGAAATCTATCCCGTTCGATGTTGAATATTTGCATACCAAAATTTCCTCCATCAAACAGGCCCTCAGATATGATAGTGATCAGCTTCAATCTCTCAAGTCTGTAAACGACGAACTAACAGAAGACATTAGCAACATCATGCACTTGATCGTGCAACTTGCTACACCAGGTACGAAGTTGTCTTCATCATTCCATTTAAACGAATTTTTCGTGAAGAAAATCAAGAAATATAGAGAGCTTTTAAGCACATATGAGAGTGTTATCAACGAGAGTATACATGTCACTTCCGGCTTGGAGAGAACATGCAATGAGTCCAATGCAAGTATATATAATGTCGTGGAGGTGGTGAAAAACCAGTATGGCGTTTTTATGGAGCTCTGTGAAGTCGTGGCACAACTACATGGGGAGGTTGATCGTCTTTAAACTCTAGTCAAGCACGGGCCTTTAGAAAGTTTTCATTTAATAATACAACAAGAAAAGAAAATTGTTTACATCTCTTTGTTGGCCAGACACGTAAGTGCCAAGGTTATTAAAAATGTAGGAAACCCGTCATTTTACTAATTGTACATTAAATAAATAAGACCCGAGGGTGTTTCAAATACGGTAATTCAAAAGATGGGGGGGCGAAGTGTAAATATTAAAATCCAAATTTTCAGAAATTTGTCTCAAAAGTAACCTGCATGGTGTTCTTATCGAAGATGCGCTACTATTATGAACCTACAAGACGTCCCTGTTCCTAGTTCCCAATGGCTTCTCGTGCAGATTATCTTTCCAAGTATCTTTCAAAGGGGGATCCGAAAAGGCTGAAGAAAAAATCGAAAAAGTCCTCATCCGTTTCCTCTTCTGAACCCCCTCATCTTATTGTTATAGAAGGCCTGGGAGTTTTTTGTCAAGATGCAAGCCACAAAGATTCCACGTCTGTGAGTCAACAACTTTCCATAAAAGAAACATTTACACATACTGATAATGAGTTTGAACCTACAAGTGTCGCTCTAGTTCCGAATTTAACTGCTAAAATGGGCGGATTTAAGCGAATCGATAATGGTGAAATCGTCAAGACAGATAAAATGGATGTCGGTAAGCCTCAAGCGGATGACAGACCAAATACTATTTATAGAGATCTGAGTGGTAAGATAATCGATTTGCAAGTTAAGAGGGATGAGATCAAAACCCGTAACAAAGAAAATGCTCGACGAGAGGTACTTGAAAAAGACAGGATCAATACGGGAGACTTGGACAAACTTAAACGTGAAGAAGAAACAAGTAGACTAGCGAGGGCTACTCGCTTCGACTACTCTAAAAATGATAAGGAATATACTGACCACATGTCACGGAAGGAGAGATTTGACGATCCCTTAGCTGGGCGTCTTGGCTCGTCTTCAGAGGCCCATGAAGAGCCGACTTCTGCGACGGGAAGGCCTGTCTACAGCGGTGGCCCACAACCTGAGAATCGGTTCAAAATCAAGGCAGGCCATTTTTGGGATGGTATTGACCGCGGGAATGGATTTGAAGATCGATTGGTACGTTCCAGGGACTTGGTGTATGTGAAAAAATTCACAGATCGAGCTTCAAAAGAATCATACACTGAGTACGACTTCGAGTAGGAAAGTGAGATAAAAGAGAAATTATTTCTCGAAGGACCAATGATTATACCATAAGAAGGTTTCCGAGACAGCGAAGAAAGATTCTCATAATATCTAACACGAAATTTGTTCGACATATTTGAGCAATTTATTTTTACTTTTGAGACGATATCCTGGTTCGCCTCGACTTTCTACGATACTGGCTAGTATTAGTTGAAGGGTTGATTAGTCTAAAACAGACCCAAAATGTCTGTGTAATTAATGACACCTCATTAATTATTGAAATTTTCGAGTGATTTTATGACCATCATCTTTGTTGATTGTCTGAAAGTTTAACTTGCCGCAAAACCATAAACCAGGTTCTTTCAACTGATATGGTGAAATGTGCGTTTCTCAAGCTGTGTAAATATACCTTCAAGGTAGTTGATATTTTTGGTACGCACTATAGAATGTGACACGCTCGCTGCGTACTACCTGAAAGGAGATAAGGCTCGACAAGGAAATCAATTGGTAGATTCTCGTGGCATCCAGTTATATGGGGCATTCTAATAGTCGTATATGTAATGCAAGGGATATATATTTAAGTTTCTGTATACTAGAAAAACACGAGTTAGGCAATAGAAAAAGGAGACCATGAGAAAGAATTGGACCTGTTCATGAACTCCACAAAAAGAATGTGTCTGAAAATGCGGGCCGAGATTAACGTACACTCGATTTTTTCTGCATCACATTCAACCACCTTTTTCCCTTTATCCTCAAACCATTACGTGAATCCATGACACCATCACCAAGTGATGTGTAAAAGTCCCAATCACTTCATCTAGCTTCACCCAAAACATCCGTGCCCCACCGTAAACTAGAAGAATCGCATGTGCCTGTTTACAGGATGTGGCCGATGAACTTTTTGAATACACTCGAAGTGACTAATATGACAAGATTTATGCTATGAGCGTACCAGAAATCCCCGGGTTTTACTTTGATACGTCACGTAAACGATACTTCAAGATCGTAAATGGAGACCAGCGTCATAACTCTTCGTACTCGAACAATGTTGTGAGGGCAGAGGAGAGACGCAAAGAATATAACGACACCGATTGCACAAAACGCAGCAAAACCCCTGACAAGCTCTCGCAAATGAGTTTGAATTCGGAGAATAAACGCCACTCCTTACAAATTTCTGATTGGCTTGTCCGGAAAAAACTCGGCAATACCCGGAGTAACCCGGGGCCAATGGATAGATTTATGTTGTCCCTGTGTGCATTGAAATTGTTTAGTACTCCCGTATGGCCTTCCTCAAAACCAGGTATGTTTTTCTCAACCAATGGGCCTTCTCTAGAGCTCCATGGTCAGCTGGGGCTCGTGAATGGTAACAGATTAGAACCTATTGCTAGTCTCTGCTTTATGTCAGTAGAGAGTCCGAATGAACAAATGAGTAAACGAATAGACAAGGTTGAAGCAAAAGGAGACTGGGCTTTTTGTGTTCATGGCCAGTCGCTATCGCTTCTGAGGTGGCAGTGGGTTGATACCAACCAGGAATGTCACGTAGAAGACTACACCAATCGCTTGATGTCGAGCTTATCACTTCACCATAGTATGTCTGAAAATGGTTTGCTGAAGAAATTGATGTCTTCAAAGCTTTTTGCCTGTTTTGATAATGATGCGTTGGTTTTGTACCTGGTTCACGGCTATGAAATAGTTGTTTGTCTTGAGCCATTTTGCATTCGTTCCATAAATGTAATTGGTGCCATAAAAGAACGATGTCCGCAGAATGACAGTGTATTTCTTCTTTTAAAGACTACATTGTACTACAATAGTGGCAAGTACTTGGTGGCGCTGATATCTGGTCATAAAACGAAAACATGGAAGTTTGATGCACCAGTTTATAAATATTACGCCACACTCTTTGAAGCCAAGAATGTATCGGGTGAAAAAGAAGACTTGGTGAGACTTTTCATTGTCACAGCTAAAGAGGTTATCATACGTGACGTTGGTAATCATTCATTGAGGTCCAAGGGTTCTGATGTCATTATTCCCGTCCGCAACGACAATCAAGCTCGACCGCTAATTTCTAAACAAGACCAACACATCCTCGTTGAAGAAAGCGAGGGTATTTTCAAGGTGATCGATACAATGTGACTACTTGAAAATACCGTGAAAATTAACGTGAAACTAGTCTCTCCCCGTTACACAATGCCGCGCATGCTCGAGTTCGGAAATAGTTTACTATTAGTAGACTCCCAGAACACCTACGTGGTAGGACAGAAACGCAACTTTCTTAACGTCGCACCTTGAATTGGAGTGTTTATTACATCACATGATAAATTATATTGACTATTGATCGTGAACAGGGACTTGTGTTCTATTTTTGTATAACGCAAATTCTGGAAATTCCGAAATGCATAAATATTAATTAGGATTTTTGCTCAGAAAAAAACATGTGCATCTCGTCATTCCGAAGCCAAATACAAATACGAAATGTCAACTGTACAACGAAAGATCTATAATTCGAATATATCTTTAATGTTTGATATATTTGGAGTAAGCATCGTAGTCGAAGTTGCCAAATTTGTAGTCAATGTCCATCAACAACTTCACTGCATCCAGGGACTTGTATACGTATTCAGAAGGTAAACTGATCAACGCGTTAGTTAATCCTCTTTTGGTAGACAAGCCATTCTGGGCGAATAATTGGTCTTGGTTGAAGTACATGATTCTGGATTTGTTGTTGTACACCTGGTCATTGGACAAGTTGTAAACGCCGGGATAACCACTGATAGCTTTAAAATTCGATTCTATGGTGTTTGGTGGGTGCAAGGGGAACAATTTCTGCAAGAGTTCATAGGAGGCCAAGGTAAAACCAAACTGAGGAGAAGACCTGAACACTCTAGCAAGCGAACCCTTGAAAAACGCAGTGAATCCCTCTTCCTTCAAAATGGTGCCAAAGGCATGCAAAATACCCCTGTACTTGACATCGCCCTTCTTAGCTTCCATTTGCAATCTTGTCTTGATAACGTCCGCAGGCGTAGTGAAGAAAGCAGCTGGAGCACCAGCCATGGCACCAGAAAGCAACAACTGCCACGTGTTAAGTGAATGTTTCTTGTTTGGATCATGGGGATCAAAGTTAAACAAATGGTACTTGATGTTGGCGTACGTTGGGAAATAAATTGCCGAGAAAGGAACATCTCTCAACAAACAGGCACTAGCACCTTTGTACAACCCCTTAAGACCCAACTGTCTGATGATGTGCCCTGCAGTCAATCTCTTCTTTGGGATTTCACCTGGAGCCAATTGTTTCTGGGGAGCACCACCTTGCATTTGCAATCTGATCTTCACAATCTCCAATGGGTTGGTGAAAATGACCTGACAAGCACCCGCCGATGAACCGGCGAGAATTTCCCAGCCCATTGTGATGGTTCCGTTCTCACTTGTTCCAATTCGACGTATCAAGTCATTGACCGTCAACTTGATGGCTTTTTCTGGAGCAACACCAACCAATTGAGCACCTAATCCCGAATACAAACCTTTGGGGCCCTCGTGTCTAAGAATCTTCTTCAAGCAGTCGAGTGAGTTATCGTAGAGTGCCTTGTGTTTCTGGGCTTGCATTCTAGTTTTGATCAAGTCGATTGGATAAACTGCAGTTGCTCCAATGCACCCTGCAATAGACCCCAAAAAGAAAGAATACATGGAATCGAAGATCGGCCAAAGCGAAAAATTGTCACTGGTCACGGGTTGAGCAGCAGGATGATCATAGATCGATGGCAAAGTGGGAACATTATTGAGATAATTGGGGTTCAAGCACGAAATCAACTCTCTTCTGGTAATAGACTCCTCGTTCCTGTTTATCAAGAAGAATAATAAGTCCAACTCAGGGGTAGTAATCGGCTTAAAATTTGAAGATTTCAAAAGGTGGTCATTCAAGTGGCGATGCAAGTCTTTTTTGTTGATCAAAATGTCCGGGTTCTCTTTCGTTGCTGGTGGAGTATTGGCAATCACCTCGTTGATCAAGTCTAATTTGTTCATACAGTTGTAGATCAACATGACGTTGGATAAGGTAAACGAGTCTTTGCGGAAAAATTCGGGTAAAGTTTGCAAGTTTTCCTTTAAGCGCGCAGACAACTTATGGTTCAAGTTTGAACTAAGCAAGTGGGCCAAGTCTTCTTTGTTGATGACGGATGATCTACCTGAAAGCACTTCGAAACCGCCAATCAATTTCGTAACAGGAAAGTTGTTGATTAGCGAGATGAAGTCCAAGAAGTCAATTTCTCCCTCAGGAGAAAAAAACCGCTCCAAATACTGCCAGTTAAACTTGCGTTTCTTCATCTGGTAACTTGGATCAATTGCCTTATTCAAATTGCTGAGCACGTCAACACATTCGGTATAGGATAACTTCTTTTTGTTATCGGCGAGCCCGTTGAATAACACCTTGAATTCTCCGTCGTCGGAAGTCAACAAATTGATGAAAGACACGAAGTCTTGTTCGTTAACAAAGCCCTTGTGTCCCTTATCCGCCAATAAATAGAGCAAAGCGTATGACTGTTTAGGTAAATCATTTGGGAAAGGTGACAAAATTGCTGCAAATTCCGGGAACGAAAGAACTTTCGTTGATGAACCCTCGGGGGTAGAAGCGAACTGATGAAATATCTCCTGAGCTTTTAGTTGCGAAGTCATTGTATTGTTTGATGTGGGTGTTTCGGTTAACACATGCAATTGGGTAAATTATGGGGAAGGTGTAAACAAGTTTTGGTGGACTGCGAAGAAACAAAGAATTGACTGAATCAAGAAGATCACGATCTAGGGATCTCTCGGCGTAGTATCTTTTTTAGATATGATTCACAAAAGAAACCAGTGAACTTGTGGATGTTTTTCGATATTTCCTTGTGACGATGAGAATGTGGAAGTTTATGACTGGGCGAGAATCTCAAAGCCGAAAAGTTTCTTTTTTTACTTTTTTTTTTTTTTTTTTTTTCTCGGTTCCTTTTTTGCCTCGTTTGGGCCAATTTTTTCATCGGCCCAAAATGCACAACAGGGCGGAAACCTTGACTCCACACTCAACGGAATTTGATGGATGTTTTTTTTTGTTTTCACTGGAGCAATGATAAGAAATGTTTATTTTTCACGATTCAGAGAGGCATATATAATACCTTGGCTCCTTGTAGATTGTTATTTCGGGTAATTAGGCACCCAGGTAATAAGCCATCTAGACTAATTAGCTCGTTTACCCCAAGAACAAATTTGACTACCTATTGTTAGACCCCCGGTTTCAGGGGATTGTATCAGGGCTGGACTTACTCGTCTTCAACCTGTTACTTGGCAATGGGAAAAGCAGGCAGTGCTTGCAGAAAATTGAGTCATGAGCCTAATCTAGAAGATTATCATCCAAGCATATCAATTTTGACCCGCAGAATATGTTTTTCTTCGACTACTTGTTCTTCAGCCCTATAATATACAACCGTTTTTGATTTCAAAATATAATTCACCCAGATTTTTAAAGGGCTTAGAGCAATTGGCTATTTTCTTCAGAATAGGAAGACCTGAAGACGCATATGCGTTTTCGCGACGTGCGAGTCATCCCTGCCAAAATAAGACATTTCCACTCATCCGATGAGCGGGGTGAGTCAGCGTGGTCCGGGGTATGCGCATTGTTGGCTTAACCAACAACCTGAGCTGGACCCGGGACTACCCGCATTTTCAAGGGTAGGCCAAAAATTCACCCGCGTGCGCTTCCCCACATCGGGCCACAATATAAATTAAACCCTACCAGAATAAACGGAAACGTTTATTCAATCTTTGATACTCATCTTTTGAATTCTGGAAGCAAAAATGAAAGGCCCTAATACGATCTTTAAACCTCCTACCTTGTTAAATTGATCGCATAGAAAATTGGTTACTTTTGAGCTGTTTGAATTCTTTAAATATGCACAAAAGTAATTATCAACATCTCCTACCACAATGTGGATTGCATCTGGTAAATTTTACTCACAAAATTTTTGTGCCTGACAGCGTGTTACAACAACGCTGGACTACGCTATGCAAGACATTGGAATTTAATGATTTTTTTACAATTACAATTTAAATACTGTATGATCCCCAAAAAAAAACATCAGCCATAAAAAGAAAAGAGTAATAATATTTAGGATTGTCATTTCTACTTCTGGAATTAAAATTGAGCCACGTACATCAGTTGGTTCATCAGCGCACAGAACAAAATTCATTTGCCTAGTTTCATCATCAGAGATGAGGGCGAATTTCTTACGCACGACCTCTCCCCCAATGAAAAGAAGAGCCTGAAGTATATGCATCCAAATACGAAGCTTTTCATTTGAAGGGCTTGGTGAACATCTTTCGGGCAATAAAGCTAAAAGACCTCGTCTGAGTTACGAAAATTAGGACACCTAAAGAAGAGTACAAGATTTTGACATTGAAGCGGGTCTGGATTAATATTTCTTGACAAAAGTGTATGTAGACTGTAGTGACTTTGTTTGTACTATGATTATGTTAGTGACCTATTCCTATACATTACCAACCAGCTAGTGACTAGACACATGGCCACGTTGTCCAGGTGGGCGACAAAGTAGGTTTTATATAAGACCAGCAAGTTTATTTAGCTCTCCACAGCAAGAAAACTTACCTATTAGCGAATGATTGGCTACCTTGGTTACAACACAATGCCCAAGAATTTCTTAACAGGATCGTTTGAAATAGTATTTTTCAAATGAGACTACGAAATAGATTTTTTTTTATGTTTTTAACTATAGGTAAAACATTTCGAAAAATTCATCTTTGCTTAATCAAACTATTAATACATCTTAATTGGCAATATGTATAAGAAAATTAATTTAATGTGAAAGATGAAACAATTTTGGTACTTCATTCGAGAGCGAGTTTGCTCTTTCTTCCTGGCCTGTGTCTTCGCGTAATTCGTAAGACCACTTACAAACCTCAGTGATCTTGCCGCCCTCTTAACATAAAGACTATATTCTGCATATTTCAGGTTCTATGAATTCCTTAAGATCCGCATCGGGGTGAAAAACCTTCAGAGATCCAGTAAAGCTGTTTATTTCTAAATCTTGTGGTACTTCATGGAATGGAGCTTTCGGAAGAATATTGCGATCAGTATTTGAGGATAATTACTAGTGAGATGGCTGTTGAGATGGCTATTTTATGCTTGTTTACTAATCAAGAGCTTTGAGTAAATTTACGGCTTTGATTCTGTCATTTTGTTCATATACTTTTCTTGAGGCGTTCACCATACTCCAGAGACGAAGCAAACGTAAATATAGGAAAAATAATCGCCCTAGCATCACAGTGTGTATATCGCAATTTCCATTAATGTTTTATAAAATTTTACTTCTTTTAAGGGGCAAACCGTTTTTCTTTGGAGAGAACTCGTAAGTTTTAAAACAAATCACTTTTTTATGAAACTTTGATATAGCGGATAGGTCCGTATCACATATGGATGTTCTTTTATTATTACGATCTCCTATTATATTCGATCGTGTCTCCTTGTATAAAACTTTGTTCACATAAGCTCATAACATTCATATTTACGACTTAGTTTCTTAAAATAACTCGATTCAAACATATATAAAGAATTATCCTTTCGTCTTTGCCTCAGATAAAATTTTTGATGGCTCTATCTATTAATCTCAATTCTCGATGACCACACCCAAAAATAATTTGTGAATTGTTGTCAGTCGTATCTTTAAAGGATATCTGCTTCCTCAATCAGTGATACCCGCACACCAGTGGAAACTCCACGCTTCAATTTGCCAACACCCGTCATGATCTGCTGGGTACGTGTCTCGAGATCTTTCCGGGTCTTACTTAAGGTATCACAAGAGGTCTGGTATTCGTTCAATATTATAGTCAACTTTGAAATATCATAGTTAGCCGTAACTTTATCCAAGATCTCCAGTTCCTCTTCCAAAATGTCATATCCAGTAATAGCACCGGCGTGCTGTTTTTCCGCGGTATCTTCCACAAAATACAAGAGGAACAACTTGTAAAAGTCAGAAATGTCATAATAGCTATCTTTAGCCGTGTCAATGAGCTGATACAATGTATTTGCGTAATCAAAGTCTTCGTGTATCAATTGAGTTAAAGCGTTTTGAGCTTTCTGTAAGACTTTGTCTGAGCTTTCAATAAATGACATCAACGAGGCAGTTCTTTCTTGCACTTCAAGTAAGGACTCTTCTGACTTCTCAGTAGTACCAATAAACTCCACAAGAAGGGAGAATCTTTCTCCTGCTCCGCATAAAAGAACCAAAGCCGATGCTAGAGTGTGGTGGATATCACTCAAATGTTGATAATAGTCCAAGAATTGCTTCTTCGCTACCCGCACATAGTTGTTTAAAGCAAAACTGAAGCACAAAATAAATAGATCTAGTGGGTCTTGAAGAGATGAGAGCTCATGCTTTCCTGTAAAATTGAACAAGGCATCACGACAGTCTTCAAGCTTTTGAAACATTTCGTCTTCCATATTTTCTCTCTCTTCTTTGGAGTAGGGTTGCTTGAACGTTTTGAATAACCCAGGATCCTCTATGTTTGGATGTTTTGGTTTCTTTAAAATACTCTTAGAAGGAGCCATCTTAGTGGCCGAAGCTTCTAATTGTGGAGAAAAAGTAATCTTTTTCATTCTCTGCGAGTTGAATCCGTAGTCATTACTTCCTCCCAGATTAGCATTCTGTAAGATAGTGAAGTTCATACTGGGCAAGGAAGAAAGCAGTCTTTTGGCCTCATAGACAATGGAAAGGTCTTCTCCTTGGAGGAATTCGTCTATTAGTATTTCCCAATCTTCCATTTCTGCTAAATTGAGAGTATACAATAATGTATTCTTTTCCTCAATTTTTGGGACACTTCCGGGCTTAATCACCAACTGATAGCACTCGTTTTTTTCCTTCTCCTCGTAATCCTTTGAACTCTCTTGTTTGAATTCAAAATCCATAGCTGGATTCAGAATTTCACACTCTTCAAATTCCGTTTTAACTTCAACCCCTTCGCCATTATTTGTAATAACTTGGTACTCTTTCTTGTTGGTGTCTCGTTCTGACTCCATAGTGTCAGCATAAAAGACATTGGTCTTATTATTAAGACTGCTAAAATTAGAAACTTTGCGACATGGATCTTCAGCGATCAAGAAGACATCAACATTCAGAACAGCCTCAATTGGCTTCACCTCTTCCCCTTTTTCTTTCACGATGATCTCCTTTTCTACTGCCTGAACACTTTCAACTGTATTACTAACTTCCGTTGACTGAAAATGTTTTTCAGATTCAATATCATCATGATGAAGTAATGGCTCTACTGACTTGACAGGATCTTCCAGGATGCAGAAAAAGTGGGAGTCTTCGAGGATTTCCTCCTCATACGAAGCCTTTGATGTTTCTACGGGGATAGAAAGTCTCCCTACAAGGCTTGGCTCTTTCATAAATCCTTGTTCTTCTTCAGAAGTGGGCGAAGTAAGACTTTGAGGCCCGAAACTTTCCTCTTCGGTGTTTGGAGGCCCCCCACTAAGCATATTTTCTCCTTCGAAGTCCAAAACCAGGATCCCATTAAGATTTCCGGATTTAGAAATTGGCGGGGAGAAATTCTCTTGCCTTTGCATATCTGTAATATGCTGTGAGAGCCTCCACTCGTCCGAATGAGCTATTTCAAGAAGTTTCAAAGTTACATCGCAAGATGCCATAAGACTGTCGTTCGCCATGCTTGTAAACTCCTCTGTAGCTTCAATTGAAGACCCACCTTCCCCTTCAAGACTACGTTCGCAATATTGCAAAAGTGTTAGGTCAAGTTCCCGAGTAGCAGACCTAGTCTCTGTGAGAGATTCGGTCGAAAGTAGGTTTATGAAAATCTTCTCGACAGTATTATCTTCAACAGTATAAGAATTGGGGGAAGTGATTTGCGTGCTCTCCTTCAGATTTCCAGAAATGCTATTTCTCATATTTATAGTGGCTTCCGCGTCTTCTGAGGGCCCTTTTATCCCACGATTACCCTGGTTTTTCATTTCAACATCGCCATCTATAGGAAGGTTCAAGTCCAAATACGGATGTATAGGGAACAAAGGCGAAACCCACGGATCAGTGTTAACAGTGGGCATATATGTGGAAAACCTTACCACTTCCCAGCCTGAGGTATTTATTTCAACCATCTGAAGTCCCTCTTTTGCCCCGGGGGATTCTCCCAGAACACCAAGTTCTTGGAGTTCCTCCCCATCTTTTAATGTCCGAATAGACTCAGGATCTTCGGTTTCACTCTCTGAGCCCTGCAGCTCCTTATTATTCTCGATGATGACTAAGGGCACTGTATCGGGTACTTGCTCCTCCCGCAGGACTGCCAATTCAAGGATACTTTCGGCTTCTCCACCAAGGTCCGAATCGGCGACTACTGCAGAATAATTTTCAGAGGTACAGTCGTATTCCCCTTCGTAGTCATCGAAATACCCCTGTACTCGACAAGGGTATTCAACGAAAGTGGTGGATCTCGCCACTACATGTACCTTTTGCAGCCGCCTAAACATTTTTCTGGTGAGTAAATCATCATGTAAACTCCGGAATAAAAGTCTCCAGAACCCGTAATCGGAAGCTCCTTTTGTTGAGTGGAACGAATCACACATTGAAGCAAACGGGTGTATCTCAGAAGTCATGGGCCGTTTCCACCAGGAATCCATTTGGGGATCAAAGGTACTTTTGCACCGGGCCAAGTCGTCATACTTAATGTATGTACCTCTCATCTCTTTCCAGTAATAGTAACAGGTTGGGCAGTCTCCCATTCCAAGTGCGCCCGATCCACCCGATTTGCAGAACTCGCAAGTTTGGCTTTGCTTTTTTTGGGATTCCTCGTCTATTTCTTCCCAACCCCGGCCTTGTACAAGCGCCTGTTCCAGAAAGTTGTTGTTGTTTGCCATTTTTTTGTCCAAACTAGTCTTCAAAAGCATACTCTGAGTGGTGCTTTCTCCCTCTTTTCCTTTCTCGTAAGTTTTTGCCAGGATTTCCAACTTAGCCCGGTCACTTTTGCCTCTACCTACTATTTTCCTACTCGCTTTTTGAATACTTTTCCCGACATTTCTCATCTTCTCCCAAAGCCGCTTGCTTTTTTGTCTCAAGCCCTCTGTAAATACATACGCTCCATCTTCATTTGAGTCGGCACAATTGAATACAGCTTCTTGGCTTTTTCTTCTTCCTGTGTGCTCTTTGCTTTCTTCTGTGATAACTACTTTAAACTCCTTTGTTTGTGTTTGAAATGGGAAAGCAGTTTGGGAAAAGTCTCTTTCTAATGCAAATTCCGGCACTGGTATTCCATTTTTATCGTCCATCCCACTACCTTCGGGACTAGCTCCCATTGTCTCGGTCTCTAGGATTTGTCCTGCTGGGAAAGTCCTGCTGGGTATTTGTACACCTTCTAGTGGTCTACTATCAAGGACCAGGATTTTTTCAAAGTTTTTATCTTTGTCTTTACCACCAGAGGCAAAATTGGAGAGATATGAGACTTTGGTAAGTATGGGATTTGTGTGATCCTTCAAATCATTGGTGGTGGTTGTAGCAGTCTTTGTGGCCATTTTTGTCGGAGTTTCTCTAGAAAAGGTAAAGGATTTTGAAGAGTAAAAGTAAGTAGAGTTGGCTTCACTACATTGGTTTCCCTTCGAGAATGTCCTTTTCAGGTGCTTGCGGAGCTTTGCTCCGAGATTAAACCGAGAGGGTTTTGTGGTCTTTTTGGCTTCAGCCGTCTCCAAAACCAGGGGAGATGTTTCTGGTTCAGAACCAGAGTTTTTCTTCAAATTTTTCATTTTGAAGAAGTCAAAAATTGTCGATAGTTTCCAGAACTCTTGAGGCGTTCTGCTCGTCAATTATAGAATTCAATAATATATCCTTTGCGTTTGAGTCTTGTTTCTTTCTAAAAAAGAGAGAAGAAGAGTAGTGATACACAGAGAAAAAAATATAGAAGTGCGAGGGTATTTATTTTATATTCCGAATTTTGGTTCACAAAATGGGTGGCAAATAGATACCCCTGTGAAAACTTGGGGATTTATTGTATGGGTGTCGGCGTATGGTATGAGTGTATGGTATGAGTGTCGGCGTATGGTATGAGTGTCGGCGTATGGTATTCGCGAGCCGTGATAAGTTAGTGAGTATTCCAACGATAAGAGTTGGAGGCTCTTAGAATAATTCCATTCGAGCCAAAGAATCCGAAAGCACTTTAAAGAAATTAGTAACCCAAGGAAAGTTTATGTGAATTCTCTAAACTTTTGTCTGTAAGACTCTTGCGCGGGTGTCGATGGTGTTGTTGCGGCAAGATGCATAACAAATAAAACAATTTAAATTATTCAGCTGAGAAATATCCAAATTTTATAGGGGAAGCTATTTTATAAGTACCCAACATGTGCTTAATTAGTAATTGTAATTTTTGCGCATGATAAAGTTAAATTAAAATGGCTGAACCCTGCGTGGTATTCGTGTATCACATGCGACAATCAAGCATTGCTTCACACACATATATTATTGTTATTGTGGCGAATGTATTTATTTTTGTTTTTCAGAGATAAAAAGGGCTCGGCCCGGTATATTCCATTTTCTTAGGGGAATTGAGGGAGAATTGGGTGGGGCAGAAATAAACAGGCGGGTTTACTCAATATCCACATAACTTGGGAAAAGTACTAGTCCAGAAAACCACTTGAATTCTGACTATGTAATTAGAAATTAATTACATTGCCATGATACAAAACACACCAGGTAGAATAAAGAGATTCGCCTGCTAGCTTTGATCTTTTGTGGTTGTTTTTTTGCTTAAATGAACTTCTTCCTCGTCCAAATTAACATTCTAGTCACAGAAATGTTGGCTTTCAGGTATTACTGAATGTGAAAATGCAATTTTGAAAGTACATTTAAGAATATCATCACTTTTCTGTAAATTCCAGTAAATGCCAATGTAAACATCTGGGGAACTCGGTAATTGTAATAATGTTGAATACGTTTCGTTATCTGAATGTGCTGCATCACAGCAGGCAAAGCGAGTGTATTCTATAGTCTTACAAAGAACCTATTCAATGAGACACTACTATAGCAGGAATTTCCTATGTATCTGCAAAACACATATCTCAATTTTTAGAAGTTTCCTTGTCTATTTATTTCTATTTCCGAAATAATGCTTATTTTCTTTGTCCTTTCACTTTTTTCTTTTAAATATTTTAAGAACAGAAAACCAGTATTACATGGAAATTGTAACAATCGCGAGATAGTAATTCCGATTCCTTAAATTTGGGCATGACGAGAAATTATATGGAATAAAATAATGAACATAAAAAAACAAAAATGGAGAAAAAAAGGAAAAGCAAATCTCAACACGATATACCGTTAAGCAATTACAATTTGTTTGAACAACAGAAATCACTAGGGGCAATCTTCTTGGTATCCTCAGCTTCAATAGTTGCATGCCTCTGCTGCCGAAGAACGTTGAGAACTCACTTGCCTTACCTTGACTTGGAAAACTATTTGGGTAATTCCCTCATTCATAAATACTTGCCTTTTTGTTTGATTTTCTAACTTATCATTTACAATGAACTTTTATGAGAGTCGCTCTCCCTATTCAACATTTTCTTCAAGCTCGGTCTTACTTAGTACCTGTTTATTTTGGCTGACCATAGACTTGCTCGCTCGCTCGCATTCGCAGCCCTCATGCTTTTGCTCACGTGCAGTTTCTTTGCTTCACCAAACCAACAACAGTTCTTAATGGCTAGTGGCGCTCCAGGTATGTCAAGCTCATATTTTGTCCTCATAAATACATCCTACTAACACTGAAGGTGGAAATTTCAGATCGTGGACTCCAACTCCCCCCGAGCGTGGGTCTTTCCCCTTGGATCATCTTGGAGAGTGTAAGCAACAGATGATGGATTACCTTAAGTGCATGAAGTTTACCGAGAATAAAAATGCCCCAAACTGCCGGGTGTTGGCGAAGAAATACCTTGGTTGTAGAATGGACAATCAGCTCATGGAAAACTCCGACTGGGACCTGCTTGGTCTTGTTAACTTGCCGGGTGATTCCACCACCTCCCATCCTAATTCCAAAGCTTCAGATCCAAGTGCCACAACAGAGAAAAACTAAGAACCGAATTCATTTCTACTATAGCTTGTAAATATAATCAACATCATTTTTATTCAATTTTTAGCTAATTTTTGATGAAATCTCAGAGGGCCGGCGAAAGAACCATCACTCGGAGTTCTTTGCTCCCTGGCCTCTGCCTCTTCCACCACGGAAAAATCCTCTTCCACCTCTTCCACCTCTTCCGCCTCTTCCAGCACCCCTGCCTCTACCTCCACGTTTCAGAGCCTCGGCATTGTTAACAGGGGGGTTTCCATTCTGAAAGTTTGGGACCATGGCTGGCGGAACAATCGGAGCATGTACGGGTTGCTGTTGGATGAATTGAGGTGGCAATGGGATACCTGGAACAACTGGAATCTCATGGCCCTGGGGTCTCATCAAAACAGGCCCCCCGACGCCCGGTGGGAACACACCTGGGGGTGGCATACCCCCAACAACATTCCCTTGATTCATCACATTGTTGTAGATTTGACCGTAGATTTGTTTGACGGCTGCATTATCCTGGTTACCTTCGCTTCTCTCAGATTGATTTGCGTCTGCAGTCACGGTTTGTTTTCTCTCTGAGGAATTTTCCCCTGCTTGATCTTTGCCTTTCTTCAACAAAGCTAAGATTTCATTTGTCTTCGTAGAAGTTTCTTTGGTGGGAGTTTGTTCTGCTTCCTTGTTTTGAACCTTAGTTGCCTGTGCTTTCCTAAATCTTGGTGGTTTTTCACCAGCATTACGAGGCTTCTGGTTTTTTGATGCGTCCGAGTGGTATACTAATTGCCTATTAGTAATGTTTAAGACCAATGAGGAGTCAACCACGGTACCTCGATTGGTTCTCAATTTACCACCCATGTTGTTACCTCCAACAAGTGGGACATCGAAAACAACATTTAAAGAAGTGTTTCTGCCTTCAGCATTGATTCCGACAACTGTACCTTTACTCAACTTAGGTACCTTACCCGACTCCTGAACATAGATAATTCTGTCACCCAAATCAAATCTCTGAGCCCTCAATAATTGAGAAGAAACACCAGGGTTAATGACAGCTTGCGTTGGGACACCCTTGACATCCTTCTTGTCAAGAGGCAAAGGCTTGCTGATGTAATCATCCATGAAATTCTCGATAGCCGTGATACTGAACTTAGTCAAAGACTCAGACTCTAATGAAACTTGATGCATATCAGCCTTTACCGATTTCAACCACAGGGTAATAGCCTTTACTTCAGCAGCGTCACTGACTTCAGAGACTTTTGGCATTTCGTTTCCATTCTTCAAGTTTTGCAAAGTTTTGAAGAATTTGGGGAATTTGGCTTGGTAGTCCTTGATCAACTGTATAGTCAAAGGAGAAAATTCCCAAAAGTTGCTGGACTTTCTCGAATAGCCTAACACTTTTATACGACGACTGTCAAACTTCACATCCAAACCAATATTGATTTTGCTGCCTCCGTTACTCAACATGTAAGACCCAGTGATCTTTGATAAGAAGTATCCGGAAATTCTCAAGATTTTAGCAACTTCGAAAGATGGCAAATATCTAATTTCCCTGTTTTCAATCTCCAATCTCTTTTTGCCAATGTTAGGCTCTAACTCAGACAGAATCTTATCGATACGAATGTTGAGCTTATCTGGTTCGGTGTGACCTGCGATAATGGCAGGTGCACCATAAGCAAAGGCACCTAAGAACACCACAGGAAGATCTTTGGGGAATTCTTCTTGAATAGGAATAGGTCCCCTTGTTGCATAACGCTGGTCTTCATTTGCCACACTATCAACAATGAGTTGCATCGGGAAAGGCTCTAACTCTGTAGCAAATGTTTTGGCATACGCTCCTCTTTGGGTTCTCACTAAGCCAGTCACCCTTTGCACAAATACGACTGCATTCACCTTTCCAACAATGATACCTTGGGTCTTTTGATAGTCAGCAACCAAACTCCTACAATTGGTACGGTACTCCATCATCTCGGCGGACGTCAAAGGTTGAGAGTTCACCTTTCTTTCGTTACCTTGTTTGTACAATTCGTGTTTGTATTCGGGATCCCAAACTGAAACAACTTTCGACTCACTGAGGAAAGGCCACTTGCTGTACACAATCTTTCCCATAAATTTGTTGATAAACTGATTAACAGTGAAGTTGCCCCAGTGGTTACCAAGCGTCAAAATCATGGACTCAGATCTTGAAGGAGCATTGAAAACCTTCACCTCCAGCAAATACAACCTTGAAGTGAAAGGTAAAGTATAAAGAGTTGGAAAGCCTGCCAACAAGTCTTTACCCAACTTCGCTCCTTCAGGAAGTTCAAACTTGAAATTAGGGTCGATTGGAGGAAGAACCAAAGGCTCTTCGTAACATCTGTCATGCTCAAGATCATGATAGAAGCCTGGAAGGGGACTTGGGTAAAAAGACTGGTTCTGAGGATTATAAATGAAAACAATCTCGTTTCCGTAAGAGTTTCGTTTTGTTTCTTCAGGAGTAAGCTTTGCTTCGATTGGCTTCAAAACCTCAAGCAACCTTTTCTCGTCTACAAAACTCAACAATACAACTGCTTCCCACGAAGCTGTTTTTCCATTAAGGTCAACCTCAACTTCTTCTGGGTAGAAGTCAATAAGCGGAGAACGTTCATCGGTCATCAATGGTCTGTAAATGTCTGGAATCAATCTCTTTGATCTGGCAGGTAACACGGCCATCAATTGCTCAAATGGTTTGAAAGGCTTTGAGATGTCAAATTCGACATCGGTCTCGTTCTTTTCAATCATATCATTGATTCCCTTGTTGATGTCCGAAATTCTGGGTGAATAATGGTATTTATAGTACCAATTCCAGGAAGGACATCCCTTGTAGTAATAGTACAAAACCCATTGTAAACCTTCGCAATAGTGTCTAGTGAGTGCAATCATTTCATCATCATCATGAATTGAGAAATGTAATTTCTCCTTGTAATATTTGTCCTTTGACTCGACAAACTTTTGGTCGTAAATATCCTTTGCCTCCTTCATCAATTCGTCGGTGGCGAAGGTGTTGGAGGTTTGATATTTCTTGATAGTTTTTCTTATCTCCGTGACTCTGCTTTGGTACTCTTCTTCGGTCTCGTAGGGGGATATACCGTCGACATCGACAATTGCTTCATAAGTGTCATTTGACCGCGAGTGCACTAGAAGGATGCCGGTTTCCAACGCCAACGTCTTCAAAAAGTCCAAGTTTTTCTTGGCCAACTCCGTAGGCAAGCTAAAAGACGGAAGCTTACCTTGATTGGCCAACTCAGTCAACTCAGTGATCGGCTTAGTGGCGGTGTTCAAAAACCAGTCCTTGAGCACATGCACCAATGTCTTTTCGTCCTTCAAAATTAAAGACTTACCGGTCCTTTCTCTTTTCTTCTCTCCGGTTATGGAGATATCCTCAAGTCTCTTGTTGAACCATTCGACATCCACACCGTCCTTCTCAAAGTTCTCCAACTCAAATTCCGATAAGTAATCGAGCCAGATAGATAATCTTTGGAAGTTGATTTTACCACCCTCGTTAAGGTAGCCATCCATGTGCGTGATACTTTGCTTGAAAGCACCAATCAAAAGTGGGAAGGCACCCTTGTTGATATGCAAGTCGGGCAAATGAGGCAAGAAATCGTTACCAATCACGTACATGATCAAGATAAAATCATCCAATATTCTTTCAAAGTCATATTCAAAAGAGAGATTTCCCTCTAAGTCCTGGAACTCCAATCCCATGTACTCACGCAACAATGACAAATGCAACAAGAAGAATTTTTGATCGTGCACATCGCCGGACTTTTTACGCGACTTGGGGCCGAAAGTAACCTCTTCTCTGAGCAAGGAGAAGTGGGGGTCGTGTGTGACAAGACCCAAAACAATTAAGTCTGCGTCCAAGCCGTAGATACAATGTCTCATGTTGGGGTTATAGTCGTTCTGGGACTTCATGGATCTGATGAACTGCATGATCTTATGTTCTCCCTCTCCTGGAACCTCGTGACCCAGCAAAATGATTTTGACGTTTGCCCAACGAGGATCCTCCGACATCTTTTTATGGATAAAGTATTTCAAGTTATCTGTCAACTTGGCCATAAATTCAGTTCCCGGAGTGATGGCGTTGGTGTCGAATGGGTCTTCTTTGGGAATTTCCACCCCCTGGCTCAAGGCTTTACGCAAATTTTGCTCTGCCTCGTACGCAGTCCTAAATCTACGAGCTCTCTGTTGATTCATCTTTGCTCTTGGAGCCACACCGTCGATAGCCATGTAGAAAACTTCCTTGGGCTTGATGATATCAAACAAATGGTCAATATAGTTGAAAATTGCCAGGAACATCTGGTCCTCAGTCATCCTGTGCAAAGTATCGTCATCGGAATGTGTGCAAGTGTGCAAAATCGAGTTCATGTCAAGATATAAGTTATCGAATTCAGGGATGTTGTCTCCAGCAATAAGCTGTGAGATCAACGGCCATCTCTCGGAAATAAACCGGAAAAATTTGGGGATACCTGAATAGTCGTTAGTATACTGTGTGTTTAGCACGGAAGCGGCTTATATAATGTTAATGATTGCTGAAAACATACCCATTGTTTAGCGATTTTTTTCTTTCCTGTTTATTGTGGTGGCCAAAAAATACTGGACTCGTGTTAAACTTTTGATGAGAATGGACGAAGCGGGCCGTGTGCGACTCAAATATAGGGATCTAGTTTAAAGGCGTGTTTCTTTGGATGCGGGCCTTAACTAGTTTTCGCGAGTGCTGTTCGTTACGAAGACAGCTCCCCTCGTAATTGGCACCCGGGAATTCGCAATCGCACTCTTCTACATCAATGATAGATTTGAACATAAATATGTATATATGAAAAAAAAGTGATAACAATCACGCTCTAGGCACAGGAAACCAGCCCGGCTCACCTAGAAAAGAAGTCTGATCTGTGTCTACTATCGAATTCCTTGATTGTGACGCGCATCTCGGGTATTCTGTCCCTCACCACTTCTGCTTCATAACAACACTTCGGCCACACGAGACCTGGAGCAGAGGTAAATTGAAGAAGGGACTTATGTATCTTGCCACTGCAACAAACACAATAAGAATTGAATTTTCGAGACAACTCGATTGGAAGCGATAGCACTGACCAGAAACCAAAATGGACCACTAACAACTGGTACATGAATCATACATCCAATCAAAAAACCAGAACTTTTGTTAGGATGATGATTCACAAAGGGGAATTATAAAAATGAAATAATAAAGGGGAAGAAAAAAAAAAAAAAAAAACGAAAAGAACTCTGCGTGCTCTTGGTCCCACTAGTTAATCGATGCAGCCACATTCTTAGTCATCTTATAAACGTCAAGTGCTGCGATTTGAAGCCGTCTGCTGAAAAATTCAATTCCACTTTGAGAGGCCGCCTTGAAAGAATTGACCAAGTGCTGACACTTCTCCACAGTATCAATACGCGTTTGACATTCTGAGGCAATCAGGGAAAACGACTCGCTAAATTGCTGGATCGTGGAAGACATCCACGCCAAGTTACATCTGATTGTTTTGTCAATTTTCTCCGACTCATGCGAAAATGCTTCTTTGAATTCAACAGGAATCTCTAACCCCGATTTTTTGATGTATTCGAATGATTCTTTCAAAATTTGGGACCCTGAAGCGAGACCGACTTGAGTGGTGAAGCATAATTCGTTCCAATTTTCACGTGCCTGAGCGTTAAAATCACGAACAAACTCCTCTCCGGCAGCAACAACAGAAGATTTCCAGTGTTTGAGTCGAGCTTGGGTCTCTGGATCTGCTGCTAAAGAGTGGACTCTACCATATGCAGAGTACCAGATATCAGAGACTCGGTCGATTTGCAACGTTTTACGCATTGATAAAAAGAAGCGTTTTGTATGCAAAGTTTGCATGGATTGCCACAGACACTGCATTTGCTTATCCACATACCTCCAGAATTTTGAGAATCTCAACTTCTTGGAACGCGTATTATGGAAAAGTCTCTCGAACCATGTGCGATTGTCCAAATGATCTTCGTAAAGGGCCAAATTCCAAATTTTCCGAGCATTTTGGCTACATGTGTCCTTGAGCCCCACAATCAAAGAAGAGGTCTTTTGCGTCCATGAAGTGAAACCATGAAGATTAACACTACCCACGCTAATCTCCCGAAAATGGGAACCCCACACGGGTTCTACAAGTATTGGGTTAGACGCAATGGCAGGGTTTTGCGACATAAATGCCTTGGTTCCCAATATGCCGCCACCGACACATACCGTGATGGCCGCTATGATTACGAAGTAGAGCAATAGATGTCTCTGTGCTTCCAAAATTGCAATCACATTTTTTGTGAGGGTGCTAAAAGGAGACAGCGACAGAGACAACAGGTTCAAACCACTGCTCAACTGTTTTATTGGACGGTGGAACATCTGGTCCAGGCGCTTTTTAATGGCAGTGTCACTTTCGCGGAGGTATTGCGCAGTCCGGGCCACGGCCAGACTCAAAGCAGCAGATGGGCCCAGGAATGGCGCGCGCAAGAACAGGGCCAGTGGGGCATCTGGGGCATCTGGGGCGGCGCAGCTAAGGGGGGTTTCGTCTGTAACCATAATTTCGCGCTCCACACCGGGCGTATTTGCGCTGTTGCCCGAAGCCACATTCAGGTCCAAAATTGGGGCCATGCTTGCAGACCCAGGGCTGAACCCCACACGTGTAATCGACCCCTTGAAAGTAGCAGATTGCGACTCTGAGCATACGGTAGTGACACTTGCGGCAGCCAAATCTTCCTCGTAGTTCTCTTGGCTGATACTAGGACCATCATCGCGAGACACAGATTGGGAAGATCCCAGATCTTCCTCATAGTCCGAGGATGAGATAATGGACCAGTCTTCATCTGCAGTTGAAGTCATTGTAAATTTGCGCAATTTAGTGGGTTGAAATTTGTCAATTTTTCTGGGGGGTAGATTGCAAAATCCACGAAGTTGGCAGTTGGTTGTGCTCTTTTCTTGCAACTAAAGGTTCTTGTGTCCTGAAGTGATTATGCGTGTACACCTGGAACGAAAAGAAACGTTGGCAGTAATAAGAAACGTCAGATCAAGTTTTGTGAGTCACAGTGAGAAGGTTTCAAGATATATGGATCAGGAACCACTTGAAGGATCAAATACAAAAATCTTTTGCAATGGAATTGCTTGAATGGGAACAGAAAAGTGCTAGGGGATTGTGTTAATAAATGAGGGTTTGCCTCTCATTCAGGGAGACTATCTCCAAAGGGATGTCCACAGCTCACGTGACCAATTAGTGCGACTGGGGTGATTTTTGCCAAAATGGGAACATCGGGATAGTGGTCAGATACAAGATTGCTTTCGATCAGACCAACCCACAAACCGAAATAGCGGCACAAGCTGTGGCAAAAAAAAAAATGATTCACTTTGAATGGGGTTCTGCTTATTTTTGATCAATGTTGCATTTCAAGACGAAGTGCATACTTTTGTGTGCAATCCTGAATGAGGCCCACAGATTTAAAGAGCCTGATAACCACTGTTAAAGAAATGCTAGAGAATCATTGATTATGGAGGCAATACAACATTAACCTATCAACTGGACTTTAAAAGGCCAATATCATCAATGAGATATACACGTTATTGCAGATATAATTGCGAGTCTCTTATGTACGCAAACAAGGCAATAGGGACCCCCGTCTTATCCTAGCCAATCTTCAAGAGAAACTTCATCTTCATGGCCATGCACCCAAAAAATTCCTAAAATTATCAACAAATGAAAAGAATCTCCACAAGCCACAAGAATCCTACTTGTCAGATTTTGCGAAAGAATTGCATTTCGCTGGAATATTACAGAGGCTCTGGTTTTTTTTTTGAAACAAAAAAAAAAAAAAAAAAAAACTCTTGAGGAAAGAAAACTACATCTAGACCAAATCTAAACTACCCAATAAATAGTATTTCCCTACATTAAACGTGTCATAAAACATGAAGCTGCAGAACATCCTATTATGTCAAAATACAATGACAAAACTTGGAAGATGTCCTCCAACTAAAAAAACTCTTTCGTTATTCATTCAAGGGGGATAACGTCTTCTCCATAGCTCTTGCCCCAATAATCAGTTCGTGCTGCTCTTCGTGCTGCTATTCTTGCTGCTCTTCTTGCTCTTCTTTTTGGCTTTCTTCTCCTGCCGCTTTTGAAGTTTGGCGCTGTTTTTGTTATCACGCTTCATTTTCTCCTCAAGCATCTCCATGCGTTGTTCCAAACTTGAGATCCGCATTTGTAGACTGTTAGCATGACTTTGCAACTCAAAATATGACTCTGCACGTACAAACTCAGGGCTATAGTTATAATAATCCTTCTGTTCTGTTCCTTCTGGCCTTATGGGATTGATATCAGACCAGCTTCCACGTCCCACACTTCCTGGCCGTACAATGTTGGTGCTAGGCTGTACTTGTGATGCGCTTTGCCATCCTTCCTGGTTGGGAACCACAGGGAGATACAGGTGTCCTGACGCATTCGAATTATACGGCGTGTTCATATGGATTGTGTTTGGCTGCATTACGGGGACATTCTGCATAAACTGAGGTTGTTGTGGTTGATGAGGCACGAATGGATCAAGGTTCGAATGATAAGAAGGCGGCGCTTGCGAGCCCAAGTTCCCACTTTTGGCACTATGTGGCGTGTTGAGACCACTCTGATTTCCTTTATTTACCAGCAAGGGAGATCCGAATGTGCTTTTGGTCAAATTTGGCCTTGTTTCCGCCTCAGGAACCGAATTCCTTGCCATAGCATGGTTCTGAAACACAGCTTTATTGAGTACAGCGGTGCTGTTCATGCTGGCACTCAGACGGTGATAAGGACTGTAAGACCGATAATATTGCTGGTCTTGAGGTTCAGGTCTTTGTGGTGGGTTTGCAGATGGCTGAATATGATCAGGGAATTTGGGGGCCCGTACGTCTGTCACTTCATCAGCGACCGAATTTGCAGAAGTCGGGGTTGTGCTGAAAGCCTGCTTCTGGATGAGATTTCGAACAATATTTTCAGACACATGCTCACCTTTATGCATTTGAGACCTCCATCTATTTATTTCGAAGTTTGGTCTCGATGACGAATTTGAATCATTTGAGTCGCCACTGAAGCTGGAAGATTGATAAAATCCCAATTGGGATCCATGGATTGGCCCGTTTAGAGCAGGCCTACTTGCGGTGGCAGATATTGAACCGGCAATAGCACCTGTCTCTTGATCTGATAACGTGGGTTGCTTTCCAGTCGGGAGTACAGATGAAGAGCTGGATTCTGAACCGAGTGGTAGCAGCTGCTCTTCATTGAAGGAGCCACCAATACGGGTATGGTCATTAGTTTTCGCCGCGGCCTGCTGACTTTCTTTGAGTCTGGAAGCCTGATACGAAGAAGAAGAAGTGTTGCTGGTTTGTGTGCGATGAACACTATCCTCCGGATCTTTCGTACCACTACAAGCATGTGGCGAGTTTAAGTGACGAGTGAGTGCATCTGGTCTAGCGAATCTGCGATCACAGTTCATGCAATGAAAAGGCTTCTCACCAGTGTGGAGCTTTTCATGGCGTTTCAAATCATGAATTCTGCGGAACAGGAGATTGCAACTCGTACACCTGTGTAGTTTGATTGTGGTGTGAATCATCTCGTGACTGACCATATTGTGTTTCCTGGTAAAACCCTGGTTACAAACCTTACAGAAGAACTTTTTAGGCAAAGCTGGTTTCAAATTCGAGTCCATGCCTGTGGAAGTTGCCTCTGTGCTAAGAGCAGATTTTCCTGTAGAATCTTCCCCCGTTGGGGGAGAAGTCGTAGATGAGATAGGCATAGTTAAATTACCATTGGTACGATCACTATTCTCGATATTCTCATTGTTCTGAGCCTCTAAATTCCTTGAAGTTAACGGCTTTTGCAAGTTTGCGTTTGCGTTTGCGTTTGCATTTTCCGAATCGGATGTTTCATTGGAAGCATCGTTAGACAGTTCATTTTGTTCCACTTTCTCCTTCGAATGCTGGTGGGTCTTTGGAGCAAGGGCGTTTGATTCACTCTGGAAAGACTCGGGGGCAGCCACCGGAGCTCCGTTGGTGGTGTTCTCGTCGTTCACGGAAAAATTGTCTAGATATCTAATACTCAATCTGTTCGAAACCGGAGGCATCTCGGTTATAGGTGTTTGGTCATCAAACGAAGGAAATGGTTGGTTGAGAAGTGATGTCAAAAACGAAATGTTGACGGATTTTCTGCGTGGTCGATTGCAAACAAGTTGAAAATTTGCAGGTATAGTTGATGTGTGAAGATGTGCTAAGCCACCGTTTCGGGCAGTTAAGGGTTGAGATAAGAGGCGATGGAAAAACTCGGCCGTATATGGGGATCAGGAAAAACTGAATATATAACTGGGACCAAAAAAATGCCAGCAGGCTTCGGCGAACACTATATGCGCCGGTGTCGTGTATGTTGGACCATGTAGGGATACCCGGACTTGTACATTGGTGACATACATATGAGCGAGTCCAAATAATATTCAGGATGATCATGCAGAATGAACGGAGTTTTGGGGGCGTGCATTAATCTGTATGGCATATGGACGTGGTCTTCCCGGTACAAAATGCGAATGAATTTGTGCTGCACAACGGTACTCCGCGGATCGAAGTAGATGGTCAGCACCTAGCAATTCCGCACGCTGTGCAATCCTTCATATTTTTTCGTTAATGACTGAATTCCGAAGGCCTTCGCATTTTTGGACCAGTCTTTGCCACTGTAATTAAAGTTTGTTCTCAGAGCAGAACGGAATTCCGACGTGACGATAGAGTGTGCTAATATTTTTTCTCCAATAGCATTATATACACTGTATAGTAGAGGTCAGATTGGTCCGAAGAAGTCAAATAACTAGCCGGGGGGTTTTTGCATTTTCGTCTTCATTTTCGCCTATTTGGTACTCGCAAGCCTACGGGCGAAAAGGCACAGATTCCGAAAATCCCGATCCAGCGAATAAAAACATGGAAGAAATTTTTCGCACTTTCGTCAGTTTTCTCCAATTTTTTTCGGTTTTACTTTCTCAAGTGAAATATGATCCTCGCTTTAACTCTTAAACATAAAGAGTTAACTCTAGAGCCGTAGAAAATTTGTTTCGTCTCACTTGTTTTGGAGAGTTTATTCGGCCACACATGCGCGATGGTTTCTTTTTTTTTTTGTCCTTCATCTTCACATGGTTGTGAGCTTCAAATTGCATTTTTTTTTTCATTTTTCTTACGGTCCCGCATATAGGGGCGTGATCCTTGCCCAAATAAAAATTGGTCCGCAGACCGGTCATAGGCAGCCCCCATCGTCACATTCCAGTTGTGCTATTTTTCAGCGACTAGACTCTTTGCCATTTTATTTTTTATACTTTTTTCACCAACATCATTTTAATAGTCGTCCAAAGATGGACTAGAGAATCCTTATCAAAAAAAATCGGAATCTTTTGATCACGTAAAAATTCAAAATAGTTGAAATGTCGGGCTGGTGGCATCAAATGCGACATGAATACGAATTCCCAACCCTTTTCATACGCTGCTTTTATTGGTCCATTCTCCACGATCTTGGACATGAAATAAATAATCTCGCAAGTTGTTTATGCGCCCCTTGCTTGGGCCAGCCAGTGAGAGATCTAGTTGCTATTCAAAGCCTGTTAGGTCTTTTCTAATAATAATGGACTTGTTTTTGATTTTTACTTTCTCAATTTATTCTCTTTGCCGTTTCTCCTGCCTTTGCCTTTTACCAGATAGGCGGACCCAAGTGCTTAGTTCACTTCCACTCCGTCCCGGTACGACTTTGATGGTGCCAAGTGCGCATGAGTCGTCGCCGAGTTCGCGGCGCGAGCAAAAAAAATATTTGCGCAGAAGCCACAGCTTGCTGCGCTCACATTCACACTTTATGCCAGATTTTCTGTGGACCAATTCCAGTTGATCTGAAGCAATTTGTCATTTGCTTGCTCTTTTAACATTTCTGTTGTTTTTGTGACGTATGATGATGTAATTTCATGAAAGAATTTTAGAGCTAGTTATAAGATATATACCGAGAAGTTCATTAGTTTTCTTTGATAAACTCTAAAGAAGTTAATGCTGAAAAGCTTGAGGCCAAAATTATTGGATACTTTCTAGTTACCGTCAACTTTCCTTGATCCATGACGGATTCAATACCCCGCCTTTGATTCGGCCACGCCTGCGTGCCATCAAGTTTGCGAGATCTGTATCATGTGTAAACACTTCGACTTCGTCGTGTCCGTACCAAACCACAAGCACCGATGTAGGCTAGCCACGATGTATATTACTTCGTCTCTAGTGCTGCACAAAATAGTAAGGTGATAAAATTTTATATTAATACTAGATGAAAGATAGGAATACCAGGAATTAACAATTTGGTGAAATCTAGGTGCGGGGTGCAGTATTTTAAAAACGGGTGGTGTCAAGTTACACGTTGCAATACTCTCTCAAGAGTCAAGGCTTCAAACATGGCTTTAGCCAAGGAGTGGCGTAGAACGCCCCGAATCCCGTGTCGCACGGAGTACACTTTATTGTATTTGGTGCCAGCCTTCTGCAGTGTTCTTTTCAGACAGCTTATCTAAAGGACTGGGCGAGGATGTGCCTCAGCCGAAATGCTGTGTAATTACGATGAAAGCACCTTACAAAAGTGCATTATATTTCTTGCAAACCCTGTGTGCAATCAGACGTATTTCTCATAAGTCTCATCAGTGACAGTCTACTGGATTTTTGATTTACAGGTCCGACCCTCAAATGCTTTGCGAATAAATGCTTCTAAATACTATAGACGGCGGTTGAAGGCCGAGAAGGCGAGGAATTTTTCTAGTCCTTCTGCCAAAAAAGAATACGGATCAGTGAAATAAAAATTTCTAAGGCACCAGTTTATACGACTTAAAGAATAATGCGCATCGCCCGAGAACAATGCCTACAAAGGTAAAAAGTTTATAGTGGTTCAGACCATGTAACATAATACTATGTTACAAAGCCCTACATCCACTTTTTACGATTACGGTACTAATTAGGGTTGCATATACTTACTTTCTTATATCCCTTCAGCAAAGGATTTCACCACAAGAGCACCAACGGGCAACAGTGCTGAATACAGCCTTTAGTCTCTGTCACCGGCCTAAGTCCTTCTCGGTAGGTTTGGGAACCTAAGCTCAGAGGTTCCGCAAATCTACGTTGGCCTGGCGATATTAGCCTCCAAGCCCAGGCAACCAATACCTAGCCCATTGACCTCTTCTCGCAAATCTGCCTTTCGATGTCTCACAACGGCATCTGCTTCACACGGCTCTCAGCAACTGAAAAATCTTGATAATTATTTGGATAATGATCTAGAAAAAACTGGGTCAAGATGTAGGGAAAGTTCCGGGTAAAGCTAGTTCTCTATCAATCACCATGAACTCTCCAAAGGTTAGGTGTTGCAACAGAGAGATGTAGTTCATAGTGTGTTTAGGTGTCGGCCATTATTGTGTCGAAAGCCATTGTATCCTTCTGTTGTAAAGTATCTATTTGGATTCTTTCCCATGTAACATAGTGTTTGAGAGCAAGCTTACTTTAGTTTCCTAAAAAGTTAGACTTTTTTACAAAAATATTAATGAAGTATACTAATAACTCACATAGATGAACATTTGCATCTTTTTATAGCGGTCTACTATGTTGTAAGACCAATTGGTAATTTGAGTACCTTTCTGATAAAGAGGCACAAAAGAATTTGAATTGTGGGGCTGGCAAGGGCTTGTGACGAAGCGAGCCAGTGACAGTCTAGTGGATTTCTGATCTGCTGTTTCTCGTCTTCACACGCCCAATCTGCAAAGATTTGCGGATATCTAGATATATAAAGGGAGGTAGCTGATTGAGAATAGGAGGAGAGTCGATTCATCAAGGGGCTAACCGCATTTGAAGGGCGATAAATACACTATTGAAGCGAGACCATTCTTTTTGGGTTTCATCAGGGGTTAATCAATTATCCGAGAGTATTTTTGTGCCACGTCACAGATGATTTGTAAATTCAATAGGACGACAATCCGTTTTCTTCTCACAGGATATTGTTTTGAGTAGATATTTCAGTATTCGAGTTGGACAATTAATTTTTTTTAGAGACCATTCATTTTGGAGCAGGAACATTTGTTATTGACACAGGAGATTTCGATTATACCCACAGAAATTGATTATTTCACTTTTGAACAATAAGAATTCTTGGATTGTCTCTTTAGGCTATCCGCTGTTTCGAATGGCTTTAATCATGCATCCTTTAGGGTCATGCTGTTTAGTCGCTACCATCACCATCAATTGTTACCTTCTAGTCACGTCAACTTCCCAAGGTTTGCATAAACTAATGCCACGTTCCAAGGTTTTTGCCTTGACCACCGACAGTCCCTTGAATTCATTTCTCGATAATTACCCAGAGTGAATACGGTTTCAACGGTTCATATCAAATGACATTCATCTGGTACTAGTGGTGGAAAGTGATTACGAACTAATACGCGTGACAAAGAAACTTGATCAACGGATTCCATCATCCTCTCCACAATACTGAAATATGATGCGTTGATCGTGCACTAGTACTTGGAAATTTGGCCTTGTACCTGTCAGAATCTCGCTCTTTCGATCACACTCTGGCTTGGACTTCAAATTTTCAGGCCGTTTTATTTGCATAAAGGGGTAATCTCGGCTTTTATGCCCTCGGACAAGCTATGCGCGCATGCTCACTTCGCTTTGAAATTTCGGTATGCCTAGTCTGCCGTTAATTTTTATAAGTTTAAATTTTAAAAGCAAATAGTTAAGTTTCTTTAAAAATTTAAAGGTGGGAGTTCTTAAATGGTTTTAATGAATTCAGGAACAAGGGGGAAAAAGAAACTCCATTACAAAACCATGGAAAACTTTCAATTGATTTTGTACAGTAAAGCCTATGATAGTACGCGCGGCATAATCCGCTCGAGCCATAGGCAACAGAATAAAGTATTTTCCCGGTTTTGAAGCATGTAGTTCTGTAGCTTCCAAATACTAAAGACTTAAAAACCCTGTAATAATTAAAGTACAGTAAAAGTCATTCTCTATAAGATCCTATACGATTCCCCGTGCAAAACATCACTTTAAATATAACCCGGGGGTCCAAGTAACTCATCGCACTGTACTTATTGCAATCCGGACTTTGAGCTCTCACACTTCCAACTCGGATGTGAGCAATTAAAATATGTGGCCACCAGACTCGAAAACTGAGCTGATCTCATGTAATGAGGTAAGATCTCTAATCCTTCTAATGATCACCTGGAAAAGTCCCAGCCCGAGGAACCAGGTGTGGTATGTCTTCAAAACATTGTTGGATTTGGTACCAAAAGCAGTTTTGTTAGAGTTAAAAAAAGTTCCAGCCAAGCTACATTCTCTAAAGTCCTAGATTTTTCCGGGGGTTATTGCTGAAAGTCTGCAGAGGAGATTCAGTTTCTGAAACATATCAACATCGAGCAGATCTCAAATCCTCCTGTCTCTAGCTCAGGCTCAAGTGCTGGTGCAACCCGGGGCCCCACCAATACCAGCGATAACAACAAGACATACATTCTCCATATTATTCCCTTCGCCTTCTGTATGAAACTTCGGGGTGTTATATTTGCCTTCTTCCTCTCAAAATTTCCCTACTTGTGACAATAAAAACACACACGAATTTCCATACTTAGACCTACCCCGGAAACCACTAATGTTTTGCCACTAGCAACATGCGAAGAATCCGTACTCGTTTCAAACCACCACCACGCTCAGGAATTGATCAACACAGAGTTGTAGATTGCCGAGGAAATTTATCTTGATGTCACTAAAGAGAGCGAGGTATATGGTGTCCCGGGAACAAATGACACCCTCGAATGTTCTCGTGGATTTTTTGCACCCGAGGTCGCGCTTTCTGTATGCTGTGACACAAATCTCGACATATTTAATTTGTCTATTAAACTGTAAACGCTAATAAATACACATATTCAAGAACCTTAACTGGGAAAATAAAACCTCATCGTGAGATACATTTAGTTTAGGACGATAAAGATTGGAAGAGATGGGAGAAGAATGCCCCGTACCATGCTCACCTCAATTGCAGGAGTCTTCTGATGCTTTAACCAGTGAGACCGAAGCTCTTGACACAGAAGAGACGAGTCCACTGACATCACCAAATTGGACAGCAGAGACGGTAAAAGTGCCCCTTTCGCACGAAGAAAGGGAGAATTTAAGCTTCGAGGTAAGAAAGGCCATTGCCAATTTGGACAAGTTTAAATACAAAACATTGGCTTCTAAACATGGTAACTTGGTAGCCCCAAAGACTAGACCAAGCTGTAAAATTTGTGAGCACAAGCTTACATCAAGCTGTAAAAATTGTGAACACAATCCTACATCAAAGACGGACATCTCACAGGAAAAAGTTAAAGTCGGAAAGGATGGAAAAACTAAGCGCCCCAAGAGGAAAAAGAAACACTACGATTATTCGACCGTCAATGTCAAACATACCGTTGTTCATGTACCCCAGCTACAGAACAAAGCAAAAAATACCAATATTAAGGACGGGCTGAATGAGCACAGAATCAAGGGACATACCTACGAACCTGAACTCCCAATTAAGCGGACTAGATACCATAGGGGCAACCTTGACGTCCTAGCTAATTTGCACCCAAATATGACTTACCACAAAAATTCTTCATTTGACATTGATAAGCCTTACCAACAGGAATTCACCCGCGTGGAAGTGGACCCTCTGACCGGTGATACCAAAAACGTGACTAGAAGTGCCCTCTGTCCATATTGTGAGGATGTAACCTTTCATGTGATCAAGAACTCAGCATACGCCCTACACATGAGCCAGGTACATGGGATTTATCCACACGGATATTTGGCGCCAAACCCCCTCTGGCATGGAGAGTACAAGGTGATAAATAAGGTGAATGCCGCCAAAAAGAAGAGTACCAAAAATAATGAAGCTGTTGTTTGCCCCGCTTGTTATGAGGTGGTGGGGATTAGCGGTTCTTACTTCAAACTGAAGAGAAAACTTCCCCAACTGAAGAAGCGGCCTCACCTAAAGTACCTCAGACACTTCCAAGCAAAACACAGAGTTGAAAGTAAGAGAGAAAATTATTTCGATTCATCTGAATGAGACATCCATATGTTTTCGGGGATCCCATTATTGTTCTAGGACTTAAATCTTCTTTTTTAGCTGTGTTGGAATTCTTGTCTGCAGTTGGTGTTTGAGACCCCGACCCCAACTGAAAAAAAAAAAAGCAGGCTTGAAGCGCGAAATTTTGGACACGTGCAATTTGTCTAAATTCGGCCGGACCTTTCATACGTATAAAACTATTTTCTTTTTTCGAGTTCACTTGAATCTTTCTTTTTTGTAAATTGAATTCTTTTTTTTTCTAAAAACAGAGAAAAACAGTTTTTCGGTGAGCTAAAATTAACCCGCCCTCTAGCCTCAGGGATGCTTGGGTACCATCTTCTACCATGACCTTTCCAATCAATTTTTGGAGATTGCACTCGGAGATAATGAGACTTAAATCTAGGTCTGAAGTTTGACTCCCTTTTTGCGTTCGTCTGGAGCACATGGTCCGACTAGTTTCCATGTATAAGCTTATGTTGGGGTTTTTACAAATTCTCTAGCCAAATATGTGGCAAATTCTTTGCCAAATTCCTGGGAAGAACTTTTGACATCTTCTCTTTTCTCTGGATACCCCGAAATGCCGCGAGGGTTTTCTTCTGTTCCCACATTACATTTGAAATGTATGTTTGATTAAGCTCATGCTTTAAGACAGGCTTGCGACCTTCGTGAAGGCATTTATCGAAGTGGTAGTCGAGACAGAGAATTCAATGGCCCGACTTTATGAAATGAGAAGTGATCTTATTTATTGTTATTTCTCCCTGCCTGAGGGTATCACCCTATTCAGGTGCCTACGGCTTTTTTTTTTTTTCGTCGAAGAATATCGTCTCCAGTTGAGGATCTGTTTATGGGCTTTTCACCCCATATCACCTGCCATAATTTCCGAGCTTCTTTCTGATTTTTGAGATGGGGGTTTTGGCCTGCTTAACTAAGCTGTAAACATTTATCGATTCCTCGATTTGGTACTCCCTGTATTGGCGTACTTGCTTTGCGGTTTACTGGCCTTTGAGGCGAGACTTTGGTTGGGGGAGTTTCAATCTAATTCATTCGATTTACTGAATTGTACTATCGACGTCAAAAAAGTATGATTATTTGCAATATACGTGGGGCTATAAATCTCAGGCTCGCAAGTGGTAAACTGGTTTTAAGCTATTGAAAAAATTGGGCTGTATTGAGGAAATTCGAACACCTAAGGAAGGTTATATTCAAGACTCTGACAGGGTGTTTCTGGGGAATCAAATCACCCTATTTTAGCACAACTCATAAAAATGGAGAGTAATCGTCTCAGTAGAGCTCTAGTGGCGTTTAGTCTAGCTGTGCAACATTGTTGTGGACAGTAAAAAGCGGGACCCATGCATTAAAAGTCTCCGCATGTTCTCATGGGGTATTATTTCTAGGCTGAAACCGAAGAGATTTATTAATGCAGTTTCTCATTCGGGTGCCAAATTCTTTGTCACATGTCAAGACACAGTCATATTCTCTGAGGGAGTTTCTTTGTAGGCGCGTTTTAATTTTATACTGAAAAAAGTAAGGGGTCTTGGTGAGTCTCTTGCTAAACATTCGATGAAGCCAAGAATCAGTTTATTTCTTCATGCTGACTCCAAACCACGTTTAAATCCTCAGGGCAAGAACAGCCGCATTCAGGAGACTCCACCTCATAATAATCGGAATACAACAGGTCTTCTGAATCCGAATCTCCTGTCTCGGACGTGGAATCTCTGTCTTCCTGCTCTAAGTTTGAAATATCGTTGTAAAATAAATGTCGATGAGAGAATGTATTAGTGTAGTACCCGACTTCAAATGGGGTTTCCGCTATCCCCCTATTGGTTTCGATGAAAAAGACTTCAGATAGCATCGGGTCTCTCATCTCGGAAAAATATGCATACATGTTAGTTGCAAAAACATCCGATACCTCCTCTGTTTCCCAATCCATGTCTTCAACCAGCAGCCACTCTCTTAACTCCGAATTCATTTCTGTGCGCTCAGCTGATGTGACTGAGGAGAGGTCAGAACTTGAGGTATCGTCGCTTTCATAATAATGGTCTGTGAAGTCACCTTCTTGTCCATCTTCTTTGGTGTCACCATCGAAAAAAATATTCAAATTAATTATCTCCCAGGGTTCTTCACGGTTTTGCCGAAAATCAGTTCCAGAATTACCCAGCATCATAGTTAGAATTGAAAATGATAGATGGTTGTTCCAATAAATAAGTGGAAAATTGAGTCTCTCTTGTTCGTTTTGGTTTATCTGATAGAGAAAAAAATTGGGGTTGAATCATAAAAATTGTATCTTTCACCCAATCATTTCAATTTAAAATATACAGTTGGCCAAAATAATATAATATGTCAGATTTGTAGTATGAATAGCCGGTCACTAAAACAATCAGTTGGAGGGGTCTATTTTGTTACTGTGGGGCTCACCAAAGATCGGGGAACTATTGAACAGCTTCACCAGTAACAGCTTGTATAAGATACCATAATTTGAATGTTTAAATCTTTAGATCCTTGAAATTTAACATTTAAACGTGGTAGGATGTATTGCTTTCAGAGTGTTTATTTTGTAGGGTGAAGAAAATGTTCACGGATAAGCGATATCAAATTTAATCAAGTAGGACCAGAATTTCGAATATGCTCAAGGTTAGAGGCTTACTCAGACGCGTAATGAACATGATCGCTCGTCTTTACTTTGTGCACTGAGACAAAGGTATGATAACAGTCACGTCATAGGCTTCGGAGACATGAGACAGAGTGGGCGCGTTTTGATCTCAATCGAGAATGAAAAGGAGAATGCGGTATTTATGAAAGTTACTTTAAGTGTAGAATAATTGTTTTGGTGGAGTGGACTATGCTCAGGATATAAATGCCACAGGGTTGTGCGGTAT
This sequence comes from Metschnikowia sp. JCM 33374, assembly GCA_005406065.1. NCBI lineage: Eukaryota > Fungi > Ascomycota > Pichiomycetes > Serinales > Metschnikowiaceae > Metschnikowia > Metschnikowia sp. JCM 33374. The sequence goes on from BIMT01000129.1 coordinate 349,613, forward strand.
GAGCATCCCATAACCCTCTTAATACGGGCTTGACTTGTCTGGGTGCCGGCTAATTCAAGGATGATGCAATTACATATACTTAGAGGGTGTGGATTCTGAAAATGATGGTGTTATAGTTCGACATGATGTCCAAACAATAGAATAATCGCGGAGTGTCGAGACCCTGATGACAATGCTGATAGCTGTACTGATATTCCGCTCATTGAAGTGCAGGTTCTCAGAAATGTATGCCGTAGACTGCAATGATCACACAAAGACAGGAAGCAGTTCGTGCCCCGCGGTTTTCTGCTCGGCCCTTTACTACGTTCTGGCCAAGAATTATAGAGTTCCAAACTGTTGCGCAGATCCTGAGACATAGATATAGGTCATTTCTAAGAGGGAAGCGCCCTTTCTAGACAGAGATAAATATTTTTTTAAACCCAGGCTTATTAGGAATGTACGAATTTTGTCTTACTTTCTAACTCACATACAGAGTGCTCCAGAACACATCTGGTTGACAAGAGCACTATCGTCATTTTCTGAAATAAAAAGCATAATGATGTCTATAAGCACCAATTTCTAATTGGCACTCGTTCTAACACAAAAGAAAGTCTGTGCAATTATTGAAACAATCACTATCTGGATTAATGTTGATGGTCATATTAATTGATTTCTTTGGGTGTAAAAGATTCGTGCACGAGGCTGGTTTCGTGCATGGCTTATCCTCCAGGCTCCATACAGTTGACGTAGACAGTAGACTGACCACATATGAACGTGGCAATGTTTATAAAGTATTCATGCCGAGCTGTTCTAATATAAAAATTTCTAAGCAGATCGTTACTTTAACCAGCGCCCGTTTCCTTGTGTTTATTTTGCCCATCCTTCACATTAGGTCAGGCGTGCGCGAACCAGCAACAATTGGAGCCATGTCCCTAGACCATTTGATAAAGCGTCAAGTATCTATAACAATGTGTCCATATTCTACATTTTCTATTACCGCAATGTTACTTTTTTTTCCAATAAAATTTACGTGCTGTGTTCTTAATTTCAATCCCACTTGAGCCTTCTAGAAAGAGGACTTCGACCCAATATTAGAGAACGGAGGCACCGGTGCGGGGGATTGGCCGAAGATTAGCGCGCCTGGCAGAGCAAGAAAAATTGGAAAGAAGCGGCCTTGTAAACGTGTCCAATTACCGCCCACGTGCATTAGTAAAACATTTCCTACTTAACAAGACCTAAGCAATTTTTTTCATATCCACACTCCAAAAAACTTTTTAAAAAAATTAAAAAAATTAATGACATATCCAAGACTTACACCAAACATTAAATCTCGCAAGAAACCGACACGTTCGTGTTCTACCAACGCAGAAACTTTGTGTGGTATGCGACTTGGTCCGCGACATGGCCGCGACAATGACCGACATTTAGCGGATCGCCACTTAATTAACCATATTGGCCTACACACGCCCCGTGGGGCCCCTGACGCTAGGTTATCTTCTATCACTTATCTGGAGGTGCGGCCAACACTCACTTCAGTACACTAGCTTTCAATATTACTACAGCACACAACGCCCAATCTCATTAACTTACTCTGTTGGGAAGTCATTTCCATTACAAACTCGTTCTTCAAAGTGCGCTTCTCCGTTCGTGATCTGCCCACGTTTGAGGAAAATCCCCGAACCCATCATCCCCCAATTATTAGTATTATTACTTATAATTTTGTTTTACCTTCTAAAAAATACATAACCGCCCACCTTGCAGCTGCTGATCATCTTCCCAAATATATCAGGAGCATACCACGACTAGCTTTACAACACGATTGGCTAGGGACCTCTTTTGAATATTAAACTAATTGCTAAAAGCTCCAACAATTGATCTAACGGTAGACGCTGATTGCTTCATTACTGCGGCAAATACAACTGGTGTTAGTTTTTGGGTACCCAATTTTTTGATCTAGAATAACTACTCTAGAAGTGGATACTGTGTTTGGAATCATTCCAACGTCTTTTTATTCATTACCTCCATTTATTACCTTGTTTTGTTTTTTGGTGAGTTCAAATCAGTCTCCCCTTTGGTTTCTGATTTTTTTTGCTGGCAAATAAACAAGAACTGAATCCCAGTGATCCTCTCGTGGTTTACCTACAGTCTTTTGAACTTGACAATTGGATTCTCGGATTCTCGGATTCTCGCGTTATTGGCTGATAATATCACTTATTCTTGCTGAAATCATTCGCTCATATACTGACTTTGCGCGGTTGGACAACTTGAGTTTAACTACACTGCCAAAATGTCAATGATCACCAACAGGAAACGCCCCAGAGGCTTCAGCGAAAATTTCGACCATTCACGCAAGACGACTAACGACAGTGTGTCTAGTGCTTCGGTGAATCGGTCTCAACTCAACTATGTGGGCCCCACACAAAAAGTGGGTAACTTAAATGGTAACTCCGCGGCTCATCATCATGAAAGTGCTCTTATCGAAGATGAAGAGTGCGACGACATGTACGGTGAAATAGATGACATCTTTGAAGATGACAACGACCCTCTAAGCTTGGAGGATCGCAAAATGAAGTCCAGCATTACCAAAGGAAGGCAACGGCGAAATAATTCTGATTCGTTCTTGCTCTTGGACAAGGATGTTTGGGAGGCTTACAACATGTTTAACGTTAATAACATTGACATTGTAGAGTCACAAGCAAATACGGGAATGAAAAAGCAGCGTACAAACTCGCTTCCGCAATTGCCACAGGCCAAATGCATATACGAGAAGATTCCCAACAACTATATTCTTCAACACCAAAAAGTCGGTAATATAACCACAAATGTGGTACCGCACAAGATCAACCTCCCTCCCTGTGACGATGAGGATGGGCACTACATTATCAAGGCCAATGATATTTTTGCCAACAGATTTGTCATCCAGAAATTGTTGGGACAGGGAACCTTCGGCAAGGTTGTTGCCTGTTACGATAAGATCAACAGGGAGACCGTTGCCATAAAAATCATCCGGAATATCCCCAAATATAGGGATGCTGCTAAAATAGAACTTCGTGTTCTTACTACTCTCAAAAAGTTTGACAATGAAAATAGAAACCATTGTATCCATCTACGAGAGTGTTTGGACTTTAGAGGCCACATTTGCATTGTCACCGATTTATTGAAGATTTCCTTATACGACTTTTTGGAAAACAACAAGTTCATACCATACCCGGGGTCGCATATCCAAGCAATTTCGAAACAACTCATCCGCTCCGTGACGTATTTCCACGATTTGAACCTCATTCACACAGATCTTAAACCTGAAAATATTCTACTTCATGATGATTCCTACCAGAGAAAACTTCTACGAAGCAGCACAACGATAGCAAGCTACTTGTGTCTTAATTCGACAAATGACAAGCGCCGCAATGAGAGAGTTCCTAAATTTCTGAGAATATTACACAACCCACTCATACAGGTGATAGACTTTGGGTCGGCAATCTTTGACGATGAATACCATTCTTCCATCGTATGCACGCGTCACTATCGTGCACCTGAAATTGTATTGGGAACCGGCTGGTCTTTTCCCTGTGACATGTGGTCTGTTGGGTGCATATTGGTGGAACTAGTGATTGGAGAGCCTATTTTTCGGACTCATGATAATTTGGAACATCTTGCAATGATCGAGAAAGTTGTGGGAGAGAAAATAGGCAAGGATATGGTCAAACGTTCCAAAGAAAAGGAAAACGAATGCGGATTAAAACACTTTACGGCGGACTGTCGCGGAACCAGATCGTATCACGAGGAAGATGACTGTTATATTGATGAAGACTACACTGCTGAAAAGCTGCTAACTTTGATCTTTCCAGGACCTTCCACACCAGACAAGTTTGTGAAGAGTGTCAGCTTACTTTCGAGAATTGATTTGTTCGTTAGTGAGAGAATTGGACTCAATATCAATTTCGACTACTCTCTAAGCAAAAACTACCAAAACAACCAACATTTGATCAATTTTGGTAACTTTACGTTTTGGTGGTTTTTCATTGATTTATTGAGGAAATTGTTTGTTATTGACCCCGATATGAGAATGACTGCTCATGAAGCACTTGAACACCCCTGGTTTAACTTAGGTATAGAGGACGAGGGTACTCTTTGATAACATGGCAGATACTGATAAGACAGCCCAGTTGCTATGATATCACCATCGTTGAGTAGATAAGTATGCGATGAGCAAGCACCAAAACGAGGGGCTGCATTTTTACGAGAAATTATATATCCCTAGCCATCTCATTCTTCGTAGCAAGCAAAGCAAGCAAGTCCATACTGCATGGTTCCACAACAGAATCTACATAAGATAAATATTTGTTCGCGTTTGGCGTTGCTTTTGACGATTTTCAATCCTCGTGTCTCGTTTTCGGTTTTATTTTACTTCATGTAAAATGTGGTCTTGTTTGCCAAGAATTAACACACGTGACACAAGGAAAAAAAAAACACGAAATTTACATCTTGAAGGGGTGATGGCTTTCCCAATGAGGGGCAAATATTTGCAACCTGCATATAGTCGCTATCTTTCTGCAAGTAATTTAAGAGCCGTGTGCGGATACTGCCTTTGCCGAGTTTTGATTGTTCGGACTGGAACAGGGGTTACACTGAGTTCATTGGCTGAGCTGGTTATTCATAAGTATAAGATTCAAAGGAAAAAACGCTTTCAGGTGGCATTTAATAACTAAATATTTCACAAGCCTTTCAAGACATCTTGCTTGCCAAGCTTGTCCTATATTAAATTCCGTTTTAATCGTTACACTGGATAAAATAAAAAAATAGTTTTATGTGACAGGAAACACGTAATGAGTAGTGCGCAGTCAAAAAAGAAAAAAAAAAGAAAGAAAAGAAAAAGAAAAAGAAAGAAGGCAATCGGTGTATTGTGGGAGTTCTCCGTGCTCAAATGGGTTTTGCGTTAAGCATCCCCGTAACTATCGGTGGGATACCATATAATAGATAGTTTCGGGAATGTGGTGCAAACGGATATGAAATTAACTCGAAACACAGTTTATTTCGGATGGGTAACAAAAACATCTTGAGATTTTTTTTTCTTGACATGTAACCGATGGTATTTTATGTACATGAAAACATCATGTACGGCACTATGAAAAGTTTGCATAGCGGGACCTAGACGTTCCTGTTGCGCCAACTCTTTAAGCCATGTTTCTTCTTTATCACACGAAGCAGAAACGATTAATATTTTCAAATATATGGATGCCGGCAGGTGCACTTGTGTGCTGCTTCTATACTTCTTTCAAGCCCCGAATTCTCTCACTAAAAAGAAACAAAACAGAAAGGTCTAATTAATGAGGGCACACCTGATAATACAACTCAATAACATGTGGCCCTGTTTTTTTTATAATTTAGTATATGACTGGAAAGTCCAAAACAGAAAATTCGTTGGCGAGTTGTGCTGGCTCATGATGGCTCATCATGGCTCATAATAGGGGGTAATCAAATCATATTCATCGTTCGTCTTGGGCTATCTGCACAGACAGCCGCACAAGGAGCCGCACAAGGGGAGCCGGGCAGTCGTCCAATAATCAAATCTTTGGCGCGTTACTCAAATGGCTCTTTGTTTGTTCTGATAATGTCCTGCATTTCCAATTCCAGCGAAGAGGTATACAAAGAACAATGAAAATACGTTTTAAGGATGCGAAACCGTAAATAAAGCACCAGCCATTCGCAAACATGACTTGTAGCAAACGCAATTCCACCCAAATGCTAACATCTCAAAACAAAGAAATTTTGAGCAACTATACGTAGCTTCCCTTATAGAAAGGACCAGCCCAATCTAACCATATGAAAGAGCAATTCATATACACGACGCTACCACACCATCACCTGCAACGTCGCGGGAACAGATGTTTCCTCCCGAGAGGCTGGCACAGTCCAGGAGTGTGATTGGGCCTCGACCCCTTTGTCGGATATAGCCTATAGGGGCAATGTCAAAGTCGAAGATCAAGGTGAGGCGCCCCGTTTTATGTACCGGACCTCCTGTATCGACACACGCACTGGTGCGATGTTTACGCCCAATCGAGAGAATTATCCTCTTTCGACGGTCTAGACTCAGTGCCATCCTGCATTTGCACGCGCTCACTATTATTTTTTCTCGATTTTTATTTCATAGACGCCCGTTGTGCGCAGGCGAAAGCCCAGATTTACGGATGTCCTTTTTAATGTCGCCATTCGCTGCCCACATTCCATAGCAAAACTTTTTTCTTTCTCTCTTTTTACACGCTAAACCAATCAGGCCCACACTCTTTTTCAACTTTTGCTGATCCCCCGTCTTTTGCCTTTGGCTTATTCCAACTATCGTCTTTCCTTATTCACCTTCGTGATTCCTTTAAAACAACTATGAAGTCTACTGTTGTTTTGTCCGCCTTGTTGGCGATTGCTGCTGCGGCTCCTTCCCGTCAACACAAGCACCACGAGCACAAGCGTGCTGTCACTATTACCGTAATTGAGTACGCTGATGCCGACGAGACCACTGTTGCCCCAGTGCAACAAGCTGTATCTGTCGCTTCTCCATCGACTGTGAGCTTCCCTCCTGCGTCTCCTACGACCACCTCTACTACTCCAACTACCACCTCCACTACTCCAACCACTACGTCGACTACCCCAACCACTACGTCGACTACCCCAACCACGACCTCTACTACTCCAACCACTACCTCCACTACCCCAACTACCACTTCCTCCAAGTCCACCACTTCGACATCTGCAGCCACGTCTTCTCCTTCTTCTGGTTTGGGTGACCTTCAAGCTTTTGTCAACCCAACTGTGCCTTTCCAAGATGGTGTTCACGACTGTAGCACTTTGCCAACCGGACAAGGTGTTGTTGGTGTCAACTGGATTAGCGGTTTGACTGGCGGTTTCACTACCATCATGAACCAAAACGGAGACACTTCGCCTGTCTGTCAAGATGGTTTCTACTGCTCTTACGCTTGTCAAGCTGGTATGTCCAAGACCCAGTGGCCATCTGAGCAACCAGCTAACGGTATCTCCATGGGTGGTTTGTACTGTAAGGCTGGTAAGTTGTACAGATCCAACACCAACGAGAACTTCTTGTGTTCTTGGGGTAAGCAAACTTCCACCTTTGTTTCTAAAATCAACAAGGATGTTGCCATCTGTAGAACTGACTACCCAGGTTCCGAGAACATGAACATCCCAACTTTGTTGCAAGCCGGTTCCACTGCCCCTGTTTCTGTCGTCGACTCCGACAACTACTACACTTGGAGAGGTGGTAAGACCTCCACGCAGTACTACGTCAACAATGCCGGTGTCTCCATCGAGGATGGTTGTATCTGGGGTAATTACGGTACTGTTGGTAACTGGGCTCCAGTTGTTCTTGGTGCAGGTTACACTGGTGGCAACACTTACTTGTCTTTGATTCCTAACCCAAACAACTTGGTTGCACCAAACTACAACATTAAGATCGAAGGTACTCCTGGCTCCACTACTGTGGGCTACTGCTCTTACGAAAATGGTCAGTATCTCAGTGGTACTGCTGCCAATGGTGGTTCCGTTACCGATGGTTGTACTCTTACTGTCAGCTCTGGTTCTGCCAACTTTGTCTTCTATTAAGCGTGATGTGTTTTTTTGCTTGCACGCTTAGTGGGAGTTTTATTTCTTTCTCGATGTTCTTTGTCCGCCCTTTTAGCTTGATTTTGTCAATCTCTTATACCCGGGAGTTGTTTTCCCGCTTTTTTTTTTTTGGCCAAGAATGAAAACACTCTTTATACTTGTATTATAAGAAATTATTTTTGAATAAAAGAAAAATCATAAATGTCTTTTGATAATCCGTTTACCCGAAAGCAATGTTCTCACAGTAACTGAAGTTGAGCACCCCGCCTGTACTAAAAATTTCATGCAATTGCCCGATTCTTTCGTCAGGCGTTGGCTGGAAAGAATTCAGCACATACATGTAGATTGTTTTCAAATTGAGTTTCTTCATCAAAAACTTCAGAATTGTCGCCACTGTTTGGGTTTCGGCAACGGTGAATGAGGACGGGCTAATGGCTGGAGTTGATCCAATTGCCAGCAACCTAATAGCAACTTTCGCGGGATACACCAGTTTGACTTTTAGTTGTGCTTGAGTCTTTGAAAAAATGATCGAGGTAGAGACTGGCACTTTTTCTTCTGTAGGAGCCTCCATTTCTTGGGCAGCCAAAGAGTCGGCAGAACTTTCATCCGACGAGTCCTCGGGGTCTGAATGTAGTAATGAGGACATGATGAAAGATGTGATCGCAGAAGTAGTTATGGGGAATGAAGATGAAATGGATAGTTAATGATAGCTGAACATATGGTAGACAGTGGGGTACGTGGTTTGGTGTTTTCACTGGTATCCTTTATGGCTCGAACTGATGTCCTAATGAATTTGTTAGGTTTTACTCAGGAAGTCTTCTGTTGCCACACCCTTAGAGTAGATATCCTCTGCAGGAGTTTCATCGACGTTAGCAGCGGAATAGTCCGTATCATGAGTGAAGGAAATATTGGGATAGTTGCAGCCGGTGTTGAAGCAATGGAGTCATTATAAACATTTAATATAATTATGAAGACTGTTCATGGTTATTTGGATAAAGTAAAAAATGTTCATTGGGGAAATTTCGTTGTCTTTAAATAATTGAGCTTTGTCTATGATCTTCTCGAAATACTCCAAACATAGAATAAATCACTCATTATTTAATTGGAATAAACACAATTTGGAAAATTGAAGCGAATGAAACAATGGGAATTTATTCCAAATGCGGGTTCCAAACTTCTAATTAGAATATTATCGAGAAGGATTAAGCCAAATAAAAAGAACAATGAAGAGAACTTCTTTGTTGAGCCCAAGTAGAAAGGTATATTACCGCACCGAGTATGATTAAACCCCGCGTGCTGGTTTATATGTAGGTTAAATATGAAAATGGTAAATTCACTCTATTGTTGAAATAAATAGTTACATTGCTGACAATAAAAACATAAATTATCGCCCCAAATTGTATACGCGAGGTTATCCTCTTTTAGCGAAATAATTGAAACTGAAGTACCCAGAATAATTTTCAATATTAAATGAGCAATTAAATAAGCGTTCATTGAGTCGAATCTGCTCACATTACTAAAGTGTTGAACAAAATCCTGATGATCAAGGCCCAGACTTTGGCGAACTTTTGGACGAAAGAACGAGGCCCATGGCTGATCTAGTTGCTCCACCAGACAGTGCAGTTTCTTCTGAAGTCGTGTTTAATCCAACTATGGTTGATTTCGTAGATCAAGTCCTCTTGTTGGACAAAGTTGATTCATCCGTCTGGGCCAGTGTTCCCTGTGTTGCCAAGATGTTTTTGTTGCAACTTAGTCTACACCATTGCAAGAATATCATATACGCAGACCTATCACATGTATCAGATGTTGTATCGTGGTTGCATTTTCCACATATCCTGGAGCAAATGTGTGTAATACAGGAAACTTATTTGCTCATGTGTCTTTTTTTAGACACAATCGTCCAATATTGTTCAAACTAAGACAATTAACCTCTATTGGACCCATTTCTCCAAGATGATTATATGGCACTACAATACCAACAAAATAATAATAATAAAAAGACGTTCCTTTACTAATAGAGAAGAGCCAAGAAATACACATAAATATAACCGCATTAGTGTGTGGCAATTATCCAGAGAATCCTTTGAGAATCTAGTCTTTGAAATAGTGATATCAATTCCCCAAAAGTCCTATCAAGAGTATGGTATTTAGCCCCTAAACTTAAGCCTTCGTGCTTTTATTACACACATCCTCTTGGTTTTCTCGCATAGTCACGATTTGTTATTTTTTGTACGGTCATTATTACGAAATTATGGAAATTTCAAAAAGACGAAAAGGAAGAGTTCAAATTCTCCAAGAAAAATTCCGCGGGTGATGTGTGAGATTTTTGGGGACTAAAACTGGATTTCAGGAAGGTCACATTCAGATTTCTTTTTTTTTTCTTTTTCTTTCTTGTTTTTTTTTTTTTTTTTTTGGAATGCAAATCACAAATTACGGACCTTTATAGACAAATGAAACGTGAAGTTTCTACTAGATTACCAAGAATGTATTTTCGGAACATGCGCCCCTCAGTGGGTAATGCTATTGATTCTTAATGGCAAGTCCTTCCCTTTGGTCTTACAGTTAAGCATGCCTTTTGATAGAAACTTAAAAGCTTTTGAAAATACCAATTATTTATATATTTGAGTATCTCTTTGTTGTTCTCAGTCAAACTCTACAAATTCAACATCACCATCAAATTTGCGCTCAAACGCTTGTTGCCTATACATGATGTATCCTCTCTACACTAGAAAATTATCCCAAGCAATGGATACATTGTCATCCAGCGCAAAAAGAAATACTCAATTAAAGAATAAATTATTTGATTCTTTTAAAAATCCTAATTTGTAAATCAGTTATCTTTAATATTATTTGGGAAAAAATACGTTATATTATGCATTTACCGTCAATGGGGGAACAAATCTACACATCGAGTACAATGCCTCACCCAGGACTTTTGGAGCGGGAGTTTAACGTAATTGATGTAGAACAATTTCTTCTTGTCGGTGTGAGACGTTTTGAGAGAGGAAGTTTGGTTCTAATTGCTGGATGCCTCATAAATTAATTTTGGATACTTTCCGTGGCAGAATTATTTTTTTCTACAATGACAGTTGATTTTTTTGGCCGGGACAATTGACAATAATTTGAGGGCGATTTCACCTTTTCTCGAGGGTGTCTCATGGTGAATGCTCACTATTTACAGACTCTGTACCAATTACTAAAATTCAGAAATACTTAACTGGCTACTGTCTCTGTCAACAATATGCCAGAAAATACCCTCCAGTGCCTCCACCAAGTGGAAAACACCATGAAGAATCTCATCCATTTTCATTATTGTGCATCCTGCATATTGTTGGTATCAAGAACCCGGTCTGTATGCTTACTGTAAGAGCCTCTAAAGTTTAAAGATTAGGCTCCATGTAATAGATATATAAATAAAAAGAGAAAATCTAGATCTGGTTTTTAGTATTGTTCCTGGCATTTTTTTTCTCATCTATTCTATCTATTCGAAGTCGTACGTTATACATTAGTCACCTGCACATGGTCTAGACTCGCACCAGGCAAACATATTCCCCATCGTAGTGAATGTGTGCTCTCCGATTGTTATCTACGAGTAGAAAAACAGATTCTACATCACGAAAAGTGGCAACAGCAACGAACCAAAGAAAACACATTCTTTCAACTTGCTGGATCACAAACAATAGGACATCTTCTGTCCAAATCGCCGAACCCCAGACACCTACACCCTACCAAATATATCTATGTCTGACTCCGAAGCCGACAATACGCTGGTTTCAAGCAACGGAACTTTGGAAGCGTCCGATTTCGACTTCCACCACATTCTCCAGATCCTCAATGACTCCGCAAAAGATGCAATTGAAACAAAGGACTACTTATCGTACTCAACCGTATTGGACATACATCTCTCTGAACCCACCAGGTACTCGCCACAGGAACGAGAGGCTTTGCTCCAGCAATTGCTCGATTCCTTGGCGGGCGATCACGAGCTCGTCTATGAAGTTGGGTGGGATATCCCTGCACTCATCATTCCATTTGTGGACTCGGATTTCGATTTCCTGGGCCCCATTCGCCTGGCCCCGGGGGTCTACAAGACCCTCAAGATCTTTGAGGTACTTGCACACCACGGCAACGCCAAGGAGTTGTTTCTCAAGTCGACTGAACTCTTGAGTACCTTGAAGGTATCTGATAGCACGGGAAACCCCGACTATATCTCGAAATTTTACGATATCAAGCTCTACTGCATCTTCGAGCTCATCAATAGTACATTGCGCCGCATCCACACCTTGTATCCGTCGCGCTTTTTGGCCATGACAGTGTCCAGCTTTGTCAATTCGGTGTACATAAATCCCGTAACCGATGCTGAAAGCTTTGACTTCGTCATGAAGCGCATGTACGGATTTGCCCGCAACTACCTGACTCCACCAAAACCCGAGAAGTCAGAATTGTCCGCAGAAGAGTTGAAAAAGATCGAGGACGACGAGAACTTCTTGCAGAGAAAACTCTTGACTGCGCTTCTCACCGAGGGTGTCCATATGGCCATGCGCTTCGATATGATTGGCTTCACTGTATCTTACTTCAATCATCTCCATAAGCTTTTGGGACATGACAAAAAGTCTTATCTGGATTATGTATTGGATATCCCCGTAATGGCACGCCTCAATGATTTGGCGCTCTCGTTTGACTTATTACCCGATGAAGAGTTCGATGACTTCTTGGTGCTGTCGGAAAAGCTTGTTGACTTTTCTGCAGCTGATGATTCCAACGAGGATGCTTATAGCGGCGAATTGTTCGAGAAACTCGTTGTAGACTTCCAAAACGTCTTTGCGAATTGCATCGTCAACTCAAAGACTGGTTCCGTCGCCGATTCTTTGGGCGGAAAGCTTCTCCTATATACCTATGATGTGAGTTCCACTAACGCCTCTGAAGTTGTGGAAATTTCTTTGAAGCAAGCCATTTCTATGGCTATTCGGGTCATTGTGCCTGGGATTGTGCACAGGGGACTTTTCCACCGAGGCTTGGTAGATATGGCTGTTTTCTGGTGCTGGTATTCCGTTCAAACGCTTATCAAACTGCCTAAGGGACTTGAGCTAGAGCTTTCTTCCGTCCCCAAAATAATAATGTCTACTTTCTTACAAGCCTTGCTATATGGTGTCATCACATTTGGTCAGGACTCCCCATTCCGGTACCTGGCTCTCACTTTGTTGACAAAGATCTTGTCGGCCGCGCCTGAAGATGTGTCATACAACTTCATCATCAACTCTTTGCGGGAGTGCCCCTTCCAGAGTGCCAAACCTGTGCTTGTGGGTATTCTTCGTGTCTTGGTTATCAGTACTAAAAAAGCTGATGAACTCTGTGAAAAATTGAACTCTTTAGACCTCGGAAGTTGCAAGGGCGATCAAAAAGCCCCTCCTCCGCTTCCTGTCCGTGATCTGGAGGATAAGTCTAAATTCATTACTCTCACCTCCAGTAGGGCTAAAGATATCCTTTCTTTGGTGGACCAGCATATCAGTTTGACGTTCGAAGAGTCCGAGGGAACTTCGCGCGTCAACTTTGATCATCTCTCGACTTTGCTGAGTCTTTTGAATCTTTTGATCCCACTTCGGCAATCCCCGGTTATTCCACAAGATAAAATATCCGAGATTGTTAGTCTCACTGAGAAAAACATTTCTTTGGTGGAGAAAAGCTACAAAGGCGATGATGAGAAAAGCATAGCACTTAATGCTGTAACAGTGATGCGTGTTGCTCTCAATAGACTCGCTGAGTAATTGCTACGTTAATTATATCTGAATACATGGCCGCACGCTTTGCCAACGCCGTTATAATCATATCACTCGCGGTTTCAGTCTCTGTGAGTTTCTTGTGATTTTTTTAGTGTTCGTGTCTCCCGTCTAGCTGAACGTTTCGGCTTTCGTGGCTATGATTACCAACCCGTTCGTTTGCAACCCCCAGCCATCCCACGGTTTACTATAAGAATCCCCATTCTAGCTCTATAATGTACATTGTAATCACCAATATTCTACTTCTTTCCCTTAGCGTTTCCTTTTTTTGCCGGTTGTCTTTCATCGACCAAGGGACCCCAGTAAACGAAAAACCCTTCTTTTGTAGTGGTGATTTCTTCCTCCCACTGAAGCTCAGCATCATCAATAAACGGATCCTCGTAGTCATACTTGCCGACTTTCCGGTTGACTTTAGACTGCTGCTGCTGCTGCAGCTGTTGTTTCTTTTTCTTCTTATCCTGATCCTCTCTCTTCTTTAGGGAGTTGCCCTTTTCGTCAACAATCATCACCTCTTCATCTTCGTCGTCTTCTCCTTCTTCATCATCATCAAGAACATCGTCCATTAGTTCAAACGCCGAGCGAGCTTCCGGGTGTACCGCAGACCAGCCATACTTCTCTTCCGCTAGCTTCAAAACATTCACCACGACCTTCTGCCTGTCCTGGCTTGGGGTTTTTGGGGTCAAGAAGAGGGATTTCTAGTGCTATTACAGGGACCAAGGGTTTCTCCTTTTCGTCGCCGCCGCCACCTATGCCAAGCTCTCCCGGACCAGACTCTTCCATTGATATGAAACTTGGAGGAGGCACCACCGCAGCAGGGCCAGTATTTTTAGATTTCTCCGTAGTCATTGTGGGATGAATACTGGGCTTATCTTGAGATGGCAATATGAGCTCGGGTGTCTTTTTCTTGGCCTTAGCAGCCTTCTTGGTCTCAGCCTTTGGGTCCGACTTTTGCGTACGTTTGGGCTCAGACTTTGCATCCTTCTTGGGGTCGGGCTTTGGGTCCTTCTTGGGATCAGGCTTTGAGTCCTTCTTGGGATCGGCTTTGGAATCACGTTCAGGCGCATTATTCAGTTCAGAGGGAAGATCCTTTTTGGGGTCATTTTTGGGCTCTGATTTCGAGGATCTCTTCTGGGTATCTGTCTTAGACTTTTTCAGGGTACCTTCACTCTTTGGAGACGCCCGTTTTCTTTTTTCCGGTTGTATGGTGCTCTTTATGGGTGCTTCCAGCAAAGGCACATTCTCATCTAGATTTATGAGCGAACTGATGGAAGTTCGGTTGAACTTGGTCTGTTTTGCGGCCAGCGACTGTTTTGCGGGCAGAACACGCATGATGGGTTCGTCCAGTAGATCGATAACTGGCGTAAAGCTTTTGATGTGTTTCAGTATTGTGTCCTGTGGCCCTGTCAGAAGTGGCCGGAGGTCTCGTTTTTCTGTGCTGGTAGGATTTGTCTTTGCAACAGCCTCAGATATGGATACGGCACTTCCCATGGAGTTTGGCCGGTCTACTATGCTTACCGGCTCTTGAGACGACAGATCAAGAAGACTATGGATACCTATACTCGTTTGATAACGAGACACTAGATTCGAGAGACTCGCAGCACCACCTCCACCAGGAGCAGCAGACGACGTTGCGGGTAGTTGCTGGGCTGTTTCCACAGGTGTAGCAGCTGCTTTGGCAGCTCTTCCGTTTGTTTCTTTCGCCATTTTGTTTTTGGGTAGTTTCTGTGAGGTTTGTGTAATGTTATTGTTATGATGAATCTTTTTTGGGTGTTTGGAATATGTGCTCACGTGCTGGAGCTATGTATGCACAGATAATGTGTGGGACAAAGATATTCCAAAGGGAACGGTTTGGAAACGGAGAAATTTTTTAGATGATCCGGAAGCTGCGTTTAGTACTAGGGATACAAAACAAAACAAAATCACGTGTGGTTCTTTTAAGATACCTTAATTGGTTCCTTTGTTTGAGATGGGCACCAAACTTAAATTCGAGACCAAAACTCGGAGACTCGCAGGTTCGCGTGCTCTACTTAGTGTGAGGCTGTGAGCCGTGGGGCGGCGTGCGTGCGACCCTTGGAAACAGAAGAAGTTGACATGTCCCAGGTGATAAAGTCTGAAAAAGACACATGTATGATTGCTTCGAATAAGTGGGAAATTTTGAGGCATTTGGCACACCTCATATTTTTCCATGGGGAATGGTGAGGAGTTTTATGAAAGTGAAGAACTTCTCGATGTAGTGCCGCGTGTCTATGGTAAAAAGGTTTAGTGCTTATAAAGACATCAGATTTTTGATAGGGAAAGTGATTTAGCTTTCAAATCAAATTGAATATACTTCATTTTAATGAAGTTAGCCCGGCTTTTTTAGTATTGGTTCATTTGTGGTTAATGCCAAGGATTGTTGGGTGAATTCAAAGCATGCACAAGCTCACATCAGCTAGCGTTAGCTTGCAGCCCTTTATAACGAGACAATAAAGGAACATGGTCAAAAAGATGGTCACTCCGAAAAAGTTATAGTCACTAGAGGCAAAAAGTTTTCATTAAATTACTATTCTTATTTTATCTAGCAAAATTTAAGCCCCTGAAAGAATTGTAATATAATTATAGCAATCGTGACTGGGACTCCATTGGGTGATTTGCAGCGATGGTAGGTTCTACAATCTTCACTAAAAAAAGTCACCCATTCCATGGTTTTTAGTATTTCTGTGTTATTTATATTATGTTTATATTTTAAAGATGATAAAACACTGAATCATTAGTGGTGGGTAATTCTCTATGTGGAGTATTCTTAGATCACTTATACCCTGTACTCGTTTTTGATCGCGCAGCTTTTGTCAGTCCGGATTTATTTCCTCCGGTGGTCTTCTCCACATTAGTGCCCCGAGGAATCCTTTGAATTCTCCTTTAGAATTAAACGGAGAATTCAAATGATATTGAGATAAGCAACATGTTTTTTTTTTCATATCATATGGGTTTTTAACAATTGTATTTTACATTTGCATTTTGTGCAAGAGGAGTCAGGCTCAGTTTAATCCTACAAATCCTTTGTTACATTTTATGAATTTTTTTTTCCTTATGTATTGAAAATATAGAACAGAATTGCAGAAATAAATATTTTTAAAGATAGTATATTGGATAATAGCCACGCTTCAAGCGACCATGAAAATAATATATGAACAAACAAATAAAATCACTCAAGCGACAAAACATACCGGGTGTCCGCAATTGTTTTTTTGGTTGAGAAAGAAAGAAATCAGTGGGAAAAGAAATCGCCAAAGTATGGACTTCGGGATATCAGGTAGTTTATACAAGGTTGGGCGGAACTTAATCTTTAGGCTGTCCCTAACTGTTGGTGCCGGTTCGATTATTCTGATGAGGTTTAATTCCGTATAATTAATGTCATAGTAAACACCTGGATATTCGAAGAAATATCAACTCATTATTTTATCAGAAAAGGCGTAGAATGGTTGTCCGATGAAGGCTCACCAGGAAATGAAATAGCCAGAATTTTGGCTGCCGTTGGTGTATGATTGTTGCATCTTTTTTGCGACTAATATAATACTGAAAAAGAAATTACCTTTTAAGTAGGCAATAGTCTCGATGCAAAGGTTAGTCATTTTGAGCTTGGAAGATTTTCACGCTGTGTTCTTTTGAGCCTGGCCTTTTTGATCCGACCACAAATAAAAACAACCAATCACAGTACACCATGTATATAACGATATGATTTATAACGATGATGGCCTACAACGATGGAAAAAAAGATCAGTGTGGTAATTTCTCCTCATTTGTCTCTCTGAAAATGGCTTCTCTGAAAATACCTTTTGTGACAATTCAAGTAACTTCAATGGCCATGAAGTATGCGTATGAAACCCACACAGGTTCAGTATATGCCTTTGAGTCCTCTTCAGGTCGATTGCCTGAAGCGGGGAAATCTGTCTCATCCACCATCCCTGAGACTGTTCCTCCAGCTATCTACTCAAGTGTCTCCTTAAGTTTCATAGTGTGTCCAATTCCTTCTTCAGGTGTCCCTTCACGCTTCAACTTGTCCTCTCCCGGATGTAAGAATACATCTTCAGCCGGAGAACATTTCTGCTTGTATCCTCTGACTAATTCCGGTTTCACCTCTTAGAAGATCTCTTTGAGGGTGCCCGCACTAGAATCTTAGTCCAAGGTCTGTACCTCCAACTTCACACCAACTGGAACCCCTCATCATCAAATTTAGGTTGGCGTATACTTCTCATAGAACGCTCTAGGTTCCTGGAATAACCTTCTTTTTAACCTGAGGAATAACGGCCTCTAGTAGGAACAAGATCACCCTTAACATCACCTTTATATCATTGGGCCAGTCAACTCTGGTCTTCCCCGAACCTCTCACGGTGGTCTTGGCCCTTTGTTTTTTCCTCCATTAAATTTAGGGCAACCTCATGGCTCATTCTTTCTATCTTCACCTTTGGATCGACCTATGAAGCCGAGCCCAGGTAAGACACTTTTTGGAACACTTCGGTGCAAGACTTATTGGTGGCCTTACCGGCAAGTCTTACCGTCGATTTAGTTTGTTTACCATACATAGCCTGGTTTCGTGCTGCAAATTCACAAAATATCTCAAAGTTGGCGGGGGGCTTCTTAAACGCAGTTTTGCATTTGATAAGCCTAGTAGCCCTATGCCATCTTTTGGCTTCGCAGTGGCATCCTTCATTGCAGTTGTTGTATTTGTGTAGACCAAAGAAACTTGAGTAGCATGAGTCGTGGAAGTGGTATTAGAAATACCCAAAATCTCTTCAAAAGTTTAGCAGAAGTACGCTTCTGCTTTTCATCCCGTGACCTCTTTTGCGTCTTTGCCTTCGTAGTCCTCTTGTTCCTCTCCGAAGACTTCCTGGTCTGAGTCTACTCGCACAATTCTTTTGGGGCTGCGGTTTTAGAAAGGCCAACAGTGAGTTAGCTGAAGAAGCAGCTTTACGAGAACCAAAGCAGGAGGCAGTGATAACATCTTCTTGGGTCTTGTGCTACTGGAAATTTTCAAGTGTTTACAGGGCAAGACTTGACTTTGGAATTGCTGTTCATTACTTTCCAAATTGGGATTTAATATATGTAGTCTGTTATTGTCTGATTCAGTGGGCCAAGCGGTATTTTTGTGTCAAAATCTACGAGTATCTGAATTCAAGAAAGCTGTGTGATATGACTATGATTTTTACAGGAAGCCCAGACAATTACTTTTATAAGAGTAGTGAAACCACAAGCTGGAAACAAAAAAAAAAAGGAATTTACTGCTGTATCATTGCACGTACTTGCTTGAGTGCAGTGATTGGGCGAGATTGATAGTCGGAGCTTTCGTTCAAAAAACAGTTGAATATGATTATAAACAGATAAAACATTATCAATTAAATGAAATAGCAATCCAGAAAAAGCACATATGTGAATGTTCATCGTAAAAATTTGGGAGCTTGTTAATCGTACTTTGAATAGACCATAATATAAACTCCAAAATGTTCTACAAATAGGTGTATGAACTAAGAAAAAAAAACCAAGAGTATTACTTCTATAAAACAAGTTAGCTTAGAATGTTTTTCTGGAATCATCATACCCTTAAGAGTTACTTGAATGATGCAAATCCTTTATACCTGGCCCAAATAATTTGGAACTGTTTCGTGGAGTCTGAAGAGGCCAGTCACTTTACAATCCAAGAAATATCAAGTGGGCCCGAATATTAAACATGTAGCATCCGCGAACAGCTT
Source organism: Metschnikowia sp. JCM 33374 (assembly GCA_005406065.1). Classification (NCBI taxonomy): domain Eukaryota; kingdom Fungi; phylum Ascomycota; class Pichiomycetes; order Serinales; family Metschnikowiaceae; genus Metschnikowia; species Metschnikowia sp. JCM 33374. The sequence goes on from BIMT01000129.1 coordinate 368,703, forward strand.
CGAATCTGTAAAAACCCACGAAACTGTATGTTAAAATCACACGCGTTTTATTTAAATAAAATGGAAAAGAAATTTGGAAGACTTTACCGTAGTTCATGATCGATCTCGTACCGGTATCAAAATCACCTCCGGTTCCATTACCATTTGCAGCCGTGCGACCTTTTCGCTGCCTGCCCGTCTATGAGACAATTTCCCTTACCCATGAATTTAACAGCTATCTTATCTGCAATAACTACCTTTTAAAAACCATTAACGATTATTAATGATGATAGATAGATATAGATAGATGCGCAAATAAATAACTCGAGGTTATCTCGCAGGAGAAGCATGTTGGTGAAAGTGGTATTAGGCCCGAAGAGAAGCTGAAAATAACCAGCAATTACAAGCTACCCGTACAGAAGATCCCAGCAGTATTCTGGACAGTCTCGACCAATTTGACTTAATAGATATTCCCTTGTGTCTAAACCAGTTTTAATTGCTTTCAGTTTAAGTAGCTGACCTCAAAGTATGATTCGTATACTTTTGTGAAGGTAGAATATGTCTCGGGCGAACACCCATAATGGAATAGTACCACGGTGAAAGAAAATCTTTTATGGGTCTAGGGGGTTATTTTTGACTCCAGAAGAAAAAGCAAAAGATAAAATTCACAATACAGAAACTCCAATACCCCAAGTTCAGTGATTTAAATATCCATGTGTCTTTTGTAGGATACAAAATTTCTCCAAAAGCTTTTGCGAGTACGCTGTCTAAGTAGTGCCAAATGCCTCTGGTAATTTTAAAACTCCTCTTGTTTTGATGCTGGTAATTTCTCACAAATGTGTAGACAAAAAAAGCAGATTGCCCAAAACAATAGTGAAGAAAACATATACAAGAGCTACTAATAATAAATTAAATCAATATAGAATTAATATGCTTGCAAATAAAGGAGACACTTCAGTGGGGTTTGGCCGAGATCTACTGCCCATCTTCCAAAAAATAAAAAAAGACCAGATAACTCACCTGATAGATGGTTCACTCAGGCAGTTTGGAATGGTTTCCTCTCTGATTGTCACTTTTGTGTTTTAACTTATAGTGTCTGAAGTATGTTAGGTGTGGCTTCTTCTTCTTTCCGTTATTCTTCCGTCTGTAGGATGCACCGCTAATCTCCACCACGTCATAGCATGTAGGGCAAACAACAGCTTCATTATGTCTGACCTGAGGATTGGTCGTTCTGGTGTCACTTCCCTTCTTGGAAACTTTGTACGCACCATACCAGAGAGGGTTGGGTACCAAATGACCGTCCGGGTAAATCCCATGTACATGGGCCATGTGTTGGAGGTATGCCGAGTTCTTGAGTTTATGAAAGGTGATATCCTTACAATATGGACATAGGGCACTTCTTGTGGTGTTTTTGGTATGGCCTGTCTGAGGGTTTATCTCCACACGGGTAAATTCCTGTTGGTAAGGATCATCAACGTGAAATAAACGGTTTTTCTGATAAATAAACTTTGGATGCAAATTAGCGAGGGCGTCAAGGTTATCCCTATGGTATCTAGTCCGATTAATTGGGTATTCGGGTTTGTAGGTATTCCCGGTGATCCTGTATTGATTCAGGCAGTCCACTAAACTGCTATTTTTTTCTTTATTCTGTAGCTGGGGTACATGAACAACGGTATGTGGGATAGTTACGTTGGAGTAATCAATATGCTTTTTTCTCGTCCTGGGCTGCTTAGGCTTGCAATTATTTCTGAGTTTAGAATTGTCCTGTGGGAAACTCTTCGTCTTGGGCGTGTGGTTATGTTTATAGGCTCCACTGTTCACCCCAGCCTTTGGGGGTAACAAGCTAGCGTGATTTGCGGCCAATGTATTGTACTCAGACATGCTCAAATTAGCAATGGCTTTTCTGATTTCGACGCTCAAATTCACCTGTTCTTCATGCGAAAGAGGAACGTGTTTGGGATTTGCCATCAGTTTTGTTGACATCACTGGACTCGCTTCTTCTCCTCCATGTGGTTCGGCCTCGTTGGTTAAAATATCCGAAGACTGCTCTAACTGTGTTGAGGTTTCTCTGGGACACCCGCCGTCAATCTCAAGGCAATCCTGATTATCCAAGATTAATTGTATCTCACTGTGTGAATTTGTGTTAGCAGGAGATGTGTTTGGATATACACAGGTATTATTGTCGACAACTAAGTCCACATTGGTAGACAAATTGAATATGCCGACATTTGTGTCCCAAAATTTAGAAGGCGCGACCTCGGGCGCAAGACCAGGATCTGAATATTCAAACGTATCGGAATTTCCCAGAATGGCATGCAGTTCACTATAGTGAAGCGAATTAAGATCAATATTGGAAAACTGCTCATCTGTGTTTAGAAATACCTGACCGTACTGGTGGTTTAAAGGGTATACGGGGGCTTCACCTATTGACAGTGGTAAATCATTATACCTTTCCGAAGTATTTCTTAAATATGGTAATTCGGGGATGTTTTCATTATCCGAAATATGCAAAGTTTGAGAAGAAGAAGGACGCAGTAATACCCCAAAGTTACCTACAGAAGCAGGTGAAAATAAGTTTGCATAATAGGGTGTCGTTTTCTATGATGTTAGTGACTCCCCGTTTTGCACAAGTACTTGAGCTTGATATGGATGCAGCAGTTGATGGTCAGGGATGGAAAAGTGCTCACTGTTGATCTGCTTGTAAATCTCGGTATCCAAAAATTGCTGATGTCTTTCAGCAGCGACCTCCCACAAACCCCCAGATTCTTCAGATACCCCCTGGTTGAAATTTTGAACGCGGTCCAATGGAGGTGTGTTCGCAATAAATTCAAGAACGTCTTCCAATTGCTGGTCTAAAACCACCTCCCCCCTGGGGTCCTGTTTCAATGGACGGGTCATTCTCTAAGACAGTGCCATCATGACAGCAGATATGACCAAATGTCGTATGATCAATACAGTGTTCGGGATTTCCAAGTGCTTCTTGTTCAGGTAAAATGACCGCAAATCTTGAATCCTCATTTTGGATCTGGGATTCGGACAGCTCAAAGTCTAGATTTAAAAAAATTCATTCTGTTACGTCTCAGAACCAAAGGTTTGGATGATTGTGAGATATAGTTCATTGTGGTATTCGGGACATATCATGTGATTTTATAGATAAAAACTTTCAACCTACTCGAATTCATTGAAAAAATTGGTTGAATCATTAGTTTTCGATACCTGTTACTCGGTAAGTACACATTTTCAAATCAATTTATTCAGTTTTGTTTTGTTCGACCTGGAAACGCAACTCGCACAAGGCTTGATGTTCAAAATAAAGCGAGCGGTTTTTTTTTTTTTTCGTGGGCTTTTAATGGGAAATGTCTACCTTTTTTATATTAAGTATATAAAAGCTCTTCTAGTTATCTTCCCTCTTTGATTCATTAATTACTCAAGTATTGGCTCTGAGAATTTAAAATTCCATTGATCAAAGGCAAAATAATATCTTAGCAAGACACTTTCACCTGCGTTTTCCTAATTATTTTCTGTGACATGGGTGTTTTTTTTTTTGCTACTGGTACACTCGGTACCTCAGTCAAGCTTTTGTTTTTTCGTATATGATGTGGGTGCAAACTCCCATTGCTGCAGCCGTTCTGGCCCCGAGTGTTTTTTTTTCTCTTTTGAAGTTGGCTCAAGCATGAACTTTGTTTTTTCGCGACAGGGTATAACCCCCTTTTTGAGGTTGGGGGATCCTAATTTCGACCAATACATCATAACACGTTTAAATTTGAGGCTTTTGAAAAGTCCCATGTTTGAATCATTCAAATGATGACCTTTTACATTATTATTTACAGGAAAGGCTGCTCGAAATCAATAGTTATCCCCCAAATATTTGGGGGATCGTACAGTCAGTAACAGACCCCTCCACCTCATTTTTTAGTGACCGGCTATTCATACTAAAAACATGACATACTAAATTATTTTGGGAAACTTTTCATTTTAAGGAAAGAGGTGATCGGGGTAAGGTAAGTGTACACATCAAGTTTTTTAAACCCTACTTTTATTCTTTATCTGGTAAACTAAAAGGAACTGAATACAACAAAACAGACTGAGTTGACCACCTTATTTATTGAAATTACCACTTATTAATTTCAATTTGAACGACAATGCTGGGAAATTCTGGAATTTACTTTGAGCAAGCCCTTGATGAACCCTGGGATATCATTAATTTGAATGAATGCTTCGAAGATATTACCAGAGAAGACGAACAAGAAGGCGACCCTAGAGACCTCTATTACGAAAGCGACGATTCCTCAACTTCTGATCTGTCCTCCATCTCATCTGCTGAGCTTAGAGAAATAATTTTGGAGTTAAGGAGGCGACTGCTATCTGAAGATATGGATTTGGAAACAGAGCAGGAGCCGGGTATTTTTACAACTAACATAGCTCCTTATTTTTCCGACGTAAGAGACCAAATGCTACCTGAAGTCTTTCTCAACGAAACCAATAGAGTGACCACCCAAGCCCCATTTGAAGTCAGGTATTATAACAATACATTCCATTTTTTCTACAACAAAACCAATAGAGTAATCAATCAAGCTCCAGTTGAAGTCAGGTATTCTAGCAATACATTCCATTTTTTCTACAACGAAAGATCAACCTTAGAAGTGGATGGCAGAAGTTGCACGTGCGAATCAGAGGATTCGGATCCAGAAGCCCTGTTGTATTCCGAATATTATGAAGCGGAGTATTCGGAATGCGGCTGTTGTTGCGCTGAAGGGGATTCCGGGGATCTTGCTTTTTGGAGTCAACACGAAGAGATTACTGCATTATTGGCTTCTTTAAATGTTTAGCAAGAGACTCACCAAGATCCCTTAAGTTTGTCAGTATAAAATTAAAACGCGCCTACAAAGAACCTACCTCAGAAAATGTTAGTATGTCATGACAGATAATGAAGAATTTGGCACACAAATGAGACATTCTTTGATAAATCTCTTCGGGTTTAGCCTAGAAAGAATACCCCATGAAAATACATGGGAATCTTGGATGCATGGGTAACCGCCTGTCTCGACAATGTTGCGCAATTCGACTAAATGGTACTAGAGTTTCACTAAAACGATTATTCTCCGATTTTTATTTACTAATTGTTTTATCCGTTTAAATATTAAAAGACATAAAAGATCAGTTAGCCAAAATAACCCGACTTACTAGACGTTTTTGACACTGGACTAGCTCCACTTTCCCATGACAATCGATGCCTGTGACAACCAATTATTTGACGAGAGGCTCAGCAAATATCGTGGCTCTGTACGCCCTATATCGGTTGTGGAAGGAAGAAGAAAAGCTCATTTTAACCCCTTAAAAAAATTTCCAAGAGTTTTTGACTTTCATTAGTGCTAAACGAGGCTTACTTGAGTCTCCCAAAAAAAAAAAAAAAATTCTGTCAGAAACTTTAATCAAACTTTCTTGGTTGGGGGTGGTCATACTTATTCCATGTAGCCCAGTATTTTACAGTGTATTTAAAACAAGTCTCAATTTGCAAACCATACATTGATTGCTTAAAAATCTAGTTGATTTCAAGAAATATAGATTATAGTCAGGTGAAAGAAATACATTGAGTACCCCCCAACCAAAGTCTGGACTAAAATAAGAGCTTTAAGGGTACCGTCAACAGACAATACTAAGTGGAGGAATATGGAAACGTGATCGGTTCAGGATACCAGGAGAAACAAAACCTCTGAACCACCAACAAGAAAGTAGGAAATGAATTCAGGTGTGGAAAATACCGTCAGCAGAGTCTTAGCCGGAAATAATATTCTTCAACTGAAACAAAGCCATATGCACCCGAGAAATTAAATACTCTCAATGACGTAGAAAAATATTTCTCTTTTAAGACTTTCTCATCAATCATCACTACTGTACATCCGGATGCAGCTGTTCATGGTAGACCTGATAATCAAAAGAGCCCTACCCAAAAAAAAAGATCATGCCCTGTCCAATTGGATCACATTGGTGTGGAAACCAAGCTTATTCAACGTCAAGCAGGTATCACTACCATACCCCTCTAAAGAATTCATCGTCAAATCCCCATTCCAGTAATCAGCATACACTTTACACATAGGCAAGCCGAGGCCTAACTTATACTTATACGGCCTGGTGATCAACTGCTCTAAGGTAGATTTTTTAGTCCGCGTAGAAATCTGGTTGATATCTGCTACGGAAGTCTGGCCCAATCCGTTCTGGGTCTCGACGATGGAAGAGCCCGCTGGTGTCACCTGTAAGTTGGAATACATCTGCAAGCCCGGGATTCTGTGGAAGTTCGCAAGCGAGTTTCTTGCAAGTTGCGGCAGTTTTCCAAACGACCACATCGACTCAAGCTTATTGTGGCTGATTCCACCACCACGGTCGGATATGCGGAACACAATCTGCTTTTTCGAGTCGATGATGGTAATTTTGATGGGCGGGAGTTTGGAGTTTCCTTTACCTCCGTGGGTCTTTATTGTGGCCTCGAACGAGTTCCGCAAAATTTCTCCAAAGAGATAGTGGAGATGCGGCACCATGAACTGGAAGCTGGCATTGACATCACCCTCAATAATGAGATCGGGCATTTTCGATTTATCGGGGAAATAGTCCACCATGGAATCCCGAACCAAGTCGCCGACCTTTTGGAATTGTTCGCTTGCATTACAATTATGGAAGATTTCTCCAATGTAGTCTGGAGGGTTCTCTTGGAAGGGGTGTTTTTTGTGGATTTCCGTTAGAGACAAGTGCTCTTCAACAATGACTCTTCTACTGATTCGCGATCGAAGCATGGAACTCATGAAAAGATCTAGCTCGTGCTGGGGAAGATTTTCGAGAATCGACAGTTCAAGTGCACCCATCATCAAGTGTGAAAGGTTGAACACGTGCTGGTCCAAAAGAGCACTGATAACTTTACAAAACTTCTCATTTTCAGCAAGAGAATTGATGGTACCAATCTTGCGGAACGCGTTGAACAGGTGGTAGTAACTCTCGTAGATCTGAGCCAAGTGGAAATTGTTCACCACCCCAAAAGGAAGTGTCTGCAAGTCTCTGATTCTCATCGCCAATCTTATGGGAAGCTCGAGCCTGACGAAGTTTGCTGAAGCAAGGACTTTTTGCTTGGTGAGTTTCTTTCCGTAACCGGCCAATTGTCGAAGAGATACTGGATGTGGCAGTTTTTCCGAGTACTTCAACAACACCTCATTCTGGTAGAAGTGCTGCGGAGTCAAGATGTTGGAAAACGATGGGAATGCCCCCAACTCACTGATGTGCTCCGCTATATCCTCCTTGCTGACGAGCGAGAGAAATTCGTCATCGATGTACGAGTGGCTTGCAATGGGAGGGGTTGGGATTTGACTGGAAAGACGTTTTGCCAGTCCAGATAAGGGTCTAGCGGGCACGAAAAATGGAGCCCTATATTTTACAGACATGGTGGGAAGTCTGTAGTTTATTTTGGCTAAATGGGTATCGTCTTGTGCTTTTTTTTTTGTCTTTCTAGTTGTTTAAATGGGTACTAGTCTTTTGTTTCGTTATTGAATACGGCTTGCTCTGGAAGTCTTGAGGTTAGGCGCACGGGAATCTCATGAATCTGTCCTGGTGAAAAAGTGCGCCTGCTAGAGAGCTATGGAGCGAGTGAGTGAGTCATTGGGAAAAGCTCATGACATTGTGCAATGCGATGAAATGGGAAGAAAATTTTACAGCAATTGGAAAAAGTCTTGGTGGTTTATTTCCGTTTTGGAAAACTTTTTAAAGTGGCTTTTTTGTGCAATTTGACATTTTATGGTTATGGAGAAGCGAGTGTTTGTGGGGTAGACACCTAATTTGACATCGGCATGCGCATTATTTGGAGTGTTTTTTAGTTGTCAGTAGTTTAGAAACGGTCGCAACCTGCTTTCACATAGTTTGAGTGTGTTTTTATATGGATAGCTGAACAAATTTTTACATTTATTTGGCTGAATTTCTTGTTGTAGTAAGACATTGTGGTTTTTCAAGGTATCCGCAAATCAAGAAATTCTTATATTTCATTCCTTGGAAGCTACTCAAAAGTACATAAAGGTATAATTGTATTTTTAATTCAGAAAGTGCTTACATCCCACAGTTAGTTCATATTCGAGTGATCGAATCACATTGAAAAGTTTCATTACGACTCGGTAAATTTGCACTGTATTTTTTTAAAAAAATTACAGAGCGTTATGAAATCTAGTATTATGGTATCTTCTCCTTTGAAATACACTTTATGCAAAGGTTTGGCCAAAGTTAGGATTAATGGGTACAGTTGAGAGACCGTCCCACTCACTGGGAGACTCTGCCTTAGAATGGTATTTCTTATCGAGGAGGGGGGATGAGTCCGAAGTTGAGAAATATAGGGGTTTTCTCCCTTGCATCTTAAAACCAGACTTTATTATGCCCCAGACACTCCTACTAATAAGTAAAAACACGGGGGAAGATGAAAATAATAGCACAGGTCAGATCCCTTTATTGTCATGGAGAAATATATTGTCCCGTGCACACCAAGTCTTATGGGCTGCGGGAGAGCACTTCAGACGTTAAGAATATCCAAGCCAAACCAATCGCGTGCTCCAACATTTTTTGTAGTACAGGAGTTACAATAACAAAGTTTTAAGGTAGTTCAACAATTTTACATTGAAGGTCTCCATCAACATGCATACATCATATCCTAAAACCTCTTTCCAGATATTAGTTCTCATTTCTGTCATGGTTTATTTTATTTTATCTCTTTTCTCATTCTTGGTATGCAGCCCACATAGTAATCTTCCCTAATAAACAGTTGAGAGAAAACAGGCAAGGGAAAATACATAATTGCTCTTCTTAGAATTTCCACATTGTGTGAACTTCAAGTCCGGCTCTCCGATAATACAAGCGGGGTCACTTATTAAACTTCTGATGTTCCAGGGCGGCGAGTCACACACTGGCTTGCACATGTTCTTCTTTTTTAACTAAAAGCCGAAATTACCGCTTTAAGCAAATAAAAGGGCCTGAAAATTGAAGTCGCATATACGCGGGGTGAACGCGAAAGAAAAGAATGGTGTTTAACCTATTAAAAGCAAATTGTAAGAAAGGCCTGAGATCCAAAATGCTTCAACGATCGTAAAAGAAAATGCCAGGTAGCATGAAATTTTTTATTTTCTTATTGTGTTTTCTATACACAATGACAATATAGTTATTAACTCAAGTGTATAACTTTGAGAAATTTGTTGATCTTCAGGTGATGTGGGTTGTGTCCGCATTCCTGGTCCCCCCTTATCCCAAGCCAGTCTGGAAATACACTGCCAGCACAACACAACACAATACGCTGCATTCATTAATTTAGGAGCCATTACGTCGTGGTTTCGTTCTCAACATAAAATATACCACATTAAATATCAAAAATTGACTGCCTGAATTAATGTTTTTAATAATGATGTAGATATTCGCGAGATTATTCTATGATTTGTAAAAGGGATTTTTCATAACGTGGGTTTTATTCTTGCCAAAAAAAAAAAAAAAAAAGAATACAAAACACAACCAACAGAAGCATTAAAAGGAAATTAGGATGCTTCTTTGGTAATATATTATAATGGGCAGACTCTGTGTACTCAAGATTATTAAATGTCGTTCCATCCTTCGTAGGTGCCATTTTGAATATGGCCTACAGGATATTTACAGGATATGGGGCCGATAATTTCTAATGGCCAGCAGAACAAGAGTAGTGAAAGAGCTGTAAGAAAGGCAACAATATTCGGCGACTCGATACCAGAACATCATAAAAGAGACTCAATATCCGCTTTCAAAATTTTATTGGTGGCTTTGAAACCTATTCGTCGATATTACAAAACTAAGAAATGACTAAGTTTACAAGAGTTGTCTATTTCATATCAAGTACCCTTTTGGTGAGTGTTTGGGCTTTGGGCGAACAACCAAACTTGATGCAAATGCTTACTTCAAAATCCAGTTTCTCAAGTGGCTCTGATGACAAAGTCCCCGCAGAACTTGCCCGTCAGTCAAAAGTGAAATCTTTCGGAACAAGCTTTTATAAATGGTTATTGAAAGCTTCGGACAACAGTTTCAGTGATGAATTCAAAAACGAAATGTTCCCCAGTACGGCGCAGATGTTGGAGGCTATTATCGAGAATCCAGTAAACGTTCCAGGTTACCAGAAGGTAAATATCGAGACTTTAGATGACTTCCAAAAAAAAGAAATTGGGTCTCTTATGAAAAACAAGCAGACTACATTCATAACCAAAGATAAACTGAATATTGTTTTCTTTGATAAGGAAGAGAAATCATGGATTTTGCAAAGTTTTGACCCATCTAAACCATCATCCAATATCGAACATGGGAAAAAGATCCCTTTATCCAAAGTCGTTGACACTCAATACGGCCTGAGTGCTTCTGTTTCTTCACTTTTTAGAGGAAGTATTCGTTTAGACACTACCGTGGAAGTGCCTGCAGATATCAAACAGCAACCACACGATGTGGTTATTTTTTCCTTGTCTGGGCATGTTCAGGTTGGAACCACTTTAAAGATTTCCGGCTCGATTGGCTGCGTTTTTGAAGGAAATCAATTCGCTCGACCATATGTTACTCCTTTTTATATTGAAGTCAGGGAAGGAAAGAAAACAAAGGTGAAGTATCAGAAAGGCAAAGGTCTTTTATTAAAAGGAGAATGGGAGAAGACCGAGGCTTTTTCAAGGCTTGCTGCTGTGCCTCCTATGGTGGAGTGTCATGTCGGGGGGTCTTCATTGGACCCAGCAACACCTCAACAACTAGACGTACTTGGCTTGATGATGCTTATGGCTCAATGAATAATTCAAAAAATTCTTTCCTGAATCAACAAAGATCAGAAGAAGTTATTATTGTGCCTGTATTTATATAGTTTCAATACATGCTTAAGCGAAATCAAAAAAGTTTGTTGCCAGTTAAAAACAACTTTGGAGTGACTAAGATTACAATGAAAGTTTTACTCTCTGAAGAAAAGAGACCCGCGTAATGTTATACATTCTCATCTTGAATCATCTAGCAAAATAACAAAGAAGTTGGGAGATTTATTATCCCTTATTTTGCATACTGGTCACTACCGTGAGTTGAGATGGAGTTCTGTATTTGACACTTGACTTGCAGAAAAGCTCATTTGGTGATGATTCCCGGGTGAAGTAGCAGGTCAAAAAATTAATTCATGGAGGAAAACCTTTCACGACAATACTGTTTTCCACATTTTAGAATACAGGGATTCTATAATTTCAGGGGAATATGTCTGTAATACCCCTTGTTTCTACTTCTCTGGAACTTTCGGCATTATTGCTAGCGTAATATTCAGGCGGGTGAATATCTTCTGGGGTTTCTTTTACATCATTCATTAGACACTTTGTACGTTTATCTTCAAAGAGATTTTCTTATTGCATACCAAATTCAGCGAAGAAGTTTCCTAAACCGCACACAGTACCGATATATATTCACAGTTGCACTTGACCACTTTAGATTAATTTAATTATTTATTAAATATATATAGCTATTTAAAACGCAATTTCTAAATATGGCTAGAAATGTGGGCCCCAGGAGCTGGAAACAATTCTGGGTGTTTTCTTCAATTCTGGAAAACTCACCAACCCATTATGGCCCAGAACACGTTAGTTCGATTAATTATTCTTCACCAGCCGTTTCCTTCTTTTAGATTTAAGCCAGAATGTTCGTCTGAAACTAATATATCTTGTTCAGGCCCTTTTTCTTCAAAAGTACAACAATCTCTGGCATCTTGTTGGCGAAGAGAGACTGATGCTTTCTTAATTTGAAAGCCCACAGTTCATCAACCCGGTTAATATCTGGACGAAGCATAGGAACCCTTTGATGTTTTCTTCCTTGAACTTGCCATCCTAAGCCTTTGGGTGGTGTTCTGGTACAAAAGGGTGAATGATCTCTAGGCGGCGCTGAAGCCTGTCTCCATGCGTCAGGTGTCTCTCTAAAGGGAATGCTGATGTGCTTGTAGCTGGTACGTTGGGTAGTACTGAGTTCTTGGGCCTTTCTACGCCGGTATACCTTTTTAAACCTGGTTAATTCAAGATCTTCTTCTGTGGGAGCTTTTACAGCCACCGGGGAGGGGGAATTAGAACCTTTCTCTGCGTAAGCGGCTTTTCTGAAACAATTTGATTGGGTATTTCTTGGTGCTGTCTTGGTCGATTTTGCAGATACTGGGGAAGCGGCATCTCTAGAAACTGAAGGTGTAACACTATCGAGCAGAATTGTCCCCACGGTAATGTGGGTAAAGGGGTTAACTGTGTCATTGGGGCAGGAAGGATGTGTCCTGTAGTGAGAAGGATAGGTACTTTGGCTTCGTGGCCGGAAACTTTCAAACGTTTCTTCAGGTTCCTCGTTATCCACGGAAGAAACACCAGGACTAAAAAGTTCCAGGGCGATGCTTAAGCCGATGGCTGGGTCTTTAATTCTGGCTAAGCTTCGGATCCAAGTTTTAAGCGTTCCGATTTCTTTCTTATTACCTAAATCCAATGAAGCAATGATATCGGCGATTTCTTTGTTCCTGCTTTTCAGCTCCCGAGCGGTGTTCATTGTTGGGGTACGCAAACGAATCGAGGGTTGACAATCAGCTTCAACACGCTCCTTGAATGTAGAGTCTGTACACTTGGGGAAAGTTCTTGAGAATTTCTGTTCAGGTGTCACATCTGTATAGTCAATGTCAAGAACTGACCGAGAAGAACTACAGTTTGATTTTGGCAGAGAAATCATGGTTTGGATATTACAATGAATGATCCAAGGAATGAATGAGTAATATTTCTCTTTTTTGTGATGACTTACTTCAGAGGAAAAGGGGGTTAGCAATTTCCCTAGAATTAATGGGAGAAGTTATAAAAAGAAAGAGTAGCTGATTCCAGTAAGAGTCGAGCTCTGTACCCATAGTTTTAAAATGTTCGCACTTCAAGTTCACAAACGGGGTACAAGCCGCAAATTTATCAAGTAGATCAAAGATGGTCAATGCGAAAGTGTCTTAATTCTCATGGTCCCGAAATTGGAAAAATGAATAGTCAAATGGGATGTCAATGACACAGGTGTGAGTATAGCAAAAAGTTCCACAACGCCTATTTGCACGAAATCTTAAGCTGCCTTAAAACAGCGAAAAGATATGAAAAAAAAAAAAAAACAATACAGAATAGGCGACGAGGAATTTTTATAAGAGCATGTTAGTTTGTTTTATTTTGACCAGTAATGTTCAAAGGTTTAGAGTAGAAAAAAAACATTGGATTTGGGGGATTCGTTTCTGAGAATACGCAAATATATATATATATATAAATCTAAAGGTTTTTCCAGTAATCATTAGATATATTTCCTAAATCTTCACAATTAAGACTTCGAGAAAGGTTTATTTCGTAAAGAGAATATTTGGTGTTACAGATTCTGGTCACTACTTCGTAGGGGTTTGCACGGTAAAAATACTAAGACTCGCTAATGCCCCAAAAGCCTATTTTCATTCTATAGTAGTCCTTGATACAACAGCTACATAACTATTTTAGGGCTTTTAGGAAGTGAAATTCCGCTAAAGAAATAGCTTGTAAGCTTTTTAAACTCAAATCAAGAGAATGCGCTAGTTATTTTTCAGATGTTTAATAATGAAGAAGGGCAAAACTGAAACAATGACCATATTGTGGACATTCGTAACCCCCATAATTTTTATACCAAATATATGTAAGCTAAGCTTGAGTTTGAAAAGACCCCTGGGAGAGTCTCTGCTCGTAATTATAGCGTTTTAATTATACCTTATCTGGGTGACTTTCGAACAGCCCACTGTAAGATTAGCGAAGTCACGTGGCAAACTTTGCCTTGGTCAAGGTGAGTCGTGCCAGAAAGATTACCGAGTCCTCGCCGAAAATGATTCGAAATAACTGAATAAGTAGTATGTATAAATCTTTAGGAATATAATAAAGAGGAAACTCCAAAAAAAAATCTCATAATTTGTCCTTAGCTTTCGGTGATTTTGGTAAAGAAGCCCTTTTCAAAGACGTGTATCATTTGGCCATCCTCGTACCGTTTACTGTCGCTAACTTTTTCTTTTCCCTTAAATATAAAAGTCTTATAACCAATCTTTTTGCCATATTATATGACTTTAAAATGATTTGAATTAATGTATTGCTTATTGTTTTGAGATTGCGGTACGAAATCAGAAGTTCAGTTCCTGCTCAGTCTCACCGGTTTGAACTACTTGTCGGGCTTGAAATTAGCGCTAACCACAATTCACTATCGCAAAGTTTAGACTCATGTCGACACATTAGCTGAATCCAAAGCTACAATACATTTGAAAGAAGTTGTTAGCAAAACACTTTTGTACAATTACATATGCACTCCGTTGGATGGGGACACCCGGAGTAGTCTAACACTGGCTTATGATAGTCAGACCGGGGGAGGGGGGGAGGATTTTTTTTTTTCATTGTTTTATTTATTTTTGACCAGCACAAACCATAATTACGCCTGCTTGAAAGTGAAGATATCCTACCAAAGTACATTTACACCATCAACGGGCTACAAACCTATACAATAGTAAAACATCACCAAGGCAGAAATGACAAGGGTTGAATAAAACAAAATTCTGACGCAGTTTAAAAGAATTCGGAAAAAAAAAGTAGAAAAGTAAATTAGACCTAGTGTTTGTCAAGGAAGGATTGGGACTTTCGATTTAACCCTAGGCCATCACGTGCAGGTAGGCCTAGGGACAGACAACGTACTACGTCTAAAGGAGCCTGGTGTACGTATATAGTTCTGAAAGATAAACATAATTAGGTCTAGTTAACGAATAATCAGTCCACAAGCCCATTAAGCGTAGGGTCTCCAGTAATTTCTTAACACTGTTAGATTACAAGGTCTTAATTGTGTGAATGGCCACTATTTAAGGCCACCCATTCACATAAAACAGAAAAAAAACGCCAATGAATATAATTTGAAAAATAAAACCCCACAAAATTCTCTTACAAAAAAAATTTACACTATTGTTTTGCGTTTTCCTAAAATAAATTAAGGTTTTGCTCACCACGTGACCCCACTAAAACTAGGTTTTGCCAGCCACCCAGAACCCGGGCACAGGCCGCACCCCACGGCCGCACCCCAGATCAATCACCTTTCCGCATTAGGCCGTTCCATCGCATTTCAAATCACAGTTGCTAAAGATATAAAAACAAATAGAAAAAAAAAACATCAAAACCCATAAACCCAAAAACTTCAAAAGACCTTAAAGTCATCTGGCGCTTAATTTAGTTCTACCGTTCGGATCCTCATTCGCTGGCCAAATTTATTTCCTATCGCTTTCACTTGTTTACCATTCGCTTAAATACTCTGCTAGTCCCGTGCTAGCATATACCTTGTCCAGATGAATGTTTCTAAGGATGCATATTTTTCTGCAGAATACCTCAAAGACCGTCGGTATCGGCTGCCTAGAAATATTCGAGTTGATAAAGGCCACCCAATTGCCTACCAGGATCCTGTATCGCGAACTGGGTCATTAACACATTCGCTTGATTCATCTCTTACTAGGCTGCTGGGATCAGTTTCTCGGATACAGCCACCAAAACAACATACGGAGAATGAGCTTGTAGAGCAAATAACCCCCGCAGAGTTGAACTACTTGCATGCAAATCCCCAAAAACGAAAACCCCCTCGGCAGTTGGTGGATTATAATGACTATTATAAACCGGGTGCGAATAAAGCAACCCAAAAGACAATCCCTAAACCCACAAAGGAAAATGTGGCAACCGAAATCAGAAGCACGAAACTGCTTTCCAGGAAACCGCCCCCACAGAAGCAGCCAGAAACCTTGCAATACCCCTATGATGCACATGATACCACGTTTTTTCTTGGTGACGACACGTCTCTTTATGAACCCTCGCTCCCAAATCCACAGGCGTTTTCAGGCTACTACATCGACCAACAAAAACGTATCGATAACTCGCAGGACTTCAAGCCAAGCTCATATACACATAAAACATTCAAGGACGTGTTCCAACCCGACGAGGACGAAAGATTGAACCCGATGGACGTGGTGTTTGATGAGCCAAGTAAGCGCAGCTTGAGCACCAAGCAGAAATTCGCCCGCGCACTAAAGCTGGCAATTCCCAATTTTGGGAAAAACGACTATGAGGCGTATGACTATTTCCAAAGAGATGAAAACGAGGAAAATGATGAGCCCGAAAGTTTACAGGTCAGAAGTGTTTATGGGGATGTGGGTTGGAACGATACCGATTCGGTGCTCACAAATAAATATGATATACGGAGCAACTATTCTCGAAGAAACCAGCCGGGGTCTCTTGGAGGTGAAAATTCAGCGAACCCAGATATAAATTCCCGACTTCCGGACGAATATTCGGAAAAAAATGAAGAAAATGCCTCCACTGAGTATGAAAGTCCAAAGCCACCTACCCCAAGAGTGAAAACAAAACTACGTCAGAAATTTCGGATGGGGAGAAAGTCTCTGAAATCTCGTGGTCTTATAAACTATGGTGACGGTGATTTCAATGAGGAAGCCTCACAACTGATGCAAGAAAGTGTCTTTGAAAACACTCCCGAACCAGACCAACCTGAGTTTCAGCACTCTCCGGAAATTGCCCACGGTTTCAACCCATTATGGAACTATGTGCTATCCTGGCTTGCCTACACCAACATGGATGATACACAGCCAAACATCCAGGGAAAAATAACCGAACTACCCGACGAGCCTGAGAATGAACCCTTAAGCAAGACTCTCGTCATGGGAAAAAGCCTCAGAACTCATAATACTAATGACAAGGACAGTGGTCGTACACAAACAAAATCAAAGGTGTATAAAGATATTCTTCTGAAATGGAACCGGCCAGCCTCCGTGTATATCTCAGGAGAAGAAAAACTGGAGAGAAAAGGGAAACCTTCTACCAATTTGATAAAGTCTTCTTCGGTGAGAGCGATTTCTAAAAGAGGGCAATCCTTTGAAGCTACCACCAAACATGAGGTTGAAGAAGCCGACGAAGACGAGGTCCAATATGCCTATAACCCCAAGACTGGACAACTAGAACCAATTGGGAATCAAATTAAGGATTCTATAGCCCAGACAACTCAATTATCTGCTGCTAACTTACACGAGGGATCACCTCGAACAATTATCTCGAACGTCAACAAGCTCATCAAAAGCATACGGATCATGAGGATCATATTTGCGCCCATTGACGTCGTGGCAGAAAACTTCCCAAGAATCCAGACATTGGTGATTTTCATTGAGTTGTTTATTTTTGTGTGGCTTTTGTACGAACTCTCGTTATTGATTGATGCGCTATGTATGGTGGTGAAGGCCGTGTGTGCGCCAATGATTGCGGTGGGAAAATTCATGAACCGGATTGTTTGATTGTGTCTGAATGAATAGCAGCTTGAGTTGTGATCTCCGGGTTGACGAACACATTGGCTCAAAAGAAAGAGGCCATTGTAACTAGTTTCTGTTGAACAGTTGAATAAGTTCATTTTTTATTACCCTGATTTCTGACGGTAACCCTCAAGAGCAAATGATCACAAAATTTGGTTGTTGTATTAGCACCAGCATGTGAATTTTTTTGGTTATAGATTATAGGGGAAGAAATTGAAGTGAATAAGAAACTGTTGGTAGTATATATATATGTGGCTGACCATTGAATCTTCCTATAGTTTCGATTAATGCTGGCCTAAGTGAATGGCCACGTTTTGTATTTTATGGGAAATGGCCCTATGTTTGTGGCTGTGGCGTGAGTATGGTCCAAGTCTGTCTTTTGTCGTCTAAGTTTACAATCTGGAAGTCATCAAGGACGCTGGATCAGAATGAATTTACACTTGTACACCCTACTCTTATATGCATCAACTCACAGAAAGTAGTACGAGGATTGAAAAAGGAGACATAAAATTGGAGGATACCTGTTTACGAATTTGATTTTGGAAATTTCCTCCCAAAAGAATTTGTCTGCGTATCCGCCATTCTGTTAAGAAACGATCTGGGTCTCTTTCAATAAGGGGGTGTTCGCATGTGTTGAGGACCCCAGCTCGCCTACGTCGTCTTCGAGAATGGGCATGGATGCTCATGCCTTATTCCCCATCTTACTTCATAATAAATTTATTTCTTGCATTAGTACAAGTAGGTAGAAAGTATTGAATCTTTAGAAAAGAATCATTGTCTCTAGCAATTTTTTTTCCTCAAATGGGTCTAGTTTCCCGTTATAGTGAATGAAATCGTTTTTTCACAGAAGGTTTGATTCTGATTGAATTGCAGTCGGGAAATCCTTATCGCAGGATACATTTTCTTGCGCGTTCAGTGAGTCGTGTAGTATACTCCACTTTACTGTGCATTTTACCGGGGTGACATATTTACTTTTTTCTATCTTCTCTACGAAATTTCAGTCAGTGGCCCGGGAAAGGCAATACTTCTTTCAAACGTCTGCATTTCTTAATTGATCCCTGGTGGCGATTATGTCAACATGGCGTATGATAAAAAGAACACAGGTTGAGCTGCACTGCGAATGAGCTCAGTTTCACTCCCCTGCAACCAATGCTAAAGATTCTTAACCACACCTAAAAAAAGTGCAGTTACTCCCGGTAATATTATTTTAAGTCCTTAAACTATTCACAAGGGGTCTTGGGCCAGGTAGTTATTTAAATGATCCGATATCATGTAGTGTGTCGGACAGCGTAACTAATTTGTCCCACTCTTGCACACTGCACCTGGCTCATTCTAGCGAAGTCACCGCGATATTTAACCATGTGATCCACATTAAATATCCTGAGACATGATGGAACTCTTGCAGTATGCCTCCGTTCAAACATATATGATAACACCATATATGTGTTATGGAGTCGTTTTTAGTTTGTTCTATGGGCAGACCTCTCGAAGATAAGAGCAGAGCCACCCTGGCTTCCAAAAACAAATTCCTTCATTTTTCTTCCACCAATTGACTATCTCCATTCAGAATCACTAGGAGATTTAACAGCAATCATCCGTCATATTCTTTCTTCCCATAGATAATATTCGAAATGTCCAACTTCTCGCTTACTTATCCAGATTCCAGAGCAATACGTGCATTCGACCGCGCTAAGAGTTTTTCGGAGCGACTTTCACGTGTCTTTCACCAGAGTCGCAAGTCTATTTCACAGCAAAGATCTATGCTTGAGCCTGAACCGCTGCCTGAGCATATATCGGGCCCAAATAACTTATATCCCCCAACTTCGGCTTTTTCTATGCCCTATTCTGCTGGGGAGTGTCTGATTTTCAACCCAACCAAACCTACAAACTTTAGGTTTTTGGAAACGATCAGTGGGGCCTCTTCACCGGTTCTAGTGTCTTCAATATTTAGACCCAGAAGCGGCTTGGGCGAGCATGAACCGGAAACCGAAGCTGATATGAGGAATTCAGAACTCACTCGGCCTCTACAAGAGGCATTGGAAACGCAAGGGCAGCATGAACACCACGACGACAAGGAGCCCCACAAGCATCCGAAAAATGAAGACGGACCGAAATGTGACCATGATGAAACCATCGCTGCGCTCAAGAAAGAAATAATACGTCTCAAGGCCGATATGAAAACGTTGGAGGTTCGTGAGGCCAAAAATGCTAAGAACTTGACCACTGTTCTCAAAAGTAATAGCGAACAAGTCAATGTCAATTTAAGCCAGCAACTCACAATGATTAAAGAAGCACTCACTAACGAAATCTCCAGTTTTGTTGCGGAACTGATGCGAAAGAATTCCGCTGAAAACAGAGAACTTATCACCTCGATTTATTTACTACTCGAAATGTTGGAAAGACAAATTACGATAACTGAAATGCTGGATTCCTTCACGACTAGCCTCGAGGAAAATATCGGCGCTTTGCGTTCAAATTCAGAGAAGAGGTTTGCGGAAATCATGCGCCAGTCAGAATCCACAGCACAATCCGTGTCTCAAAATTCGAGCACCCAAGGTTCCCTGCTCAACATATCGAAGAAGAAGCAGCAATATGAGCGAGAAAAAGCTTTGGAAATTGTGAAACAAAAACAACTTAAAAATGAGCAACAGAAGCAATCTCTATTGGATCAGATTGCTGTCATCGATTTCAAAATCGAGCAGCTGAAGATGGCCGCGAACCAGGGTGTAAATATAATGCCAGAACCTGAGGAAGGTACACGAACGTCTACCGAGGAATACGCTTTTCTTGAAGCGGAAAGAAGATTGCTACATAACAAGCTTCAACAATTGAAGGGAAATATCCGGGTGTTTTGTCGTGTAAGACCATCTTCGGACCCAGACATGTCATTGGTATCTATGTCCCTTTCTGCCTCGGAGGACGTGGATAACGTGGGGAAGGAAGTTCTCACACTAGGATCAATTACGCATCACTCCAATCTTGGTGTATTGCCTTCATGCGGCTCGTCGGTGCGCCATAGTGCAAAATCCCGGCAACCTATTCACAAATTTATGTTCGATAAGGTTTTCCCTCCACAATCTGACAACAGTGAAATCTTCCTGGAAATTTCTCAGTTCGTGCAGTCGTCTTTAGACGGGTTCAATGTGTGTGTTTTTGCATATGGCCAAACTGGATCGGGTAAAACCTGGACCATGTCGCACAAAGATGATGGTATGATTCCTCTCTCCATAAACAAGATATTTTCTGATATTAAGGAGTTGATGGAAAAGGGATGGGAATATACCGTCGATGGCCAGTTTGTGGAAATCTACAATGAGCTGATTGTTGACTTACTTGGTGAAGGAAGCAAAACCACGAGGCCTGAGATAAAGCATGATGTTATAGCCAGAAAAACCATCATCACAAACTGCACTATTGTTAGACTTGAATCGCAAGCTCATGCCATTGTGATTTTGGAGAAGGCCAATCAGAACAGATCTACCGCATCGACAATGCTGAATATTCGGTCTTCGAGATCACACTCGGCTTTCATTTTGAACATTAGAGGAACACATCGAATGTCTGGACAATCATGCGACGGAACACTCAATTTGGTAGATTTGGCCGGTTTGAACGTGTCAGTGACTCGAAGGAAAGGACAAGCGCTTGAAGGGACTCAGGCAATCAACAGATCTCTTTCGAGGTCTAAAATTTACGGTCATTGATCGTTTGGGCAGCGGCCAGCCAAGGCCATGTTCCTTACAGGGACTCAAAGTTGACTATCTTCTCCAACATAGTCTTGGAGGAGATTCGAAAACATTGATGTTTGCAAAATATTTCTCCGGATGCTAGAATTTCAATGAAACGATAAACTCTCTACGTTTTGCTG
Organism: Metschnikowia sp. JCM 33374; assembly: GCA_005406065.1. Classification (NCBI taxonomy): domain Eukaryota; kingdom Fungi; phylum Ascomycota; class Pichiomycetes; order Serinales; family Metschnikowiaceae; genus Metschnikowia; species Metschnikowia sp. JCM 33374. Next base: position 389,927 of record BIMT01000129.1, read on the forward strand.
CAAAATTAATAGTACCTGTTTGCATTAACTTTAAGGGGTATACATATCTTGGCGATTATGATACTTTGAAAAAAATTACATGTTTAATGAATTGAATTTAGAATAGGAAACATTGCGTAGGCCCATGGCCATTTAAGAGAACTTTTCTCCAAGGGTTCAGAAGTACGATCTTAGCTTATCGGAAATTATTAGGATATTTCCCAATAAGGGGCACGATAAGTAAGGGGATACCTGACTTATGTAACGGTTAGCAATCTAGAGGTGAACTACCGATACTATGAATGTATGGATTAGTAGCGTGTCCTCTCAAGATAAAGGTATAGAAGTTAGTCTTTCTCTCGAAGGGACGAAGTTTATTGGTTACTAGGTCTTCTGTGAGTAGTGCACAGAACACACTTGATTACACTAGGAAGGGCGAAGGCCACGCAGGTAGGTACTGATGTAGCGGCTGGCTACGACTCATTACAGAAATTCAGCGAGTAAAGTGTCTTTCGAAAGGGATTAGGTTTGCCTTTTTCAAGTGGTCAATGTCTGGAAGTATTTAATTCAAAACAATTACTTGATTATAGGGATCATACGGATATCCGAAGTAGAAGACTCGTCTATTTCATAATAATCATCTCCTAATTTGTCTTCTTTTTTTTTCCGCTTTGGAGTTCAACTTGAAAGTTTCATTGACATTACTATTCTCCCCGAGCTCTTCTGGAGCTTGCGTAAAATAATGTGCAGAAGTAGCAATCATGGTAACTCAACTTTGATGAATGGTTGTTTCAGGAAAAATCGGGTTCGATTGTTCTGCTGGGTTGATTTGTGAGACAATTCATGAAAAAGTAGGATTTAAAAGCGAAAGTAGGTATTTTTTATTTCTTCCATATGTTTGACGCCAAAACTTCCAATTCCTCGAAATAATATAGTATGGCAGGTTTGTAGTAGGATCAGCCGGTAAGTAAAAAATTGAGGGTGAGAAATTCTTCCGTGACTGTCATAAAAAAATATTTACAAATCCCTATCTCTACTAATTTAACATTCCTCATTAATCAAATGTGGCATTAATAATTCAGAGACCATGTGTATTTACGTGTCATTGTATTTTAGTAAGTGGACATTTTTGCAGCCACTTTAATACAGGACAAGAGCAGCTCAGCTTCGTACGCTCGATTATTCTACATAAATTGTCAGAAAAAAGTTGAGTGTGCCGACTTTTAAAGTTATTACGAAGTCTTAGCAATTAAAGTAGGCTGAAAACGTTTGGAGTAGCAGACTGGCAAGCCGACTGGTTGGGCCTAGGAAAGGCCACTAATAGCTGATTTATCTATATGTACAAACCAGGTGGAGGCTCCCTCGGAGAGACCCGGTTTCAAAATAACTCAACATATCTGTTTACACAAAAAAAAAATACCACTAGATATTTTCAAAAGATAAACCAATCCTAGAATATAAGATTTCAAATGTTATTCATGAAGTTAAATTAGTAAACTCCATAGGTCAGACATCAAAAAGTCTTCAATTATTTAGTTTATTTCAAGTGCCTTGTTCTTCGGTAATAAAGCCACATACACTGGGAACTGTTGTCTTAGGGACGACGAAAAGAACTGCTTCATTTTTCAGAGTGGTGCCCTTGATAATCTGGCTCGTGTTCGGCAGATTCTCAAGGTTGGTAGCAATCACCAATGTAGAACAGGCATCAAAGGGAAACCAACGGATGTCTCCATATGTAAGAATTGGTGTCTGAGGTTTGGGAAAGGACCCAAAACAAAAAAAGATTTTTACCTTGACTCAAGGTTTTTGGAAAATGGTGATACTTTTTAAGTCAAAATTATTTGGTAATCCCGTAATTGCAATCTACGAACAAGGAGCGATCGCGAATACGTACCAGCTTTCAAGCTAGGGTAAAGCAATAAAGAGCGTCAGCAATATTTTTCAAACCTGGTAGAAATAGACTCATTCTTTAAAGTTTCTTTCTATGGGGTTTTTTCTCATCGATAATCTTTATACAAAAGTTTTCGGATGAAAGCGATGAGACTGTGATGCATTGCACGATATGACGCGAAGGAATATGGCGATGTTCACGCAGCCGCTAACAAACATCAGAAAACCACGGATTAACTTCACAACATGTTTACACAGTGTATGTTACTTTAAATAAAGAAAGAGAGAAAAAAGAAAGAAATTAGGGCAGCATAATTCTTTTAATTACGAAATTCCAATTATAATCAATTAATATTTTGGAAACCCGTCTATCTCAAACCCTCAAATGATGCGTCCGGTAGTGATGAGGATAATTAACAGGATTGACTGCTAGTTTAATGAGTAATTACGCGGCAAAGTTTTGATTACCCAGAAGATTCTTTTCTATCAACTTACCGAGTCTAAATATAGAGTAGCTGACGCCATGAGCTCTACGAGGGCTAGCGGAATAAACAATTCAACGGCAACCTGCAGTCAAGAATAGGAAAACAAGAAAACGATATGCGGTGGGCGCGATATGTAAGGGCGCTTGCAACTATGAGAGTTTTGCACCCATACAAGAAAAAGCCCGCACAGGGCTAGACAACGTTAGCAAATGTACAATGAATTCAAAGGGGGTACTCTACCTAATGTTATGTGATCCAATAGACCGTAAATATCTGATCCGTTTGATTTCTTTAAGAATTAAATACGAAGAAGAATCAAAGCGCTTGAATATGCTTATGAAACCCCCCTCCCCAAATTTACCCCGAAAAAATAAAGAAAAGTATCCACCCATCGTTACATATACCATTCTATCGGCATGTTCATTGTATTCCCTCTTTGCTGTTCGGAATATAAAAAACCCAACATAATAAACGATATAGCCGAGTGCAAAAATTGACTTTGCAGAAATAGTAGCCAGCTAATCCGATGGAATTATACATGCTGGGAATTAGTGGTGTAAGAGTTATTTTCTTTAAATTCACCCAGTTATCTACGAGGACTAATTCCGAAAAACCCACAACTTGTTCAAAGTCTATTACAATCCAATGGATTCTTTCAACCAGGACTTTAATCTACCCGACTTCCTACTCGGAAGTCTTCAACCAATATTTATGAACAGTGCATCTGAACAAGAGCCCCGAGGATATTCTGAAGATCTCACAAATACAATGGCTTTTCCTAGTTTCTCGAATCAGTATGAAACTACTTTGGAAATTGGGCAGTCCGAAGAACCAGAACCCGAGAATTACGATGCATATTTCGGCCAAGAATCTAGAGCAATACTTGGATCTGTTGAGTTTGGCGATAGCTCAACTTTTGCGGGAGAAGCACCCTACCCCAACCAAACCATGACTGAAGAGTTTGTGTCTTCACTGGGGTCAAGTGATGATAGTATGGAGGAACTGTGGGAGCTGCTGAACCAAATTAATAACGAACAGTTTTCAAGAATGCAATTTGAATTCCAACTTCAACTTCAACTGCAGCCTCACGTCCAAGTCGAAAATATCGCGGAAGTGTCGGCACCATTAGCATCACAAATTCAGACAAGCGCACCATATTTTCAAACCTCCTTCACAAATCCGCCCGTCGATAGCGCCTTGCAACTTTCGGTGGATGTTTCGTCCCACAACATTCTCTCTTCAGATATCGCCGACCAAAACAATTTGACATATTCAACAGATATATCACAGCGTACCAACACTTTGCAATTCGAAACATATGAAGACCCCATAATTGATCCAGGGAACATATACGATCAGGGATTGAACATCGCCGAGTCAAACACTCCTGAAGATGATTATTTTGTGGCGCTTATCCAGAGCGTTATGAACAGCGAATCAGGAACAAATGAAGTGCTCGAAAATCTTGACGGATCTTTTGCACCCGAGGTCGCGGCTCCTAACTTTTCTGACACAAATATCGACATATTTAATTTTCATAACGATGTAGGCCAGACAGTGGCCACCAATACCTTTGCATATCCAACTAATGTTACGGTGAACACAAACCCTACCCGTGGTATACATTTCGCCCAGGGTGATACGGATCGGATTTCCGTGGACAATGAGCATCCCCAGGAGAGTACATCCATTTTTCAGCAGTCTTCCGATAGTTTAGCCAGCATGACCGAATCTTTTGGCACAAATAATGCAAGCTCACCGATTTTTCCGACGTTGGGGGTAGACTTTAGTGCATTTTCTGCTTTTGCTGAATATCATGAGAATAGTACTAACGATAATGAATTTGCTACTGCAACTAACAGCTTGGTGACCACAAACAATGGGGCAACCCATGAAATACATGGAGATTCGGGAGCTTTTGAAACTTGTGAACAAGACCACACACACCATCTGTTGGAAGAGCTACAGGAAAGTATTAATGATGGCACTTCCGACCGTCCTAAGACCCCCAAGAAGAAGAAGAGAAAATTTGATTACTCGAAAGTCACAGTGGAGCATACAGTCTTTCAAGGATCCCATCTACAGAATAGGGCAAGGGGTGACAGTATTAATGATCAGCTGTATGATTTGAGAGGCAAGAACCAAACCTTTAGAGACGAGTCTCCAATTATCCGGACTAGGTACCATAGAGGGAACCTTGATGCCCTCAAGGATTTGGATCCAGATGTAATATACCAGAAAAACCCTTTATTTCATATTAGTTGTCCATACCAACAGGAGTTTACCCGCGTGGAGGTGGACCTTGAGACCGGTGAGACCAAGAATACGACAAGATGTGGCCTCTGTGCGTATTGTCCAAAACTCACCTTTCATGAACTCAAGAACTCGGCTTACGCCCAACACATGGCCCAACGACATGGGGTTTTCACAAACGGTTATTTGACGCCAAACCCTCTCTGGCGTGGTCAATACAAGGTTTGCAAGAAGAAAACTCCCACCAGAAAGACCAACCCTCGAACCCGACATAAGGAAGCGGTTGTTTGCCCCGCATGTTTCGAGGTAATTGAGGTTAGTGGTGCGTCTTCGAGACTGAGATTGAGCCCACTGGCCCGACTAAAGAAAAATCCACTCTTAATGTACTTGAGACACTTTTTGGTAGTCCACAGAGTTGACAAGAAGAGTAAACGCTATTTCAAACTTTCCGTGCCAGGCAGTTTACCGGATATCTAAGACTCCAATGAGGTCGCGAATATCAAAACGCGACCTTTTAATTTTGTATTGTTTCATTGTGCCCACTAGTAAACCCTCAACTAGGAATATATAATTAGTTTAGAATTTTAAATGCTTTAAATAAAAAAAAAAAAAAAAAGGACTGCAGACCAACATCGGTAGTTTTGGCTCCATATATACACGGCAAGAAAATACCAATTTGTCTTGTTTTTCGGAAACCACTTTAGTCATTCAATTCTTGTTAAACTATTTTCTTTATTTCTAGAAGCGCCATGAGGACACTTTGTTCGTCCTTTTACTGGTATAATCAGATCATATTTATGTGGCTATTGAGCTGTTGGGCTTAGGACTTCAGGGGTTAATGCAATCATGTGACCAGAATCCGTGTTTCACTCTTAATATGTTCATTGGTATATAATTAGGCCATATGTACATATGGAATAAGAATTTTTATTAGTTTTCCTCCGGAGGAAAACCTTTGGGTTCGAACAAACGAGTCATTGGTCTAAAAACACGCGTGACAGGGCTATGCCAAGGTAAGTGTCCTTCGATTTATGTTTTTATCACGTGACCGAGCAAATATACGACCCTACATTGGAAATGTCTTCGAGGACAAATATATGTCATACAGTAAAGAGAAAGAACACCTTAAACCAAATGTAGATTTATCAGCAACTGGTTTCCATAGATTAGACAACCGAGATTTCAGTGGTATAATATGCCCTAAAAGGGTACGCATTTTGTTCTTTTCACTTGTTGACAGTCTCTTGCAACTAAAAGTCCCCTTGCTGCCCTTTTTTTTTTTTTTTTTTTTTTTTACTTGAAATCTGATTAAAGTTATAAATTTTATGCAGAATTTTTCATCGATGCAATCAGGGCCACATCACTTTGTAGTTGTTCGGAAACTCAGGTTCATCAAACAAGAACTAAAGAGGATGTCACCCATAAAGCAGCACATTTGTCATGCGAATAACGGCTTTTTGATGAAATGCGACCTAAATATGATTATAACTTCGAAACTTAATCTGATAATTAAACCCCCTAGTAATTAAGTCTATAGAGTGGTAGAACAATCCCGCATGCATTGACGGAACTGTGTATTGTGTGACGCACGCCTGCCAGACTGATTGACACTGTAAGCGTCAGTGCTTTCTGGCGTAAGGCTTTTAGAACCGGTGGCCGGGAACATTTTCGCAGCCCTATTCAGACTCCGGCAATTTACGAAATTGTTTTTCTTGGCATCATTTTCAAACCCAACTCGGGAATATTGGGAGAGATAAATATATGTGTTGCTTGTATTTTTTTTTTTTTGTTAGGCTGTGTTTTGATCAGGTGTTCTGGCTCAATTCCTTCTAGAATCCGACGGTGAGACTTCAGCAGATCATTTGGCATAATTGTTGACATAATTGTTGGCATAAACTTGGCTGCGTCTTCCCTAGGTTGTTCATTTTAATGGAGCGCCTCCGAAATGTGACTCACTCCCGAAGAACTTAACTTTTTTTTCTGCCTCCGGTGCCATATTCCTATGATACTTGACTGAGTTCTTTCCCTGGGCTCCTTAATAAAGGATGGGTTGAATCTGACATGTAGGCACTCGCTCAAGTAGTACCGGAGACAGATAATTAAGTTCCAGAATTTCTGAGTGATCTTTTTTTTTTCTCCGTTTTCACTGAGAGGTTTGGTTTCCCCGGCTTTCTCGTTCCCAGCTGAAGTTTACGTCTTTGTGGTTTTCCAAACTTCAAGCCGTTTGCGATTTCTACTCATAGAAGTCGACTTTCTTCCAACAAATCTATGGAGAATATGGCCACTGATATTATCACCGTGAATTAGCTGACAATTAATGTCAGATTTCGATGTGTGTTTCCATCTACATCCATTACCTCACTGCAATGCATCTTTGTTGACCCCAGATATATGTTCTTATTGAAATACGTAAATAAATCCGCAAATTGATGGTGGAAGACAAATATTTAATAAAACACTTTTCAGAGAAAACTTATTTACTGGAAGCTATATTGAATCAGTACCATAAGATGATATATTGACAGATGTAAACTTAAATAGATAGAAAATTATATATGACAAGTATGATCTTCCCGTTGTTCAGTGGGTAACTCCTGGAGTTTCATATTTGAGAAGTAGAAACCATCATTCAGATGCTAGAAAGCAATCTGTGTACTTAAACTATAGGACCAGTGTAACCATCTTTAGCGTGTAGCGTATACTCCCGTGGGCATTTAGCAATCGGTTTTAGGTCTGGTGGTTAAGGCTTGTAATTCTTTTCCAAGATACTCAAACAACCTGGGCAGAAGGGAGTATACTGGTCCACCTCAAGAAAGTTTGGCTCAAGTGTCTAACAGAGTTCGTTTGGTGATTCGACCACCAGGGTTTCTAATGCTTCTCACAAATCAAGAGCTCCAGGCAATATTGCAAAGGGCCGGTAGTCACTCTTTCACCTTTGATCGTTGGGTCGATACACGGAAAGGATCTGTGTCCCGTTTCCAGGATGGTTTATTGACTCGGCGAACCTCATGATTGGGGAAATTTTTCACTTAAAGGGTATAATGAGAGATAGAAGATTTCTGAAGCTAAGTTAGGAAGTAAGGATGATGAATAAACCTCCTCCCATTGCGGAACATGGAATGTATTTTCAATGTTGTCTACTAACTACACCATGTAACATAATGGATGTGTATTACTTCAAAGTAATGGTTGATATTGAGGAATTAATCACGGTAAAAGTGATGCGGCCTGTCGAAAGGTGGTTCTAATGCATACGATAGCCCCTCAAATATTATTGCGGCAAATTGTCCTAGTTGAACAGTAAGATGTTTTGAAGGACTCAGTACAAAAAGGCCCATTCCACGGCTGAACTCTCCAGCATATCTCATGCGAAAGCCACATGGCCTCAAAATAATTCCGTTGTCATCGTGTTATATCTTGTACTGACATTGACAAGGATTCTTAGTGAGTATCCTGGGAAACAATTTGTAAATATATTGCATCGGCAATTTCACGCCAGAGTCTTCTAAAACCGACTCGATCGCCTATAATATCGGGGGAAGTACAGCAGCTTCCGTCAGTATCAGAATATTTGGAATAGATCAGGTCTTCTGAATCTGAATCATCTGTGTCGGAGGTAGCATTTGTACCATACCATCCTACGTTTGGAAATTCGTAATCAAAATTTGGATGGATGAATGCATTTGTAGAAAATCCCACTTCAGGTAGCGTTTCTGATGTCACTCTATTGGTATCGTTGGTAGAGATATTGGGTGGTATGGTGCTTGTTCTACCCGAGGAATCTGCGGCGGGGTCCGTTATGATAATAGTCAACTCCCGCTCCGTTTCATTCTCCCGGTCTTCCGTAAACGATTCCACATTTACGTGAACTATCTCATGTATGAGACTAGAGGATGCGATCCAAGAGATGTCAGAATGCAAAGACCCTTCTCTTTCAGGATAGTAGTCTCCAGATTCGTCTTCTGGTTCGTAGGGTTGAGGGAAGACTTGAATAGCTTCATTGTCATCATTCGTATCGCGGGCTGCATCTGGTACTTGTCCGATGTAATTTTGAGAATTAGCCAGCATTTTAGTTCAACTTTTATAATAGTTGTTCCAGGAAATATCGGGGTTGATTGTTGTGATAGGTTGATTTGTGAGACAAGCCAGAAAACAAAAGTGGGGTTCAAAAGCGAAAGTGTGTATTTTTATTTCTCCCAGATTTTTTACGCCAAAATTCCCAGTTCCCTAAAATAATATAGTATGTCAGGTTTGTAGTAGGATCAGCCGGTAAGTAAAAGATTGAGGGTGAGATATTGTTCCGTGACTGTGTGGCTCACCAAAATCTGAACACTATTGATTTCGAGCTTCCTTATCACCGAAAGAAATTATTTCAAGTTCCATAGTTCGATTCATAAAACCAGGTTTGTCCCAAATAAAACCTATTAAACCTGAGAATTATGACTTATGCAATGAGACCATGAGTGTGTATGTATCAACGGCTTGTGTGTGGGGCATATTTGCATTCATTGAGATAGAATCTGGGAATGGGTTAGCATATTCCATTTTTAAAGCATGGTTTTTAGTAAGAAAAAAGTATACTTTTTATGCATCGCTTACTTTTAGATTTTGGCGCAGTGATCGGAGGTAACATAGGGCGTGAGGCTAGATGATGCCGTATGTGAGCTATGGTCGTAGGAAGATGGTATCTACACGTCCCTAGTGTGACGTGTGGTCTGATTCTGGGAAGAGCGCGGCCCTTACCCCCCAGACGTGAGTGGGGTTTGGTATTTGAAGCCTATGACGGGATTGTGGTAGTTTCTCGTTTTTTTTTCAGTTTTGTGTTTTTGTATCCGTTAACTGGTCAGTGTAAATATTTAGTGGCTTAAAATTCTTTCCCGTAAGTAATTAACATGGCTCTGTACCATGTCGGGGTGGCATCAACATTGCTTGGTACACATGGTTCTAGGTGCATTTACCTTCCTTTCCTGAAAACGCAGACTGATACAAAAAAATCATTTCCGAAAATTCTGGTGTTAATGATAACCGCTATACACCTCTCTGGTGCTTGGTTTTGAAGTCCAGATGCTCTGCTTTCCAGGTGTCCTTGGATATATTGCACTCGAGGTATTTCTTCCGTGTTGTTTGCGTGCCTTCGTCGAGAAACATTTATTTATCTATATTCTGCGCTCATGTAATGTTCTGTATTGTTCCCGAGATAAAAAAAAGGTGAATTACTGAATACAGCCGATCTTGTGCATGCCGTTGAACGGGCTGTGTCTCAGTTGTATCCAGGCCAGACGTGGAAATTTAACGCAAAGCCGGCATACAATGTCAAGAAAGAAGTTAGAGGAAGAAAACAGAAGGGAGATAAACGCCGACGGGCACTCTGTGCAAGAATGCTGCACTGGTGAGGATTTTGCACCCAAGGTACGAGGACGATAACGCTTGGCGAAGATCGCAAAGGTAGAAATAATGCAAACACTTCTACCACAAGATAGGAAAAAGGCTTCATGAAGATATAAATTGGTTCTGGGCTATTACAGTTTGTCGTTTGATTTTCCTGATTTAGATTTTCAAATCCAATTATGGGAAATCTTTAAAGAATCGACCGTGGAAATAATCGAATGGAATCAACGAAACCTGATTCAAAGGAGCCAATTTTTCTCCACAGAACATTTGACAATATGCAACCTTAAAGTGGGCGCAGCCGTAGGCACACTGCAATTTGTGTTCTGGCTATCAAGAGAATCGATATCAACGTCTTTAAACGGAAGACAGCTAAAGAATGTGAGACAACGAGTCTTTGCCATGCCTTAAATCAATAGCGGAGCACAAAACATATTCTCTATAAAAGCCCTTGAAATCCCCGGTGATGAACTATATTTTCCCATCACCCAAAAGTTTGTCTCCAGCAATTCATCGCGATGTATCCTTTCAATCAAGTCTTTGAGCTGCCCGAATTCCAGCACGAAATTGAAAACAAGATTTTGCCCATTACTTCCGGAAATGCGCCTCCTCAATATTCCCAAGATTGCTTTGATGTCATGAAGTGTCGTGATCTCTCCAGTACTTTTGAAGCTGACTTGAAGAATTGGGAGTCCATGCAACCAGAACTCGAGAAGTTCAATGCCTTTGAAGGCCAACCCTTGGAGGGGTTGTTTGAAGAGCTTAACGTTGACTACAACAGTCAGAACGTCATTGCTGCAATTGCTCAGGAGTTCTTGGATTCTGAGCTTCACAGCCAAATCAAGCTCAAGCCCAAGCCTATTGCCAAACCAAAGCTCTTCCTCAAGCTCCGGCTCAAGCCTAAGCTCTACCTCAGGTTCAGACTCAAGCCGAAGCTCTACCTCAGGTTCAGACTCAAGCCGAAGCTCTACCTCAGGTTCAGACTCAAGCCCAAGCCCCAGCCCAAGCCCATGCATAAGGTTAAGCCCAAGAACAAGAACAAGCTCAGAACTAAGCTCAGTTCTTGGTAAATCTCTGGCCACCACCGGAATCAGGCACAACGACACAGCTTTTTTCTTATAAATTTCCTAATGCTGTGAGCCACTCTCTGCCTTCCACTTTTCCGGTGTGGTTCTGATACAAGGCTTTTTTAGCTGGAACAAAAGCTACAAAACACCACATTTAACAGCTACGCTGGCGCTAGCTTTCCAAGGACTTCCAGTCATATTGGAGCTTACAGGATGCTTAAACTAGACATCATACATATTGTACTATTATAAATAGCTAATAAATTGTTTCTTACTATTAATTGGAACTGCCACCCCTCAATCACCCATCTGGTTTAAATTATTCGAGAAGTTAAGGGAAATTTGGCTTACCTTTTTTCGTCAAACTTTCGCCTGTTTCGAATAGACGATGTCTTTCATGTAATTGCTGAAATGTTCAACACAGATTGTTTCACCTTTGCCAAACAACAATTGATCAGCTTCTCAAAGAATTATTTAAGAGTCGAAAAGCGTACTAAAAGTGCCAGGAGTATCTTGAATTGTTATTCGGTTTATGGTTTGGTCAACGAACAACAATAGGCTCGTCGATAGAACCATGCAGCATTAATGCAACAACAATATGAATTCATGAGCCATTTACCTACACGAATAGAACCATACCCCAAGATTGCTTATTGGTGTTTAAAGAAACGGGGTTTCCTGTAAAGAATATTCAAATTAGGAGATAAAAAATGCATACACTTTATTCTAAGGTAGACTATAAGACCTGATCCTTTCTTTTTTCTTTTTTCTTTCTTCTCTTCAACTTTCAGAAATTCCCCCAGGTATTAAAAGACATTATCTTTGATTCGGGATAGTCTCTGTACTCAGAGAAAAAACTTTACGTTCCGTGCACTTGTTAGAATATTTTGCTATTCAAGAGAAGATAATTAGTAAATATGGGGTAGATAATTCCTAAAGCCTGGGCAAAATTTGACCAGCGAGGATTGAATTAATCAAAACATGTTTTTTTTTTTTTTTTTTTTTTTTTCCGTTTTGGATGGTGCATCTTCCTCCTTCAAAATGATATTACGTTTCGGATTGAGTGCAATTTTTTATATCGCCAAAGGATATCAGATTCTACAAAAGACACTAATAATTAAAAATTCTGTACTGGTGAAGATCATGACAATTACGACCACAATTGCGAGTATCCTCTATGCCTATATATATATAAAGTGCTCGGCACGTGACTAGGTATATGGTGCACACTTTACCTAGTGCTCAGTATACCACATAACCCATCAAATGCCCACTCTTCTGATAGCCCAGTTTAGGGTGTAGTTCACAAAAAAAAAATATGGTAATACATTTAACAGAAGCTAAATTTTACACTTAAAATAGCGAATGGATATGTTACCATTGTATTGGCTGATGAGGAAGGTTGCAAGAGAGTGAATAGACTTTTCTGGGTTCATCCACCCAGTTTTACTTAAAATATAGAGCCTCAATCAAGACGGTTTCCAAGTATATTAATAATGAAGCAGGATTCGAGAATAATCAATAGAAAAGTATGCTTCTCTAATGATCCGTAGCTGTGTAGAAAATCTTCTTGTTATACCTTCATTGTCTTTGTAATGAATACTGTTAGATTGCTAATCGGTATCGTTTATGTAGGGTTCTTTTTTCGTTCCAGTTAAATGTTTTTTGCCAATATCCAAACTGGAACTTCTAATAATTTGCTGACTTGTAGCTTCATTGCCCTTTATAGCTTTAATTACTGCAAAATAAAAGAAAAAAGGAAAATATATACTTGGGCACGACGACGCGGAGGAACACATCGAAATAGACAGGAACAGATAAAACTATGGTTTGAAAATAAATTAATGAGGAACATAACTCCAGATAACAACCCCCCTCCCCAAACTTTTTTATTTACAAGAAAATAGCAAGACACTTCTATTTAGATGGTGTAAGCCCTTAAATTCGATAATTCGGCTGGCATGCCCTTTGCTGCGAAATGAGTGCGAGTTTCAAAAACAAAGTTTTCGTATAGCGACATAGTTTTAGAACGATAAAGAATTTTCCAAAGGATAGCCACAAACCTGATGCACTGCATTGCTCTGTTGAGAAACAATATGAGTGTGTTAGGCTGAGAAAGCTATATGTTTGTTAGGCTGAGGAAGCTATACATGGTGATCCCAAATTAACATTACCCCTAAACATATGTTCTGACAGAACAATCTACTCGCCCGTCGCAATAGGGTCGTCGTGAGATCCGCGCACATCCTTCAGTCTAGGGTTTTTTCTCCTGCCTAACAAACGCCCAATTTTATGCAAATTTCACACTGAGGGGGCTTAGCTGGTGTCATTTGACGTTAAGAAGTGTTTAATTTAGAATATTTGTTTTTATTGGAAAGCCACATATTTCATCGATAGCGATAAGGCTTTTCTGATTTGGAGAATTCTTCAAAAGCCTTTTGTTTTGAAGTGGGGCTTGCTAGAGTCAATCAACGAGCCTACTTTATTTTTCAGGTTTTTTTTTTCTCATTGGAAATGGATTTCGCGAAATCGACAATGCCCGTCCAATCCATGCCCAGAGCTTGTAGAACTTTAATAATGATGTGATAATTCAAACTGAGCATTATACAAAATAGGAGCATCAAGTAATTCATATGCCAAATAAGTAAAATGAATGTAAAAAAAAATGATTCAAGGAAGTACCAACTACCTGTTGGCCGTTGTAAAGAAGGATAAGTCCATACTGTTCCGGGATTTGATATATTATTGACCAGTATGTGTAGATATGCAAATTGTGTGGGTATTCTTCTTCTTCTTGGATTACTTCCGACTGGAAATTGCTATCATTATCTTCGTAAAAAAATTGAAAAAAAAGTAGGGCAATCACATGCACGATAAATGACCCGTACATGTTTCTCCAAATAGACAGCCTGCAAAAAAATAACGACTATAATGACTATACTGTAGGCGTGCTGAAGAAACGCTACTGCAGTGAGGATTTTGCACCCATATCAGATTTTAAATAAAACCGAGGCTTAATGTTGGTGCAAAACATGAGAAAAAAAAAAAATATATATATATGCCACAGAAAAAGGTACCTAAATACTTCAGGACTTTTTAGTACTGTAATTTATTTTAGTTATTAGTATAATTCCGAATTTTAAAAGCAAAAATGGTAAATATCATGGAACAGTCAAATCGGAGGAAGGATTGAAATACTTTAATTGAACTTATTAGAAAAAAGAGGCAAGAAAGATTATTTTGTAGAGTTTTGAAAATTGTTCAATTCAGGTTGTACACGAAGGCCTAGAATCGCTCGCATGGTGTTTAGATGAACTATGCAAACAGAACAGACTGAATTGTATTCCCGATATCAAAAATGCATTACAAGTGTAGATAGCAGATTCCTTCGAAAAGTTCAATCAATAGCGTACTGCAAAAAAAAAATACTTTAAAAATATGTAGCATTTCCCAGAAAAAGAAAATTCACAAAGAATTCTATCTCACAAGTACCTACCAGTTGTTTTCAAGAACATAAACTCAATGAATTTTTTGAATCAGGACTTTGGGCTGCTTCCCTTCCAGAACCCCAGTTTGCAATCAACGTTTTTGGCCACCACATCTAATCAATACCCCCTTTCATATTCCACGCACCATGTACACCATATGGAAGGTGGTGATATGAATAATTATGCCACTGACTTGGGAAATTGGCAGTTCACGGAGCAAGATCCCCAGACGTATGAAGTGCTTTCAAACCAAGAGTTCGAAGACTTGTTTAGGGTCACTATCCATGGTGGCAACAGCACTTTTGTGGAGCACCAGAATGTATCTGAACAACGGCAGCTTTTACCGGCAGTCGCTGTTCACCATCTGCAGAGTGTTTTGGAGACTCCATATCCGAATCAAATCAATAGTACGGAGCTATCCTATCCCCAGTTTCAACTTCAACCCCAAACACAACTATTCACCCAAGGAGAATTGCAGGTGGAAGCTTGGGCCCCATCAACATTAGAGATTGCCACATATGCTCCATATTATCCAAATGTTGTTTTGACTGATTCGGTAAGAAACTTTGATGTATCGTCTTCGAATTCCGCGTGTGAAAACTTTTTCTTTTCAAATAATTCAAACATAGAAGAGTTGCCATGCTCCACAGCAATGCCGGAAAGCGAAAATAATTTACAAACACAAAACCGTGAAACTACTACAGCTCCTTTAAATGAATTATTTAATTGGTTATTCATGGACACAGAGGCACATATTGCCAATGGCAATTACCATAATTTACCGAGGGAGACCTATGTGCAATTCGATTCCCTGGAATATTCTCAAGGATGTTTCGGACCGCAGGATCCTATTGCTAACTTTTGTAACCCAGACCTCGACATATCGAATTGGCCTCCCAATTTGGGCTCGAGTTTGGACACTAATACCAACTCTTTTCTAACCACGTCCGGTAGGAGCACACGGGCTCTGCCTGAGTTTAATTTTCTTTCAGACGACAGTGACGACAATGACGACAATGACGACAGTGACGACAATGACGAAACTGACGAAACTGACGAAACTGACGATGATGAAGATGGTGAAGATGACGATGATGATGATGGTGATGACGACGATGACGAAGAAGATGAAGAAGATTATGAAGACTATTACAACGATTACAACGGTTATAAAGATGACGACGATGACGACGATGAAGAAGACGAAGACGATGAATACGATGACGAAGATTGTGTTGAAATTGACGAAGATGATTATAGATTGACCTCACATCAGCTTCAACAGTCTTCCGTTTCGTTAGCCAGAGAGAACGAAGGTTCTGGAAGACAAGGTGCAACTGCAATGCTGTCGCCAAAAATTATGCAGGATTTCAGCGCAGTTTCTCTTTTACCAGAAGAACCGTTGGTGTTAAATCCCAATCAAAGGGAAGCCATTTCGATTTCAGAGAATGCAGGATACCAACAATTCATTGCTACAAGTAATGACTGGGTACCAATGGCTTGCACAACTGCTGGAAGTTGTGGAAGTTCTGAAGATGACCACACACATTATACCACGGACAGCTCACTGGATTCTTTTGCCGACGGAAATGAGGACACATCCACGTGCCCCAGTACGAAGAAAAAACACTTTGATTACTCGAATGTGAAAGTCGAACATACTATTGTTCTTGCACCGGAGCTACAAAATAGAGCGAAAGAGTCACGTCTTACCGACCTACTGAAACAGCATAGAAGCACGGAGTTTCCCTACAGAGCGGAAATCCAGATTAATCGGACTAGATACCATAGGGGCAATCTTGATGCCCTCAATAATTTGCACCCAAATTTGATGTACATTAAAACCCGTTTCTTTGCAGTAACTTATCCATACCGACAGGAATTCACCCGCGTGGAGTTAGACCCGGAAACCGGCGAAACTATAAATGATACTAGAAGCGCCCTTTGTGCATATTGTCCAAATCTCACTTTTCATGAACTTAAGAACTCAGCTTATGCACAACACATGAGTCAGCAGCATGGGATTTACACCGACGGCTATTTGGCACCAAACCCCCTCTGGCATGGAATGTACAAGGTATCCAAGGAGGAAACACCCACCAGAACGACCAGTCCTCGTCTCAGAGTGAATGAGGCTATTGTTTGTCCCGCATGTTATGATGTGGTTGAGATTAGTGGTTCCTCTGCCAGACTGAAGAAGCGCCGAACTCCCAGCACCAAGAAAAATCCACTCTTAATGTACTTTAGACACTTCAAGGTGAAGCACAGAGTAAACAAGCGGGCTGAGACTTACTTCAAAGAATTTGAATGAGAATTGCAGCCTATTGGTATTTTCTGTCAAAGGAGCACCAGATCTTGTCTAGACCTAAGTTTTCTTAACAGGCTACTTAGGACTACTTCATATGTTTAATTAATGAATGTTTTACTATTATTTAGACTCTTCCCTGAATACATACAGTTGCAAGTTTGATTAAGCACTTACCAGTATACCGGTGGTGGTCCTACTCTCATGAAACTGTCACCGACCAATAAGCCAGTTATTTGTTGTGTTTCTCAAATCTTCAACAACGATAAATTCTCGCAAGCCCAACACCTCGACATTAGACTTTCGATCAGAACTTCCAAAAACTGAGATATTGGTATCAAGATCAACATCAAAGTTGATTACGCTTCTAATGATCTCTCTGACTACAATATTGTAACCTTTAGTCATTTAAAGTGAAGGTATTATCCGTCCTCAAGTCCATAGCATAAGTATCCACTAATGGTACCCCTCGCAAAGAAAACTTGCAAAGATCTTGGCGAAACCGTATATCCTGAAATAAAATTCATTAAAAAAAGATTTTAATCTGGGAACAATCATGTTTTAGGAGTTGGCACTTTAATTTTTCTTTTCCAACTTTCGAATCGAAAGTCCCCTAAAAACATAGAAGAAAGTTATCCAAATATAAAGAATTCACACTGTGATCGTATTGCACTCTATATGCTAACATTATATTTTGCTACACTGAACACATAATTTGTTTTTTAAATTCACAGAAGAATAGTCACTTACCTTCATTATGGGGCCTTGCTTGTGAATTTTCGCAACTCCACTCAGCCGGTCCCGCAATAAAAAAGAGCTTAACTATTGTCGAAGAAAATATTAGAACCAATATGATTCATATTTCGACTCGATGGCCAGCTCAATATTATGATTGAATAGAGTAAAACCAGATATAAATTATATATTATGTGCTTCCAGGAGGTTTGAGACTCCAGTCAAGTAGAGAATCTGAAAAAACATCACTGTCGTTTGGATTCCAAATTAAACAACTAGATCACAGTCAGTGTTTATTTCCTTACCTTCAAATATTTCTTTAGAAGATTCAAGATTTTTAAGATTTTAATAAAATTATAATTAAAAAAATTCAGATGTCGGGAATTTTGGTTCTCAGCGAAGTCAAAAATTGCGAAAAAGACCAGAACGAGCGCCAGTTTGAGGGTTATTTTGATCATTCGATTCCCATAATTCGAAGCCTCGGTAGTACCTTGGGGATTTTTTATCATTTTAATTGCCTACACTTTTAAATATATACCACATATACGTCGACTTTGAGGGGTATGGGGATCCATGAATATGGTAAGTCACGTAACATGTACATGGCTTCTGAGGGTGGTGGCTTCGAAAAAATTAGTCTATGGTCCGTTACCGATATTCTAAAGCCTTGGTGTCCCAGTGATACGAAGAGCTGATGTCGTGCAGAGAAAATGGGGTTGTCGAATACAATGGCCGACCGGGCGGGCTATGGTGCCGAAGAGAATGCCTCGGTCGAGCAAATTGGGTAGCGAATTGGTATTCGCCAATGTGGTACAAACATATTGAGAGAAAAGCTAGTTCGTTTTTCCTTTCACTGATGATCGATATATTTTAGTGCTGATTAGTACTAGGTATTGTATATACTAAAATCGAGGAAGCACGTTATTGAAATGGTCTGTTAGTTTTGTATATCACGTGATTTGGTTAAAGTTTGTTTTATCAGTTTACGATCACGTGACTTGTCCTACTTCTTCGGGCTTCTATAGGAAATTGCTGCAAATATACAAATGAGTAGCATATAAAGAATGGTATTAAATAGAATTTTAGAATTATCCCAATTTTTATTCCACGTTAAACCTGAGGTAGCCGGGAAATTGGTGTTAAAAGTGAGACTTTCCCCTTTCGAGCTTTAAGTCCACGGTAAAACATACGGAACCAACAGGCACCGACTTTCTTTCTTTACAATTTGATTTTTATGCAGTTATTAAATATGTATCATTTCTTTTTAAAAAAATAGGAACCTAACAAAACAAGTGTTATCGGGTTTCTGGTGCGTTTAGTATGAACCGAAAAACAGAAAAGTTGAGCTTTTCGGACTTAACCGAACTATTGAACCCGAAGTAAGTTTCCCACAGGTTAACATGAAGTACATCCAGACATATACCTGTGGTAATAAAGGCTTTTCTTACTAGGTTTTGTGCTTAAAGCAGTAACTTTCTAGTATACAAATAATAGTTGAGTGATTGGCTTCTTTGACTTTAATCTAAGTGGTGCGCTCGCGAATTGCTTTGTATAAATCCAATTATTCCTAACAATGACTAAAGGTTATGATTTTAGCAAAAGCATAATGTATTATTTTCAGTGACAAGAATCTGGCCCTCTCGGCCCGCTCGGCCCGCATGGTCATTGTCTTTACAACCCTTAATATTCCAATACGGCGTTAGTACATCACGTGACATCCAGGTTGTTGGCATATTACATAATTTACAACCGAATATCATGAAGTCTGGTCAAAGGAAAATAAGATAGCCCCGTCCAAAAGTCAAATCCTTCCGTGTATAAATCAGATGTTCTGGGCTAATAAGATCCTCTTCCAAAAATGAATTTCCCCGAAATCAAACTGAGTTGTCGCCCCAAGACACTGGAATCTCGCAGTATAACAATGATAAATCTGCAAGTCATCCGTAACTTAGAATAAAACCTGCCCTCTTAAAATGACTTCATCCACTATGAAGGGAACAAATCTCCCACTTCAAAAATAAAATTTTCCCCAGAAATAATATCCCTTGGGAAAAAAAATTATTCCCTGTGTAAAGGACATAATAATTATTTATAAAGCGGTATGTAATCTCAATAAACAGGTTTCAATTTTTTTATTAAGTGAAGTTTTGCATCTTTTTGCATCCATTTTAAAGGTGAGTCACGAAAGAGATTCAATTTCTTTTTCGTGCGTAAATTTCATTTAGGAGAAAATTTTATTCTAAGTGAGTAATTAGTTAAAAACAACCCATCTTTATTCATCGCCAGAATTCATTTTATTCTGCGAGGACAGTTCATTTCGCGCGATGACAAATCCTTTTTGGCGGAGGGCATTCAATTTTGACAATTTGATACGAGAGATTCTATTTCTATCAGAGCTTTCATGTTTTAGAGGGAGCAACTTCAAATTTTGTTTGAATGACTTTATTGTTTCGGTATGGAAACCCAAGGTTTTCAGAACATGAATTATTTTTGACCTCTGTATCACGCGAAAGAGAAAGGCCTGTTTTCTCCTTTTTTTTTGTTAGAAAGACAAATGATAGTATAGCTGTTACTTTAACAGGACTTCCAGGGTACTTGATCATTGCAAAAAGGGGTGTAAGGTTCCAAATTTGGAGATTTACCCATAGTCGCAATTGCTGTGCAAAATTTCAGAGTTTCCTCTTTGTTTTCTTTGGTGTTGTTTTCTTTTAGAGTACTGAGACACATCTCGTATTATTACTGTACAGTATGCACTTCGAACGCGCTTAGACAGCCTTCTCATTTTGCACCCATTTCGTAACACAAGTACTTTTACCCATCGTCTTTGAACAACTTAGCTCTAATAACTTGCTTATAAAACGCCTCTTCAAAGAGTAATGCCGACAAACCAATTCATAAGTCCACACAGTGAGGAGTCTTTTCAGAATAGCCACGGGAGTGTTGGCGAGACTGGCAATATTCCGGCCTCGCACTTGAAAAATACCAATACTTACAAGCTCCCATTGGATCAGCTTCCCGATAAGGCCTTGAGTTTCATTCTGAGCCAGCTTCAACAAAAGGAATTACTCTCTCTCATTTGTGTTTCCAAAAAGTTTTATTGGCCTTGTGTCATACGTTTGTATCATAGCATTGCCGTCGTCATCGAGTATTTTTATCCCGAACTCATAACCAAGTATTCCTCGGGGTATTGTACTATCATGCTACTAGAAAATGCTGTAAAGCTATACAGATCCTTGACAAATAACCCGATGTTACTTGGTTTGGTTCAGTCAATGACATTTGGACCATCTGTATTTAACGAAAATGCCCCACTTATGCCGGTGAAGTTTCTCCAGGCAATGTACGGAATGTTAAATTTGGAGTCTTTTCATTACATGGGATACTTTGGAATTGATAGCCGATTATTTTCTAACACGTTGCGCCGCATGTCTTGTCTCATGCTCTCCCATCCTACCTTCCCTTCGAATCTCGTTGAGCTTAAACTTATTTATCCAGGATCTTCCCAGTACCACGAAGTTTTTGAGGACCTAGCTAATGAAATGATAAGGCACGAAAGTTACCACAACTTAAGGAAGTTAACCTTTGAAACCCAGAGTTACGAACCGAAAGTGGACAACGGAAGGCCTGAAGGGTTTAACTTTGACAAGCGTCCCAATTGGACACGGTTCTTCCTCACTTTAGCAGAAAATGGAATCAAGTTGAATCTTACTACCTTGGGCATCGAAGGAGAATTCACTGATTTTCATCTCGACACCGTGCGTCTCGTGTGCGAGGCTTTGGAACTCAAATCCTTGGATACTCTTGACATATTATATTTCCGCTATGAGACGACACCGCGTCGGATATTCTACGGGGAGGGTGTACATGCTTTCTTAGATCACATCACAAGAAACGCTCCCCGTCTTCAATATCTTTCTATTAAGCAAACGTGTATGTGCTATACGTTTGAGTTCGACGCCCTTAATCGTATATTGCGGGAAAATATGCCCCATCAACTTAAACAACTCCATATTACCATGAACGACCTTAGTGAGCTGGAGCGGGAACTGAAACTAAAGACCATAAAGCACACAATATTGGCATATCAACAAAACCTATCCAAGCTCAAACTTAATATCGGAACTTTCCGTCATGTCAATTGGAATTTAGATGACATTATTGCGTTAACAAACGTGCACGGCGATATCACACTCTATCTAATTAAATCCGGAATGCGATTGCCGACTACTGTCAATTTCCCTGAACAGCGTCCTTTTGTTTGCGAGTCATCACTTAATACCATTAAAAAGTACAGGAAGAAGATTTTGCAATTATTAAGGTCTGACATCATATATACTGATGCGCCCAAGAGATTACCGTTTCTTACAGAATACTTCATTGCTGGGCTCGATATCAACATAAAAGAGCTTAGTATATTAATCAATGGCCACGCCATACATATGGAGGATTAGGCAAATACATGGGAGAAGACACTATGTTCGGGAGGTGCTATTATTTATAATACATATAATGCAACAATTGTATCTGACTATTGATCAAGGTACTATAACCGAGGTTAACCAACTATTTACACCAGTATCTTTCTCAAGCTTCGATTTTCCATGGCGTGGTGGTGTGGTTATTTATTATTTTCGTAATTACCATAACAGGGGCATATTCGTGGTGGAGGTCTCGACGAACAAATATGAGTTCGCAAGAAATCCGCAAAACAGGATATGCTTACGAGAGTCGAGTGAATATGACAGGTAGGGATTTGGGCTAGGGGATGGCCCTACACCATGGAACGCTATGAAATATCAAAACATGATTCCGTCGCAAAAAAAAAAAAAAAAAAAAAAAAAAAAAAGTCCCCGCTGAATTTATGAAACATCTCAATGAGAATGAAAACTCCACTCTGAAAGTGAATTCATAAAAAGGAAAAAAACAAATCTCGCTTCAAATATAAATTTCCCTCACTAAAACAATTCGCTCATTAAGAAAAATATGTATCCACATAATAATTGCAAATCAGCCGCACGTCTAAATGGAAATCACATAAGTATTCATCAAGACGCTAATCTTAATAACCAGGTTGCAATTGGTTAGCCGATTGTTGAATAATATTACCGAGGTGTAGCTTGAGAGTCGATAAGGCAGATAGTTGTACTTTTTAAGGAAGAGCACCGTCCAACCAGGTATTCCCAAAAATTAGTCGGCCAATTAAGAATAGGTAATCATGTAGCGAAAAGGGACCTTTACACACTAAGTATGATATTTCCATTTTCAAAGGGACATTGTAAGTGTGGGCTGATTAATAAAGTCAGTTGGGAAAATCCATTTTTTTCTCGTGGCGAGAGTTCATTTTTCGCGGGCAAATTCATTTTGGGACGAGGAACACTCATTATTGAAGAAAATGATTTCAATTATGCCTCAGAGATATAAATTTTTGGAGAGGCAAATTAGCATCTTGGGTAAGCTAATCCATTTTGTTTCTCATTGAAAATTGATTTTTTTCAGAAAAAAATTCATACAAACAGCTACGATCGCCAGACTACACACGTGACAAGGCTGAGCAGCCGGTCCAGGCTTGGAGTCTACCGGACGTACATGGTCCGGGAAGGAGAGATGGTAGTATTTTACTAAAAACCACTAATTTCAGTAAAATTTTATCTGGTATACATTTTTTAGTTATATAGAAATACCAAATAACTAGTATTCACTAATCCAAGACTTGTAGTATTCTTGGGTTGAGTTGATAGTTTCATTGATATAATTATCATCGAATCGCATTTTAGGTTTCGGGGGCACTTGAAAAGCGCAAATATTCAAAGTTTACTTCAAGGTATAGCATATAATTATCACAGACTTCCCAGGATATTAAATTGAACGATTTCGAAAGAATTATACGATCGACATAATATAGAAACTCTTGCATACCCACAACTCATGAACTATTAAATTTTTCTTCTTCTGAGGATGTATGCTCATCTTCTCTCACCTCGGTATCTTATCTTATTCGTCTTCTTCTACCTCATCTATACACTTTATACTTCCCGGTTGATTTAGCCGGGTAATGAATCTGCTTTTGGTTTTTCTGGCTTATGAAATTTTATAGAATACTGGACTATGCCAATTTTTTTCATCCAGATACTGGCCTTTCTATTTGAGAATGTTGAACATCTTGATTGACCCCGGTGTCAAGCCATATTCAGGCTGACCGCAAATATGCCTATTGTTTCTTCAAAAAAAAAAAGCATGGACAGATATCACCCAGATCATTTGAAGGTTGTTCCTTTTTGGTTTAGGATTGTTAGATATATATATATATATATATATTCTTTTTTCACCTGTTTTATTGATACCCCACTATTGTAAAGCGAGGAAATATATAAGCCACCCCGAACTTCGAAATGGCCATCTACAGTCAGGCCAAGCCTATAGAATAAGATTAAATGGTCCCGCAAAAGGTTCTTACGTATTTCTACCAGAATAGAGCATAGCCCATGCTTTTTCTTGGTACACGAAAATGAAAATGTCGTCAAATATACGAGGTTATCATAGTGATCACTTCGTGAGATGTTCTAATGAATTGGCTACGAATCACTTGACAGTCCCAAGTCACTTTTGTCGAGAAATAGCCTACTATTTGTGCGGAAACAATGAACAAACTACGCTAAATTTCAGCAGTTTTTATATATTGTAGTTATGCCTAAATGGCCTCAGAATGCTTCACATGGGACCTGACTTCGAAACTCTTATGCGGCTAAAAAAGGTGTGGGGGTAAAAGGGAGGAAACCAGGAGGGAACTATGACCAACTGTTGAATTTCTCACATTTAAATGATGTACAAGTGGGAGTCATAGTTTTCGGGTTAGGCCAAATATATTTGAAAATCTCGGAGAGCCAAAGCTTACACCTTGTTCCCGGTATGACACATACTAAATATTGGGGCTTGTTGGATATTCAGATTGAATCTTCTGAAAGTTTTCAGCTTTCAGTGAATAGCCAACTATAAGTTGTATATTCGACCATGTAGAGAAGTACCTTAGAGAAGCAACGTTTGTGAAAATTCAACACTAATTTATAAGTGGTCTGCAATAGTTGTTACTGGGACACTGATTACTAATCCCCAAGAGAACCTTCCAAAAGAAACTTATTTTCGAAATATAAGATTGAGCTTATTGTTTATTATTTTCTGAAGTTGGATTAATGCAAATTGGTTTTTCGCCACCACCGATTTGGAAAGCAAGGACACGCAATCCCAAATCCAAGTCTGGACCTGTAAGAAAGTCCAAGTCGACAGTGGTACAAGAAAAAACAAAGCCTAATAAACCTTCTACTTTGACACGGCTAGCACCACCAAGATTCACGCAGGCTATACCCCCGCTTCTGGCTTCAGTACCAATGAAGCTGCTTCTTCTGGTCATTCTACCACTTTTGGCCCCGCAAAGAACGCAGCCACCAGAGCAATGTCCCTGAAGACCCAGACCAGGAATTCTCCCAAGAAGACCAAGAAGATTAGGAGGACAAAGCCAGCGAAGAGGGATCCGAGCCAAGGAAATAACCATGTTTCCACTAACTTTGCGAAGGCTCTTTTGGACATTTCTACCACTACTTCCCCAGCACTTGCTACTGTAGTTTCTTTAATTCCTTTTGTTGACAGATAGGAAGGAGCTATGAGAAGAGAGCCAATGGAGAATCCAAACAACGGCGATAAGGCTACTATAGCTTCCAAAAAAAAAAGGGTTGGGACTACTGCTCTTAAGAAGTCCTTGACCACCTCTGAGTCAATTTCTGAGTTTGCTCCACAAAATCAGTCTAGGGATGATGTACAAACTAAATACCCAGCGATCATTCGCCGTAAGACCGTCAAAAACACTGATGTGGCTCAAGAAATGTCTCAGTTGGACTTAACTTCACCAATGGATGCAAAGGCAAAGCTGGAAAGCTTGCATCATACTGAGGTGAGCAGAACGGGAATGGAGAAGAAGCCGCAAAGGGCAAATACCAAGGTGAGTGGTTTGGGGAAAAAAAAGACACTGAAAAGACCCAAAGATATAAAGTTGAAGGTAAAAACTAGAGGCCCCATGTACGGATCAGGCTAAAATGAAACCTCGAGCGTTTTTTGAGAAGTGGGCACCAGCACGAGAGAGGATGCGAATGGGTTCCACATGGCGAGTGATCGGAGGTATAGATCCTCGACGAAGATACCAGTTTGATGCCCTTCCAAGAGCCCTTCGAGTAGGCAGAACAGGAATAATCACTCAGACAAAATCAAAGATGTATTCCGGTTGAAGATGTATTCTTACATCTGGGAGAGGATAAGGGGAAGTCTGGAGAGAATGTTAGAGAGACACTCGGTGGGACCATTGAGGGATGTTTGGAGGGGAAGGTGAAGAGATGGTGACACGATAGTTGAAGACGCAGGCTTCACCAATTCAAACAACTGGATAGAACACACTGGCGGAGGCTGAACGTACGCGGGTTTGATCCGCATACTTCATGACCATTAAAGTTACTTTCACACGTGCCATTGTCACAAAAGATGTTGTTAGAGAAGCCATTATTAGGGAGACAATTTCCGGAAGAATGCTATCGACTGATCTATTTTACCGGGAGACTATTTCCACAAGATAAGTCGCTTCAGATAGTATGATCACAGATGTTTCTGTCCCCCATGTTTCTGTTCCTGCCATTACGGCTTCTCTGATTATGCCTTCTGAGGAGATTCCCTCCGAGTTAGTAATCTCGGAGGATGTGGTCTTGGAGGAGCCATAATATAGAAGATGGATTCGGGTACTATGGCATCTGACCCTACAGAATGTTACTCTGCAACCGGAACATTTGATGAATTTGGAAGAAATAAATAATTGAAGAATTGTGATGCCAAACTGGTCTGTATACGTATCGGCCCGGTAGCTAAAAGGTCCTTGCTTAGTCTGAAAGACGGGTCTGATTTATCACATTATAGGATGACTATAAGCTTCTCTTCGAGGGAGTTCCGTTCGCCACGCTGCGAAAATGTCCCAAAGTCAGAACACTATCCCAAAATCACACTACACAACTGGTGTCCTTGACCAACCAGAATCCAGAGCTTATGGTGGTTTTTTGTTTGAGTAAACGGTGTAAATTGGCTATAAATAGAAGATAAGAACGTAAAAGAACATTCACTATCCGTAAATCCGTCATCAGTAAGTTGGTGATGGGCAATTTCTCTATCACCATGCAGAGGATATCCAGTGCTCTTCGAGTATGCGATTCCCAAATATTTCAGCATACTTTTGAACTCCAATAAGTATAATGGTGTTTCTATCTTGTCATAATTTATGTTCCACTATCTAGGTGCGTTAGAAAACATTACTAATCCGCGTTCTCTGTTTTGGTACATTGACTTGTAAATCAACCCATAGGACACCCTCGCCTTGTGCGTCATCCACCTCCCTCTATATCTCGAAGTCTTTTATTAGCAAATCTTTCGAAGGATTGGGCGTGTGAATACAAGATCCAGCAGATCAGAAATTTACTAGGCTGTCACTAGCGCGCTTTTTCACAAGGCCTGGCAAAACCCACAATTCAAATTCTTTTGTACCGCTTTATCGGAAAGGTACTCAAATTACCAATTGGTCTTACAACAGAGCAGAGGCCTCTAAACCTATGTAAATTTTCATTTTTGTGGGTTATTAGTTCATTTCCTGAATAATTTTGTAATACTTCTAACTTTTTAGTAAACTAAAGTCAGCTGGCTTTCGAACACAATGTTACATGGGAAAGAATCCGAATGGACACTTTGAAATAGACAGATACAATTGCTTTCGACACAATAGTGACCTACCCCTGAATACCCTCTAAACTAAATCTCGCTGTTGCAATACCTAACTTTTGGGGAGTTAAGGGGGATTGCAAGAAACCTGACCACAAAGCTCTACCCGGAGTTTTCACTAGATCTTGACCCACAGTTTTATCTAGATCATTGTCCAAATCTTTATCCAAATCAAAGCTTTACCCAGATCTTTCAGTTGCTGAGAACCTTGTGAAGCAGATGCCGTTGTAAGACATCGAGTGGGAGATTGGCGAGAAGAGGCCAATATCGCTAGGCTAAGGTAGATTTGCGGAACCTCTGAGCTTAGGTTCCCAAACCTACCGAGAAGGACTTAGGCCGGGGACAGAGACTAAAGGCTGTATTCAGCACTGTTGCCCGTTGGTGCTCTTGTGATAAAATCCTTTGCTGAAGGGATAAAAGGAAGTAAATATATATATAGCCCTAGATAGTCTCGTAATCGTAATAAGTGGATGTAGGGTTTGGTAACATATTATTATGTTACCGGTCTGAACCACTATAAACTTTTTACCTTTGTAGGCGGTATTGTTCTCGGGCGATGCGCATTATTCTCAAGGTCGTATAATTCTAAGACGAAGGGTGGTATGGTGTGGAAGTGATAGAGGTTTTGTTTTAAAAGCATATCCTTGAAGCACGTACAAATAAGCTGCAATCTAATAACTTGCTAAGCTCAGGACATTAAAAGCACTATCAAAATATGTGGGTGAAGAGCAAAAAATTAGAAGACTTTCTCAGTGTGAGCACTAGAAAACTCCACTTCGATCGAACCAGCTTTTTTTGGATAGAGGGACTGCCATAATCGCTTTTAGCCCCAAGTAACATAAAGAAATACGCGAATTAATCAAACAAGTTGGGAAGTTCTATCCCTGATATGTTGAGTTATAATTATTTATTCTGGAATAAGTCATTCAAGTTCCTGGTTTATAATGTTGGACTATTCCGTTTTTTTTATATATATATACTTGCTTGTGTGACAAGGCCCACTCTCAGCTCACTCTCCATGTGATTTCGGCAAAAAGTTTTTGATGCATACACTTTCAATTTGTTTCTCTTACACATTGTCCATAAATTTTGTATTGCGCAAGCATTTATAATACCACGCACAAATTTTTTTTTTATTGCTGTATTCCTGCAGTGGCATAACTCCCACTAGTCTAATGTGATGGACCCTGATACATGTTGTCAGCTTCTCAGGTAGATCAGGTGTGGAACTGACTTCTGGAAAATCCGATAATGGAGTAAAGTCTAAACTGAGCAATGACTTGTTTTAGTTTTGATTTTGACTCATAAATCATTCGGTGTATATTTTTAATAGGATCCTGCTCCCACATAATTAATTCAAAATGTAATAGTCTTCCCAGATAGCTCACTTCGAAAAATAACGATAAACAGCCAAATTTTGTAAAATATTTTTGCACTATAATTTTGTGCAGTTAAAGAAAACCATTCTCCTAATTGTCTTTACGAGACAAGTCATCGTTAAAAAGGAATTGAAGTGAAAAGAATGACGCTACAAAAAAATTACATGTCGGCCTTTTCCGCACTTTACGTTGTCGGTAAAACTGTAAGGAACCAAGTCCAAAGACTTTTTTTTTTGTATTTCTACTTAATTATTTTTTAGTCTCTGCAATTTCTAATTTTTTTAAAGGTGGCTTTGAATCAAAACAACAGAAAACTGATAAAGATAGCAGGCTTCTTTAAGATGAAACGAAATAATGTAAAGTTGTGTTATTCGCGTTCTCGACCTGAATTATCCCGACCGGAAATGATTTGTAGTGATGTATATCCTTAGTTAGTGTATTAAGAAATGTTTCTTTCAAAAAAAAAAAAAAAAAAAAAAAAAGAAATACCACAAAGATTCTTTCAATAGCGGATCAATAGTAATAATGTATTCCAAAGAAAATTACTCCCAAATGTCTGTGTGAACTACACGCCACTTGTGAATTAATTGGGACGAGTATTTAGCGGCGTCCGGGGAAATTACTAACCAAAGAGTTGCTTACTCCGAAGCCCCTATAATATCACCCGGTGTGGAATACCGATTAACTAATTACATAATTCCCTTCAAGGCATGATGGCCGAACTAATTTAATGAACAGCCTACAGTCAAGCTGCAGAAAGAAGGAATCGACGACTATAAGCAGGAAAAGCCGGGTGATGAGGATTCTGCAACTGCGGCTCGAAGAATCCAAGGCGACAATGATTGAAATGCGTAGTAAAATGGTTTTCTACTTCAAAACTTACTTCAAGTGTGCGCAGGTGCATGAAACTTTGCAGTGGGCCCACGAAGAAAAACGCCAAACAAGTGGACGATATGATGCTTTCCAAGAAAGAAATTTTCTGGAATCGTAGATAACCATTCTCTCTGAATCATCCAATAGCGTACCACAAAACCCTTTTTGGTTTAAAACCACACCATAGAGAATCCAAATCAGCAAAGATTTATCCCCAGCAAGTACCCGAAAGTTTATTCCACGAAAGCCATCCCAATGAACCACCTGAACGAGTATTTTGAGCGGGATAACTTACTGTTTGAAAGTTTACAATCAACATTGGTTGCTACTCCACCCGAAGAGGAATTTGAAGAGGAATTTGAAGACGAATTCGACGACGAATTCGACGACGAATTCGAAGAGGAATTCGAAGACGAATTCGAAGAGGAATTCGAAGAGGAATTCGAAGAGGAATTCGACGACGAATTCGAAGACGAATCCGAGGGATTTCCTGAGATGTTCGGTATGCCTTCATTCCAAGAGGTTGAAGTATTGTTGGATTTATTTGCATATACCAACAACCACGCGTTTTCACAATATACAACAAACTCCACACACAATTTGGTGGAAGAAGCATGGCCATCACAAGGGTTCGATTTGGAAATCTTAGAAGAAATATTAGAGACCATGTTATCTAATCAGCGGGCGCAACTTCGGGTTGCATTTGAGTTTTAACTGCAGTTTGATTTTCCAGACATGGGGATAGAAATGCTACTAGTAGCCCCAGACCCACCAACACCAGAGAATGACACATATTTTTACTCTTTTCAAAATCTGTCGTGCCGGAAATTAGATGAGGCTTTAAGTTTTCCTTATCTTCATCTCGTTAGGTAAAAACCTTTGCAATGTTAAAGAATACATGATCAAAATCAAGTTACTTCATATCGTGATTCTGTTGAATATTGCCTGTTGACCCAAAGTCCGCATTTCGACCGTAACTTAACCAGAGTGGGCGTTTCTCCAGATCCACATATGTCTGTGATAAATAAGTTTTAATTAACTTTAATTAAAGGATACTAGAAAAGTCGTTTTAAATCTTAAACATAGCTCATGAGGAATCCAATGAGTAAATGGTCTCCCGAACAGGAGCTTAAGTCTTTTTCAAAAAATTTAGCGTCGCGAATATATATGGCATGATATATCCCCCTCACCTTGTTTTCTCTTTTACATGGGGTTTGTTAAGAAAATATCTGGGTAGCTTAAATTCAGAGGTTCCTTGTGTGTATTAAGGATATCACAAAACAACTCGCTCTTAAACTTAAGTCTTACAAGTGCCAACCCGTAGAATTACTGAAATAAATCCTACGGGCGTCTATCCCACGAGGATCTGTTTGATGCCATCGCCCTACATAGTATCCAAGTTCGCTGACTAGGGTGGGCCTACCCTAAGTCCATGTGTTGAGTAGAAAGCCGTGAGGAGCATTGCACGCTCCCTGCATGGTGTCGGGTAAACAAAACCACGACATTCTACTCATGAGCTTCTATGTATAGGACAGGGTTAGAAGAACTGTTACGTCCGGGAATGTCATGCCATATACTTCCTTGGGAAGTCTTATGTATGGGAGTCACGGAATTATCAGAGTCTTGGCATTCTGAAGATGTACGGATGGTGCCTCTTAGACAAGAATGTTGAGATGGAGCAAACCATCCTCAACATTATAATTTCCTATATCATCAATCTATCTTCTCTCTCTTTAGTTTATTGAATACAACAATGCCTCGTGTGAATAACTCCAGCAGTGAATGCTGTTAACTCTAATGCCATCTTTGTTGAAAGAATGGCTAAGTTCCAACCTGTCCCACCACTGTTTGCAGACACTTGAAAGTACGACGACAATCCAGTGCCGTACACGTTTAATGCGGCACTGATTTCCGTTCAACACCATGTTCGCTCTTAAAAAAATTTAATACAGTTTTAACTGCAGTATACACCCACTCACCGCCCCCCAGACGCGACACGTGTTGTTTTTTGAACAACAAGAAAAGCTCAATTTGATGACACGGATGATAAAATTAATCCCAGGGAATTTGAGTGTACACGAGGATGCTATTCTTTTAGCGATTGAAGAAAAAAAAAGGAATCCAACCTTATCTGTTCGTGATCTCGCGAGGTGTTTTCAGGTGGCGCGCTCCACGTTACAGGCACTGATGAACGGACGACAAAACAAGCTTCAATCGTGTCAAAACAAACAGTTACCAATCGAAGAGGATTCGTTGACAAAATGGATACTCTACCTTAATTTTATCGGCTTGCCTCCGCAGTATCCGACAGTTTGAAAAATGGCTAATGCAATCATTTTCTCCCTTATTCCAGAAGTCCTGGAATTCAATAACGATGAAGTGAGCGAGCAGGCAAATGCTGGATCTCCGGGGCAAACACGCGGTGCATATTCATGTAGGGGATGTGGAATTTCGGGACATACAATAAGGAAATTTCCTAAAAATAGTCGTTAGTTTTTATTTTCGTAGACCTGACATTTTTCACTACCAAATCGACCTTTACGTTAGGGGAAGGGCGCCTGCCGCGTCTGGGCGGCCCGGTGTGGGGTATATTCTGTATATAATATTTGCAGTAGAAAAATTTGAAGTCAAAGGCAATATAAAGAGTGATAGCTTGTAAAATCCTTCAGTCAGTGTCTTTTTAAAAAGAAAATTAATCTTCTAAGTCTAACTTCTGGAAGTATTCTACAAGAATCCATCTCCAAAGCATGAAAATTTAAGAACAATGCTGGGCGCCATATCCCCAGAATCATCAAGATGATTTTCTGCTTGCCATATCTGCAAGGAAATTAAACGATCTTCTAGGCTTCAACGCCTTGGGTCAAAGAGCCTTGGTGGTAAAAATAATGAAGGAAGGGGACGAAACGTTTCCTCTCCAGTAAAGAGGTGACTTTTATGTGAAGTACTACGTCAATTTTTGCAGGGCATAAATATCCCACATACCAAAATGAAGGTATAACCAAAAGAAAGAACCACCTGAAATGATTGCGAAACTCTTACTTAAAACAAATTTTCCTTAATAAATTCCGAAATCAAGAAGTGAGGACATGCCAAGTTTAGAACATTCCTTCTTAAGAATATCCCTATTAACTTTTTTTTTGTTTTGGCTGATAGAATATGAATGATGGTGGTGTCCTCGCATACGCCATCAATACAATTGCTATGATTGTATTTCAGGTTGCTGTTAATTTTCCAAGCGGGTATCGAAGGGATTAACATTTGTTCTCGGTAATTATTCAGCTTTTTCGAATGACTGAGTTTTTGGTTAACCACTCTCGGTTGAGTCGCATCAGATAGTTTATTAATAGATGGGAAAATACCTAGAAGATTTATTTAGGAATTATATGTCGTTAACTTTAAAAGCAATAATTTTTATCTGTCTGCTGACTGAAAAAATTTATTTCTGGCACAACTTCAAAAGACTCATAATCACAATCTTAGATCAAAAAGATAAACACTCTAGAAATTAAACCATCCTTTATGTCAAATTTAAGTGACAACAAATGGCTTGGCCTGAAGCAACTGCAGAAGAAATAGAAGCAATAAGGTCTTCCGCGTTTCGTCTTAATTCAAAGAATTTCTAAGGATCCAGATTATATCTCTAAAATTGTACCAGTACGATTAAAGTTTCCGGAACCCGAGGGTGACGCCAAGTGTATCAAGCATTTCTTCCTGAGTAGCTTCAGAGGTGCACAATATGGGGAAGTATATGTACTCTGTAGTTCTCTTCCGAGATACTGTAACCTTAGAAAAGTAAGAGTACACCAGTTATGGGGTACGCCAGAACCATACAGCTTTCCAACATTTGACACTGGATCAATAGCGGAATGACTTAGAAAAATATGTATCCCCGCTTTTCCTTCTGAAAACTCAGTTCATGAGTGAATGATACGTATCTTATAATGGTCATAAAATTCTTGAAAAAAGTATATTCGATAACTGGGTTAACCAAAATATTCGTGGGAATCATGTATCCCCATCATGATCATGGCAAGCCTGCCGATCAAAGATTTTAATGAAGAATCTGCAGACCGCATGAATAAATAGGGCCTAATATTTTTTTATCGTCCAATGTGCGAACAAAGGTCAACAGCGCATTTGACGGCCCAGATCTACTATATATAACGTTAACAAATGTTACTAAAATGAGAAAATATCATTATCAGTGTTTAGAAAATGCTTTTAATTATATTCAAACTCACCATAAAAACACTGCTTGCAGATATGAAGTACTTGGGGTATTCTCTTCAGTTTCTGGGGCTTCTTGTGGCTTCTTACAGTGATAGACACACTCCGCAGACTCTGCCTACGATGTTATTTTTTCAACCTTCATGCTGCGACTCAATTGCAACCCCGAGAACCACATTTGAGTCAATGCAAATAAGTTCAGAGGTCATAGGTGTAATGGACCTGTTGTCTGATGCTTTAGCTAGAGCTTTTGAAAAGATGCTGAGGTCCGTCCTAAAATGTAAATGATGGCTTTGCATATACCACTGCATCCTTTTGACAGACATACGCTTTATTATAATTACATTCCTTGCTTTTATGGGATCCAATATCAAAAAATATGTTGTGGTAATTCAAATATGATACATCTACGATTAGCGGAAAGTGGCAGAGCCAAATAAATATCTAGCTGGTAATTAAACTAGAGGGTTTGTGTAGCATAATGAGAATATTGTTATATGAGATATTGTTCTATCGTTTATCTCCTATTATCTGTATAATTTTCCCTGCCATAATGTTCCTGCTATCATATCTCTCATCGTACCCGCAATTCTGGTATCATATTCATAAATATAGCAAAATACTGCGTCTTGAAGTCAAAACGGAAGCTTATTTACACAAGGAAAAAAAGTTAGATCCACAGACATAACAGCTTTGTCAAAAGGAAAGACGCTTTCTTATCGTATAAAGCTTGTCAAGAGCTGGACATGCTTCTAGTATGAAGTTGCAAAGATGGGTTCCCGCACGTTATTAATTAATAATGAAATGTTTAATTTCCGCCATCCTTTGAGTATGCCACCTTATTGTTCCCATTTGCTATTTCTTTGGTAAATGTATTTTCTTACCGGATGATGCTTTTTCCAGACATTGCCACCCCCTGTATTTGATTACCCCAATTTTTTTTTCTCAATAGTAATGGAATGCTCACTTTACAGTGGGAAAGGGCTCAACGCTGATGCTGCTCACATCCACTTTGATGTTTATACTCGCAAATCATTACAGTAACACACGAGCGTAACAAAAATACGGAAAAATTCCGCACTACAGTATCATAGCAAAATGAACACTAGTGTGAAATATGTTGAGAGGAAATAATCGTGCAGACACATTTTGCAGACATGATTGATGACCCAGATACAATCCTCGGAGGAAATAAAGGTGTCCACTTTCTCTAATTGTTTTAATATAGAAAGGCAAATATATCAAAGGTTGTAGTTAGAATAGTAATAGATATACGTCACGACTGCATCCCTGTTCCGGGAAGCTTATCCGTGTGGGGTAAGATCCAAAGCCTTCCGCGAAAACCGCCAAGGCTATATGTGTTACCATACTACTCTGCAGAATAAACAGAAAAGAAGTACCTCATAGCATTTTGTGTGTAGCTTAACGTATGTTGGTGGAATTTTGATTTCGTAGTTTTAAAGTATTTTACAGTTGGAAAGTCATAATTTAGATTTTGAAATGATAATTTAACTATGTTTAGAAATGCTACCTTCGGACACCATTAAAAGCGCTTCAAGCAAGTTAATACAAGAGAAAAAGGAATGATTACCAGCACAAAATTTTGAGAAACTCCAGCTAAAGTTGTACATTAACAGTTTAAAGTGATCGAAGCACCCTGCGTCTTTGGGTGGGACCACGGAAATGACATATGCCACGCCGAGCTCATTTTCACATGATTACATTCTCTTGAATAGGAAATATCATGCGCATAGGCAATAAAAAAAAAATTCCCGGCCGCAAAAGCCAATCCCTATAAAGCCACATGATCTCGCCCGAAAAAAAAAAAACAAATTCTCATTCAACTATAATTTACCCGAGAATGTGTGACCCGAAAATCAAACTTGATGAAACCGAAAAGGAAGCTGGGCGGGCAGAGCGCCAGGAGAACCACCAGGAGAGCCACCAGGATGACCCTGAGAATAATCAGGAGAAAGCCCACCCCGGAAACTTGGATATTTCAGAGCTCGACTACGACGTCGGGGATTTGTACGAGTTTTATGAGTGTGCTGATAAGTTGGAAAGTTTGTTCGGTACAGACGAGTTTGCCTCCTATAAACAGCTGATGATTGACCGGGTATGGTATTTACCCGACTACGCCTGTAATGCTTATCGCGATTTGCTTGGTGTAGGATACAAAGATCCTCCACCAAGGGATCATCCCTACTATATTCTTAATTATTGAAATTTTCTTGTTTGGCACTCGAAATTGACCTTGCAATATCTTCCTTAACTATTTGAAGCCTTCCGCAGTCGCGTTTTCCAAATCTAAATAGATAAGTTATTAATAAATTGTAAGTTTCTCGAATGAAAAGTTGCTGAACTTAAATTTTAACATTGCTCATTGCAACTAGCACACCGGGAATTCAGAGTTGCGTATGATAAGTATTTATGTGATGCTATGAAGTCGCCAGCTGGCTGATACTGCTGTGCCCATATGTATCTGTATAAAAACTATTCGCGGACATCATGCATGAATATCATGATCATGGCTAGGCGGCTGAGCTGGAAAGATTAATTAACTATGTTCAGATGTGATACCTTCGCTCTTTTTTTATATCGCTTCAATCATATTAATACAAAATAAAAGTAATGATTACCAGCACAAACGTTTAGAAAACTTTCAGCCAAAGTTTTACAACAACAGTTTAAAGTGGGCGTGGCACCCTGCGTCTTCGGGTGAGACCACGGAAAATAACATATGCCATGCCGAGCTTATTTTCACATGATTACATTCTCTTGAATAGGAAATATCATGCGCATAGGCAATAAATAAAAAATGCCCGGATCGTAAAAGTCAGTGTCTATAAAGCCCATGATCTCGGCTGAAAAAAAAAAAAATGACATTCAACTATAATTTACCCGAGAATGTGTGATAAGAAAATCAAACTTGATGAATCCGAAAAGGAAGCTGGGCGGGCGGAGCGACAGGAGAACCACCAGGAGAGCCACCAGGAGAGCCACCAGGATGACCCTGAGAATAATCAGGAGAAAGCCCACCCCGGAAACTTGGATATTTCAGAGCTCGACTACGACGTCGGGGATTTGTACGAGTTTTATGAGTGTGTTGATAAGTTGGGAAGTTTGGTCGGTACAGACGAGTTTGCCTCCTATAAACAGATGATGATTGACCGGGTATGGTATTTACCAGACGACGCCTGTAATATTTATCGCGATTTGCTTGGTGTAGGATACAAAGATCCGCCACCAAGGGATCATCCTTACTATATTATTAATTATTGAAATTTTCTTGTTTTGCACTCAACAAAGTTGACCTTGCAATATCTTCCTTAACTATTTGAAGCCTTCTGCAGTCGCGTTTTTCAAATCTAAATAGATAAGTTATTAATAAATTGTAAGTTTCTCGAATGAAAAGTTACTGAACTTAAATTTTAACATTGCTCATTACAACTAGCACACCGGGAATTCAGAGTTCTGCGTGAGAAGCATGTAGGTAATACTATGAAGTCGCCAGCTGGCGGATACTGCAGTGCCCATATGTATCTGTATAAAAACTATTCGTGGACATCATGAATCCATATCATGATCATGGCTAGGCGGCTGAGCTCTCCAAATTGAAAAGATTAATTAACTATGTTTAGATGTGATACCTTCGCTCTTTTTTTATATCGCTTCAATCATATTAATACAAGATAAAATTAATGATTACCAGCACAAAATTTTAGGAAACTTTCAGCCAAAGTTTTACAACAACAGTTTAAAGTGGGCGTGGCACCCTGCGTCTTCGGAGCACCGGGAATAGTTAGCAAATACCACACCGAGGTCAATTTAAAACTATTACATCATCTCCAACAAGAAAAAAAATCGTACATTAAACAATACTGGTACCGAAATGAAGGGGTCTTGATGAACGGTACGCATCATAAGGATCATAGAGAGCACGGACTTTCAGGTTTGGCAAGTACGGGTCTATGAAGATGGAGGCAAAAAGTGTGTGAAGATAGACCCCCCATACAAAAATATTCCACGAGTTGTCAGGTCTGCCATTAAACACGTATCACACATTTGTCACACAGTAATCGGCGCCCAAGACTCGGACTATTACCGACAAAATTGGCCCGTAGGCCTGTTGTTCCCCGATACTCGCACATAAATAGTAGTCATGTCTCAGCTTGTGGTCTTGAAATGCCAGACTTGTTAGACTAAAAGATCCTACTATTAACTAATAAATACTAGTCAGAAACAAAACCTGACACGAGGTTTTAAACCACGCAACAATATTTTGAACACGATTCCTTAGGGTATCTGTTCGCTAAGGTTTGTAATACGAGTCATATACTGCCCCAGTTTTATCTTACTGAAAGAACAAGTATGGGGAGCTCGAGCCTCATCTGAATGTTTGTGTGTGCTATTATTTTTTTCCCAGACCACTTCTCATGCTCGGAACTTTCTAGACAATTTAAAAGAGCGTGGACTTTAGCTCCCAAATGTTCCGAACATAAACAATAGCCGTTGCTCACTTTTTCCCCGATCCCAAAAGCCACAGTCTATAAGCCACACAATACAGGATTTACAAAAATAATTCGTGCTCTACAGACCCTAGATTGCCCCAGCGAAAAAAATGAAATGTCTTTGTAATTTGTTTTTTCTCGTAGCTGCAAAGTGAAATCGCCTCGTAGGAAAAAAAATCTCCGCTTGCAAAATTGAAATCTCTTGTGTTAATAATATTTCTCCCTCCAAAATGAATTCGCACTAAATTAAATTATTTGTCGCCCTCATAAAATTAATCTCGTCGCAGCAAAGTGAATTATGTTGCGGAAAGATACCTGAAAATCTAACCCGAGGTTGCAGGGGCCTAGCCATGTGCTACCTCGCGGTTGTAGTGTCGGGTAACCTTTACCACCAGGTAAGTTTTGCACAACCTCTATTTTATATCAAGGGAACTTTTTTTCTAAACAACCTCTATCCTTGTATTTTTTCCCTAAGGGTTTTACTATTAGGGTTTTTTCTAAATTATATATTCAATCGATCCATAAGTTATATTGTATACAGAATGTCTGTCCAGACCTGAAGAAAAAAAGTTGAGACAACGGATGTTGGACTATCATACGTGATGATAAGGGTTTCTATGGCTTTTGTTATATAGTAGGACTGTCTATTGGTCAAGTAGTTGAGCCCAGACAGGTGAAAAGACTGTTACCTACGGCGCACTACTGGCGACTAATAGACTTCTACATATTGTATATTGTGAATCAAAAAATTATTAATTAATAAATTCGACCTGAATAAAAAACGCGTTGTTAATTGTTAACGCAAGCCCAACACTGCACACACATATGTTGGATGACGTAATGCTCACTCGAACTGCAGCGAAATTTCCCATGGTGGTGTTCTTGTGTCTCTACCATTCAACCAGGCTAACCATGGATTAGTCGTTTCGCCCCCTCTAAGGCATAGATCGCATGCTGCATCTTTGTCTAAGAAAACTGCAGAAGGTGCAAAAGCCTTCTTAATGTATGAACAGTTTATTCGTTTGTTGTGACACACTGTAATATGTCTTGTTAAAAGTCAATCATATGCTAGACATAGTGGACCGTGACATGAATCATTAGGACAATTAGGCAGTAATGCAGTTCGGCCACTTGTGTGGGTCTGTAGTTGTTCTACGACATGGAGCACTGACGCCGTAATCCCACTTCATGAGGGGTTCTGATTCCCAGCACACCTGATTTAGTTTCTGGTGGGGATCAAAGACCTCCCTTCTCAGTTTCTGTACAATTTTGCTCCACCGGCGCCTGCAGCGAGCATGGACATGCATCTCCCAAAGGCTACATTTCAAACTGGGCAGACACAAATTTTCAACAATTAGTCGCTTCACATACTCAGCGTCCATATGGATCTGTATAAAAATCATGCATCAACATAAGGTTGCAACCCTCTTGCAGTGAACATTAAGAAAAAAAAAACGGCGACTTTAGGCGTTTTCTGAACGAAACATAACGTAAAGTGGATTTTGCACCTGCGGTACTAGAAAACCAGAGGACAAAGATACAACTGCCGAAGAAACAGAAAAGGCGTGTTGGAATTAGCGTCGACGCCTGTTGGATACGCTTATCGTATACACAGGGTTTACAAGATGTCAGATTGTAACAGTGGTTCAGCTCCCCCTTTTTCGAGCTTGCTCCATGGGGTATAAATTATGTCCAATATCCATTACTTATATTAAATTAACAAGCATCTACCTTCGGAGACCATGAAAAGCGCTTCAAACAAGTTAGCACAAAGTTTTGAGAAAACTTTAGCTAAAGTTGTAACAGTTTAAAGAGAGCGCGGCACCCTGCGTCTTCGGGTGGGACCACGGAAAATGACATATGCCACGCCGAACTCATTTTCACATGATTACATTCTGTTGAATAGGAAATAAAACGCACATATGCAATAAACAATCAATGCACAATCGTAAAAGGCAGTGTCTATAAAGCCACATGATCTCGGCTGGAAGAAAAAAAA
Source organism: Metschnikowia sp. JCM 33374 (assembly GCA_005406065.1). Lineage (NCBI taxonomy): Eukaryota > Fungi > Ascomycota > Pichiomycetes > Serinales > Metschnikowiaceae > Metschnikowia > Metschnikowia sp. JCM 33374. Next base: position 430,304 of record BIMT01000129.1, read on the forward strand.
AGACACATTTAATTATTATTTACCCGAGAATGCGTGACCAGAAAATCAAACTTGATGAGTCCGAAAGGCAAGCTGGGCGGGTGGAGCGCCGAAAGAAACGCGAGGAGAAACGCCAGGAGAAAACGCCGTGAGAAACGCCTGATTGAACGACTAGCCAAACTCCAGCAGAAGGAGAAACGCAAGGAGAATCAACAGGAGAATCAACAGGAGAAACACCACCCCGGAAACTTGGATATTTCAGAGCTCGACTACGACGTCGGGGATTTGTACGAGTTTTATGAGTGTGTTGATAAGTTGGGAAGTTTGGTCGGTACAGACGAGTTTGCCTCCTATAAACAGCTGATGATTGACCGGGTATGGTATTTACCCGACTACGCCTGTAATGCTTATCGCGATTTGCTTGGTGTAGGATACAAAGATCCGCCACCAAGGGATCATCCTTACTATATTATTAATTATTGAAATTTTCTTGTTTTGCACTCAACAAAGTTGACCTTGCAATATCTTCCTTAACTATTTGAAGCCTTCGGTATTCACTTTCTCCAAATCTAAATAAATGAAATATTAATAAATAATTGTTTTTCGAATTAAAAGTACCTGAACGCAAATTTTAACATTGGTTTTTGGGGTAGCACAAAAGGAAGTCAGAGTTGCGTGTGATAAGTATTTATGTGATACAGTGATGCTATGAAGCCGCCAGCTGGCTGATACCGCAGTGGCGGTATTGATCTATATTATTCGTGAAATATGATCATAAACCGTTTTAGTTGCATTTTAGTAAGCATCCGTTACAGAACAGTTACGACTTTGGATGCAGACGTGTCTCTTTCTCCTCTGTATCTAGTCATATCTTAAAAAACACTACTAAAAGTGTAACAGGCATAGAAATGTTCTGGCACATTTTACCGCAATGTTTCCTTGACATTATCTGCAACGGGATGACGATTTTTACACATGCCATTGGTTGGCTGGAAGGTTTTTAAAAGTTTACTAATAGTCGATTAACATTGTTCGTGTCATGGTCCAGTCCCACTGAGGTGGGACTCTTGGACTATCTGCTCGCACTAGACCCTTTTGCATCCAAGGACGTAAACGAGCTATTGCCCTCCGCTTTATATACCCCACACTTTCCCTATTACTACCTTGAACACGAATTGATATGTGGTATAGGACCAGCCCTTCCTTCTCCTGATTAAAGGGCTTATCACGCATTACCTACAATAATCAACAGATTACATAGTATTGAATTACTCTTACGGATTCACATATGACCAAACTACACTTCGGGGACTTTGTGTTAACAGCTTGGGGTTAAAAGTGCTAAACCAAAACTTGATTGATGACGAGAAAATTACGTAGACCGATGTTCGTTCGTTTTTTTTTGGCCTAAATGAAATCTCCGGGAACCTCACAACCCAACCATGCTGTTTGGCAGCTAATGGTCTGGCATTGCTCTTATTTGTGATGCGGTATTTTATGACAATTAGAGCTCATATTTGATATCTATGATGTAACTACGAGGACTTAAGACGGAATGTTTTGGTATGGATGAGTATGTGGTATGGGAGATTCTGGATACGTATGGTATAGTTTCATTGCTACCTGGGACACTTCACAACTTACGTGTATCTAGGTGTATTAAAGTCCTGCTTAAAAGATTGGAATTTCAAATATTCTCATGGGTTCCTTATACCAGTGACTATAACCGACCACTTTGGACCCACTATTGGCTTTCTTGATGAGCCTTGAGTAATGTGGGGATCACAAACCTTATCGCCGTGAAACAGAAGTCCAGAGAGCATCGGCTCACAAATCTTAGGCCGAGGCACCATTTCGTCTACAAAACAATATTAAGCTTATTTATTTAAAAAAAAAAAAACAAATCGGAAATCAAACATGGGGTAACCCTAATAAGTAGGGGTACAAATTTTCAGCGCGTTCTCAATTCGCTCCAGAAGGCAGGCATTGCCCAAGGATAATGAATTCTCCAATCTCACTCACTCCTCCAAGGGTGTTAATTTCCCATTAAGTAATACATTAAGACTCTTGATATTAATTGGGATCCCAGCAATAAAGTATTCGGTAAGATGGGGAAGACGCTCACGAGCACTGTTAAAAATGATATCAGATTTCAACAACTGCAAAATCTCTTTTCTATAGTGCATGATGACTTCCAAAACTTTTTCAGGAACAAATGGGTTGCCTTTGGGGAAATCTAAAATATTGGGCGATTTCAATCTTTCTATCGAAGTAGCTGTTGATATGATATCAAACACGTTTTGTAGAGCCTCAATAGACTTGGGTTCCCAATCGATGGGACCGAAAGATCCAAAGGAAAGATTGAGTTTCTCGATATATGGCTGGTATGTGAATACTGTGTTCTTCGCCCTTTCTAATTCAAATTGGAGATGCAAATCTACATCCAGATACTTCATGAGCTCAGGCACACGTGGGACATCGATCGTCAAATGGAACTCATCGAGTTGATCAGGTATTTTTTCTTGCAAAACCCTGTTGAGCGCATCGAACTCGGATCTATAACACACATCTGTATGCGTAATAAAAAGATAATGAAGCAGGGGAGTCCACGTTGTGATAATATCCAAAAAAGTGTGAACACCGGCCCCAAGGCGTAATACATTTGGTGACCTCACATACAGGGTGTATTTTATCGCAAGAGTAGTCAAGGGTGTAAGATCCAAAGCTCCACACACACGAGCTAATGTATCCAGATTGGAGTCATGAAACGCGCCTTCGATTTGTAAGGCATAAAGAGTCAATTTGATGCCCTTTTTTTGAAAAGGAAGGAAGAACAGTTCCCAGTTTGAATTCTTATTAAAGCGAACAACTTTATCATTCCCACCGACCTTTTCCGGTTGGTACCCCCGAGTTTGAATCTCTAACTTCCTTAAATTTTTGTAGCTGTCATTCTGTATAAAGCGATCAGCAAGGCACTCAAAGTCGCGTGGGTCCTGGTCAGGTCCCGAGTAGATAAGTTTGATCTCGACAACATTAGACAATAAAGGAATTTCAAGCTGACTAAAAAAAGATACATTCCTCATTCTTTCAGCAAAGAAATCCATGAGGGCTTTGAATGACGTCCGACCTCTTGATGATTCCAATTGAAATTTCATTTGCGCAAATATAGGGGGCTCCTTCAGGTTCTTCCGGTGGAAAGCGCTTACGGGCTCCTTAAATGTAATATACTTTATCAACTCTGCTAGCGGTGGGGAGTGTTCCAAAGTATCGCGTAACTTGCCAATATTTTTCATGGGAATCACTGTAGCAGACCTGGGCGTCCTACTAACCAGCTCACGAAAGGCCTTGTTGTCTACTATTGCAATAGTATGATACAACAGAGACAAACAAGGGGAGTAGAAATCTTTTGAAGTGGCAGCGAGCTTGATCTTGACTGAATTGCTGACATGATTCAAAATCATATTAAAGGCGGATATACCCAATTTTTCTAAATCGGATTTTTGCAGCCGCCGAGCGCCACTGCGAACAACCGGATCAACATTCGCACTCCTATTGGCCAGCATTGGTGATGTAGATATTTTTTAAGAACTTTATGGGTTGAATATGAGGTTCGTTTTTTGGTTTATGGGAAAAAAGGAAAAAAAAAGTGGTGGAAGCGGCAGAAGCGATGAATTTAAATAGACCAGCGCACACACAAAACGTAAAAAGAAATAATATTGGCTGCAAATCTATCGAGGTGTATATCGAGGAAACACGCCTCGTTAAAAAAAACCTTCAAAAAATTGGGGTAAGAGGGCTTGGTTGACAAAATCATTTATTATCGAAATGGTACAGCTCACATTGTTTTTTCTTATAGATGATCGCAGCAGTGGTCTCTTCGGCACCAAAATTAGTTCTTGGATTCACATAAATGTAAATTATGGATGTTCAAAAACATTGATAAGCAAACCGGTTGTAATAATCTTCGTTTTTTTTGATAGGCCCCCATTTTTGTTTCCCATCTTTCAGTATTAGACCCACTGAAATGTAAACCCTGGGATTTTAACCCGACTTCACCACCTCATGAAATGTGTCATTGCGAATATGAAAAGAAACTTTATACCTCATTTTAGATAGATCAACTGAAAAGTCCTTAAGATCGGAAGACCTCACCAAAGTCCAGTTTCTAAAGCCTGTGCCCGATCACACACATCTGGAAAAAAAGTTTTCGAAATCTAGGCAGAGCACCGTCAACGACCCACATGAGCAGGAGCTTGAATGGAAAAATGAATACCTTGTTCAAATTATTCACAAACTAAGGTCTAATACCAGCAAGGAGCTTGTGCACAATGGTTTAAACGTTATGATTATGAATAGCATGATTGCCAGAGTTATCACTACCAATGTGAAGAAAAAGGCTTAGTTGTCGTAGTGGGAGGGGTATCCAGTGAAGAAGAACCATGTGATTGAGGAAAAGGATTAAATGGCTTGGCATCACGATTCTTGAAGCTAACTACAGCAGGCTTGCACTTGGCACCATTGCCTAATTCTATATTCGACGTAATGATACCCCAAACTCGATTAACAGTTGGAGAAAAAATCAATGTTTCAAAAACAGGAATTAATACTATATATATACTGGAGAATTAACCTTCTAAGCTAGTCAATAAAAACTTTCGCACCATACATAAAATGCGTAACCATCTAGAAGAGATCATGCGGGGTACATATCCAGTAATTTGGAAATCAATGGTTGCTTTGTCCCAGATTAATGACCAAAGCTTGATATTGTGGTATACTGCAGAAGACACAATATGACACTCTCGTATCTTAAGAAAGCTAGGCTTCTACCCCAAAAGTAATGTTGCATGTAATAATCAAGGTACACAGTCAAGAATGGGGATAGAGGGATCTAAACAGATCACTGTCAAACAAGAATTTTTAAAGCGACAAATTGTAAATGGGAAAATTTTATTGAGTTTCAGTTGAAATTATTGCCGATTACGTCACAAAATCGCTTTTATACCGAACCATTATTTACTTAAGGATAGACAGGTGTTTGAACTTACCTTCAGGGGTATGGTATAATTGTGATCCTGGAAAATTTAACCTGTTGTAAATAGAATTTACCCCTCAACATGTGGCTTTGAAATTAAGTATTTCTATAAAGGTTTTGGCCATTAACAAAAATAATACGTGCGGGGTAGCCACACAAATAATATTTGTGGGGTGGTCACACATGATCGAGATCATAAATTTCATTTTAAAACGCCAAGGTTTGACCCCTTACCCAGATGAGGAACTTCCCCGGCAAACCCAAAATATCAAAAAAGCAAAAACAAAGTTTTTTTTTCTTTTTCTTCCATTTACCACAATTTCTTCCCTTATCTTTATTTGAGGTATTTTACCATAAGTCGTCTTTTATATCTAAATAACTCAAATGTTATGATAGATTTAGTACTAATCCACAAGTTAGGCCCTCATTTGGCAGTTCTGACCGAACTGGAAGTTCCTTCTGCCAAAACAGAAGGCAACGAAAGTTTAGAAGTCAAGTATTACACTTCTGTTATCTAGCCGGTAAAAGTAATTGATGAGCTTAATAAAAATGGGGAGTTTCGTGTACATTAACTTTTATGGCAAAAGAAAAACATTCTAGAAGCAAACCGAATATTTAGGAGGCTTGGTATAGATCTAGTAGTACTATATGTATACGTGTGTGAAGGACACGGAAACCCCCATAAGAAGACCTAATACTACTCAACTATCATCAATCGGACTAGGGGCTCGATCAAATGCAAATGTAGTAATATATTTGTAGTTGGGTATGACCATCCTTCCGAGAATACACATTTTCAGAAAATCAAGGTAGATCTGAACTTGAATTATACGCTTTTGTCCAACATATGAGACGGATAAGTACCGAATTGCCATTGAACTGCAATGTGTCGACATCGGGTCCCAGATGGAAGCTCAAAAGTAAACTTTGAAAGCGAAATAAATAGCAATTTTGGTTGGAACAGCAAGTAATCTTATTCGAAACTAGAATTATCATCGAAATGACTTGATAGAATTAGCTCCAAAAACAAGATATGATTAAAATATTTCAGACATAAGTTCGTGCTTAGAAGATGCTAAAAAGAAATACGCAAACCAGCGTGCTAAACAAGTTTACTGATACTGGAGATATATTTTAAAGTTTAACAATAAACTAAACTTTGAAATGAATCTCCTATATTCAAGGGAATCAAATCATAAGTGATTGGTTTAACCAAGTGGTGTATCTATGGGCTAGAAAAAAAAAACCTCTTGATCAGCATAATTGTATGCAAACCGTGGAGCTTACCCAATTCGTGTGTTTACTATTAGAGATTAGATCAGTAATCGATATTCCGGGCTGGTAACGATGATGGCAGTCCTTTGAACTATAAACGTATATATCTGGAGTGAAAATTCTTTCACTCCCGTATCGTGTTGGCGGTGTTACGGAATGCACACTCACACACTGACATTTACTGTTGAAAAACGTCGGGTCTCTCAAATTACACCCTACATGATAGCTGACCCTTTTCTTGATCTACGTTTGGTGGTTGAATAAACATTGGAATTTTCAGCTGCAAGTCGGGGAAGTGGTAGTTCGGTCATAGGTAATTAGTTCATTATTGTAGGTAATACGTACTTAGCCCTTTATCAAGAAGAAGGAAGGGCGGGTATTATATAACGCCTCACGACGTACTCGAGATAATGAGAGCGGCCAAAAGACACTGAGATTTAGGGATAAACACTGAGATGGGACAGGATAGTAGCTCGTTCACGTAGGCCGACTAATGTGCGAGCAAATAGACTTAGAGGCCCACCACAGTGGGCCAGGACCATGACAAACGAAGAAAACCAATTCCTGAATTCAGAGAGTTTATGGACTTTAGTTATGTTGAATGATCATGTGAGTCTTCAATTTTTCTGCTTTTACAATCTCTAATTTAGCTAGTACTGCAGTGCTGCTCCTTCGATAATCACTTTCAACAAATCAACGTAGATATGATATGAATATTCCATTTGTTTTGAATTAAGGATATCCGAGTGTTAAATTCTAACTTTTAATTTTTGAGGAATCATCATTTTTATTTTCTTTGAAACTAGGAATTCAGGAACACCTCCAATATGTGCATTATTTTGTAAACAAAATGCAGATGGCTGGAAATGAAGCAAGGTAGCATCCATAATTAATTGCCGACAAATCCGCGAGTACTAATTTGACCTAGTTCAGAGGCGCGCGCCAGCCTTTAGTCAACTACATCGCAGGCATATTTCATCAACACGTCTTTCGCAGTTTCTTCAATCTTTTTCATTCACCATTAAATATGATAAACATAAACGTGTCTCTTCGAGCCATGGGTACTGGAGCCGTTATCAGTCCATGTATTTTAAGGAGCAGACCCTTTTCTGGGTCTGCTCACGTGCTCCAAAAATCCGAACCCACTAGTGAAGTGCCTCTGGTCAATGGTAGGAAACTCACCCCACAAGAGGCCAAAGTGGAGGCAGCAAAACTTGCAATGAGCTCGCTTAAGGATGTGGGCTCGCTTTTCTCCTCCGGAAATGACGATGCCGTGCAACCCATCGACACTACCCCGATATTTGAGAACCACTCTTTGTTTGGGTCATTAAATGTTATCCACCAAGGCCAAGTTGTCAAAGAACTCCAGGAAAAGTACGATAAGAAGTGGACGAAAATGACCGAGAACGAAAAAAAGCTAGGGTACTACATTGCGTATGGAAATTGGGGTGTCCGGGAAAAATTCGACAAATGGGCCTCGCTTGATGCTCCATGGGATTTGCCCTTCAATATCCCATCCCAAATCCGGACATCGACCCCCAATCCTACCGACCAAATCCACAAGCTAGAGCCGGTGTTTCTTGCTGAGACAGAGGTCAGAAAACCCCAGTTCGACACCAAGAAAATGGACCCTGTATCGAAGACTTTCATCTACATCACCGCTCTTGTAATCATGCTTGCGTTAGCCAGAGACAAGAACATCGGCGAGGAAGGCAAACCCATCGAGCGTATTACCGAAGACCCTTACGCAAAGAAGAAGGCCGAGCAGCAGCGAAAACTTGAAAAAGAGAAGGAGGCAGAGCTAGCCCTAGCAAATGCCCGTAAGTGGTACTACCTTTGGTTGAAGTAGAACCAGGGAAGGTCAACCTCCTGCCACGACCAAAAACTCTAACACCCCAGATTTACGTGAAAAGAAGAGAAAAAAGTTAGTTCTAAAGAAAACTAAACAAATGGTTCTTGCCTTTTAAGATGCTGAATTCGTAATACCTATTGTACATACACTTGGACATCCATAAAATATTCACTTCATTAACCTTTAGTGACTCGTAAAATTCTGTAAAAGATTTAGCATTTGTGGTTGAAACTTGCATCTCACATGCATCTCAACAGCACCCCGAAAGTCCAGTCGTCTGTCCTTATTACAGTGCTCACACAGAAACATACTCACCACACTGGAATCATTCATTTGCAGAGACATGATAAAGAGTTCTCGTGCATGACAAATTAGCATTAAAAAGAATACAAATTTGAGTGGAATATCCCACATGACAAAAAAAAGAACCTCTCTAACGATCACATGTCTTTCCACATACACAGATGAAACAATATGGACCATCTCTGGCATACTTGAGCCAGTCTAGTATTAATCATCATCCTCCATATCATCTTCATCTTCGCTATCATCATCTTCATCGTCGTCATCTTCATTCCAGCTGTTTTCAACCGTCTCACGTACACGCTTGATGTACTGTGAGCGATGGTCCTTGTATAAATTGGCAGCCTCGACGTTGGCAGGGGAGGAAATGTTGGGATCATTAAGCAACGACTGAATTGAAGTCAAAATACTCGATACATCATAGGTGGGCGACCACCGGTTCTGTAAGATATCTAGGCATAATTCGCCACTCGCATATACGTTGGGGTGAAATATTTCACTTAAAAACTTCACCGATGGTGGCTTGTTTGGGTACTGTTCGTCAAACTGTAAGCCCAACCGGAATGTGCCGTCTTCAAATGGTGTCTCTGCTGGACCAATGATCACTGCATTCCATGACATCACGTTGTCGGGAACTGGTGATGCGGAAACCCCACTGGGGGCATCCAGTTGCATCCTCTTAAAATCTCTCATGAGTCTTCTCTTTGCTGGTGTCGACATCTTTTGCTGTAATTCTTTGTTGATGAACCTAAGTGTGTTTGCAAGATGTGTTTAAGGGAAAGGTACGCTTTTGTGTGAGTATCTATGGCGTACGACTTTATGTGGCGGTTTGTCCAAAATTGGTCTGTGTTGGAATAAAATATGCCGGTACGAATTTGCCTTAACCTCAAAAGACGTATCATAAATGCCATAGTATGTATATACCGGAATGGCTTGGGCTATTAGTAACACGTCCGCCCCACGCACAGAACTTTATGGAACAGCTTCGAACTCTAGTGTTTTTTTTTTTACCTGGACTAACGGAAGAAAAGCAAGTCATTTAGTACAATTCTCGCAACTCTGCCGCTATCCATTCTAACTTTCTACAAAGCATAAGTGATATTTGATAAATTCTGGTAGATGTACAATATCTTACCGAGCGCGCGGCCGCTTGGGCTCGTGGCTTTAGGGATTCTTCCTTGAACCTTACTCTTTGTTGTAGATTTCAGAGACCAAGTTCTTCACTTCGGCGGCCAACTCATCAGCCTTTCCCTCAAACCTTTGCCAAAGAGCCTCAAGTTTCTCTGAACCGGCAGCAATCTTCCCCACTGGCTCAACTTCCTCTTGGGAAACAGTACCTGCCCAAAAGTCAGTCAAGTTGTGACCAGCACCATTGAAAGCCAAAACATTAGGAGTACCGTCAGCAGGAAGACCAGTCAACTTACCTGTAGTGCCGAAGTTGATCAAGTTCTTCTTCAACTGAGTGGTAGAAACACCTTGGCTAGATACGAAGAACTCGGAGCCTGCTCCAGGTTGCAAAGAAAGGTAGTAGGTCAACAATCCACAAATGTGAGGGGATGCCATGGAGGTTCCACTCAAAGTGGCTGTAGAGGTCTCCGAACCGATGTAGGTACTGAGAATGTTAAGACCAGGGGCGAAAATGTCCACCGTGCTACCATAGTTCGAGAAATAAGCTCTGGCATCGGAGATAGTCGACGCACCAACGGTAATAGCTAACTCAGCGGATGCTGGCGAGGTGTTGGCAGCATCTTGATTTTCGTTTCCTGCAGCAACGGCAAAGTGAATACCAGCCTTAACGGCGGCGTTGACAGCCAAGTCAAGAGCAGGAGACTTACCTCCACCCAAGGACATATTGGCAGTGGAGCCCTTGAAACCCTTCTTGTTGGCCTTGACATCAGCTTGGTGAGACTGGGCGGCGAATTCCACACCCTTGACAACGTCAGACATGGATCCAGAACCGTTGGATCTCAAAACCTTCACACCAACAACGTTGGCCTTCTTGGCAACACCGTAATCCTTTGAAGCAATTGTACCAGCACAGTGAGTACCATGGCCGTTGCCATCGGTGTCACTGTCACCAGTAGGAATGGTCTTGCCCCACTTAGCTCTGCCCTCAAATTGCAAGTGATCAACAAAGACACCAGTGTCAATAACATAAGCCGTAACACCCTCGCCACCTTCGTCATCGAAAAGATATTGGTTAAAGTTGCTCAAGGAAAGTGGTCCACGGTGAGAGATACGGGCCAAACCCCATGGAGCACTCTTTTGGGTTTCAAACTCGTTGGCGTAAACCATAGAGTCCTTCTCGACGAAAGCAACAGCAGGATCACGACGAATCCACTCAAGAGTTGAATCCAAGAAGTATCCCGTATATCCGCTCAAAGAGTCGGCAATTTTGAACGCATCGGTAATTCCGCCCAGGACATTGGCACCCTTGATAGATGTAAAGTAAGCATCCGAGGAATCAGCACTACCAACATCCTGAGCATGTCTCTCGGAAATCCATTCTCTGTGGAATTGGGCCATGTTATCCTTAACGTCAGACTTGAACACGACGATGTACTTGTGGGCAATGAGATTGCGCTCATTCTCCAAGAAAGGCGCAGCCAATTTAGCAGATATCTTTTTCTCAAAGTCAGCAAAACGGGCGACAGCCGAATCAGGCACCAAAGACCCGGCGACTTCCCCCAATTGTTTGGCAGATTCGCCAACAGCGTGCTTCAACTCCAGGAGACCGGTGTCCTTGAACGTCTCGATGACGTCACCAACATCCGGAATGATCATGGCGTTAGCACCAAGGCACGCTAAGATGGAAAGAGCAACAGAGCGAGAAAGCAACATTTTATTCTAGTTAAACAGAAAAAATGAGATTTATAAGGTGGATAAATGGGGGGGTGCAAAAACTATACGGCAAAAAGGAAAAAGCAGTAAAGGTTAGGCAATCGTTATTTCGCAAGCAAATGGATGTGTTGGAATGTGGGTTTTTGAGTTTGTGGAATTCCTTTTCACGGTCTGTAAAAGAAAAACAAAATCCAGCTAGTCTCTAAAAAAAGGGTGGGAAGAAAGAAGAGTGTGGCGATAAGGTAAATTTATACAGTTCTGGGGTTGCGCGCGGGGGTAACCATAGAGGCATATGAAACGCGTGTGCAGGCGCTTCCGTATCGGTATATTAATTCTGTGGCTGGGTGTTTTCTTGGAAAGAGATTCTGGGAAGAAAAATGGGGTGAATCTCAAAGATAATATTTCCTATGACATTCACTGTGATGTGTTACCAATAATGCAAGAGGAACTTCTATGTTGTCGAAGTATGTATTTGTATGAGTTGAGAGGACCGAAGATGAGTCGAAGTTATGGCGAGTCACGTGAAAACCTATCCCGAAACTACTTCAGATGACGGCACGGCTTGGCAGTGAATTTTTTTTTTTTTTCTTTGGAAGTGGATGGTTCTTAAATTATTGTGGCTGTGATACTTCTCTTAAAAAAATTCACCCCACATGAATAACACGTTTCATCTTGTTGAGTGCATCTTGCATGGCCACTATGGTACACTAGTGCGCCGCCACAGTGGACAGTCTGGGAATTTGAGCCCAAACAAGCCCGTGTCCTCAACAAATGATAGTTCTTTAATTTCCATAAAAATTGGAAATCTGCAAAAATTGAAACTAATCAAAGCAATAGAGCATTAAAAAGAAAAAAAAAACATTTGTTGTAGTGCCCAAGTAACAAAGATCCATAAAAGCGATATTCTTTTTCCTTGGGGCGAGCACGTAAGCGGTTATTTGCTCACACGTCCCAGGGCCTTATCGGGACTCAGCAGCCACCCTTTTAGGGTTTCCTGAGGCGCCCCTCTTTCTTCTCTAAATTCAATCTTTTTTTAGAATATGTCCAAAGTGTAGCAAGCTAGATCTGAGAAGTTTGATAATTCTCTTCTTATTTCTTTTCTTGTGTCTTCTTTTTTTTTGTTTTAATGACACTTTTAGCACGAGAGATCAGATTTCTGCCATCTTTCGTTTTTTTTCTTTATCGTGATTTGGTGTTTTTTTATTTTTCTAATTTATCCTTTTTACCCCCTGTTTGGGGAATTATAACATTCCTCCGTATGTCATGGCAGATTCTGCGGGGCGAGGCCATCGTATACGTCATAAGTGCTCGCGCTTATCGAGCCCCGAATTACTGATAAGATTGCGATTGCGGGCTCGCACGTTTTGTGAAGGTCGCGTACCATTTCCTCGAGATTTGTTTGGGCACGATATCCTTATCAATTCCGATACGAGTCCTGTGCGTGCTCAGTTGAGACAACTAGCCTGATCGGGGTTCCGTGCGTTTGGTTTTGTTAATTCTTTTGCTTGGATCTCCTCCTTAGTCACTAGATATTGTTTCCTTTTCGAATTTCTGAGAAGGTATTTCGCCATTAGTTATCTGATACATGTGGGTAGTGTAGTTTAGGAAACAACGATAACTAGCACCATCCAAATACATCGGTTAAAATTGGCAGTTTCAAAAGAGAAATTTAATTGTTTTTTTTTTTTTTTTCGAATGTGTCGGTCAAACTGTTCTGTATCAATCTGGCTACCGTTTTTGATCATATATGTATTTTTGTAGCAACAACAATATGGGCCGTATTCGCTTTTGTGCTGGCGGATATACACCCCACTCAGTTCCATTCTATATAGCAATATTTCATCCACGTGACAAATCCATCAAAAAATGCTTCCTCTGCCAAAGACCATTTCCAAAATCAGCCGGCTCACATCGTGTTACTTCTTGTCAAGAAATCATCAAGTTTATAAATTCGAAAATTTTGTCATGGCAACTTCTACCATACTGTCTATCAATAAGTTGAACACTTAAAAATTCAGAATCACCAGCCCAAGAAGCTTAAGCAAATAAATTTCACTCTCAATCTTTCAAAACTTTCAATGTCACAGATACATTTTGCTATTCCATAGTAAACAATATTGAGCAATATTCATTCATCCATCCATACTATTTCATATGTCTCATCTTTTCCTTGAAGGACTTCCTAAACCAATCGTCTTCTATTCCATTAAAATCAGCCCTATAATTCACAAAAACAAATATCACCTCGTCTAACTTTTGATTCTTCCCATAATTTGCTCATATAGCGTTTTGCACAAGCCACTCCCTAGCCCCAAGTTCACCTCGGGCTTCCACTGCCTTGTAGATCATGTTTACTCCATACTGTCCCTCATTCAATAACGACTCAACAAATTTTTTCTTGGATTGCATGCTTTCGCTCACACAGAACCATACCTCATTTTTCGTTGCCAATGGTTTGCCTGCATGTGTCGGAAGGCTTGGAGAAGCAATCTTGGAGAAAAGTTCTGTTTTAACATGCGCCAATGCTTGCTTAAAATCAAGCTTTGTGTTCCCATTGGCACACTCTCTATTGCAGCACCATGCATGACCACACCCTTTTGTCAATTGAAGTACGTACCTTCGCTCGATACGCAGCTGGAGCTTCATGTTATTGGGGTCTAAAACACTCAAGTATAGTGGACCGTAGCACATTTCACACAAGGAAAGTGGATTGTCGTGAGCCTTATTAATACAATTTATGTTCGCACATTTGGGAAATACCTCTGCGTTTTTCTCCGTCTTGACTATCTCATGCATTTTCATATGACTAGAGAGTTCCTTATTCCTGAGCAACTTGCCGCATTGATAGCAATCGACTGTTTTATTACCACATTCGTTTTCATGGCGCGTCAAATTAAGGAACCTATCCTCGAAAGTAGACTCTCCTTGTGGCACCACCAAATGACAAAACTGGCACTCGTGTAGCCTCGATGGGCAAGATCCAGCCTTGTGTATTTGTACAAGGTCAATAAAGTTATGGTAATTTGTGGTGTCTGGGCATTTGTCGCACATGTAAGGCTGGTTGTGAAAAAGTTTGTCGTGTTTGAATTTGAAAAGCGCCGAGTCACCATGTACATCAGAGCATATTTCACAGTGCCAATGGGTGTTTGGAATTGCCTTGGGAAAAATTTCTCCACAAGAACACCGGACATTATTTCTAAAGCAAAATGCTTCATGTAGGGGCAATTTGCTCTTTTCGATGTAAACTTTGCAGTTTTCGCACTGAGACTTACCGTCATTTTCAGCTAATACAGTGGTGTCTGGAGTCAGGCTGTTGGCCATATTACTTGTTAGACTGGTGGCCAGAACTGTGTTAATACCCGAGATTTCAAGCTTGACGGATGAATTGTGTTCCCATGCGAACGGAACAATATAGAGCCAAAGTTCACCGGTTGCTTGGTGTTTGAGACGAGTGTTTGTGATGACGTCACTTTTCGTATCGATAATCAAATGTTTAATTGATCTTCCGTCAGAGTCCTGTGCCATTGTAGTCCATAAAAAACTTTCCAAGTTAAGAAACTTGTCGAGGCTAGAGATAATGTCCGTGTTATATGCATCATCTGCACTCGTGAGCAGAATAGTGACCCCCTCTGGAAATCGTAGAAGGTTTACCTTATACATGAGTGGGTGTGCACTTTTATTAAACGGTTCAAGATCCACGGTTGCGTTGGAACTGATTTCCGGAACCGATTCACATTTCATCATCGCAGACTCCTGTTGTAATTGTTGTGCTGCCATGATATCATTAAGCGGAGCCACATCTAGGGCTATATCGGTATCGACAACAACGACACTCTGAGAATTTGCTGTATCGACCATGAGCGATACATCTACACCAACAACGGGATCATGATAGCTAAAATGTTGCTTTTCCGAAAGTGTGGTATACTGGGAGCTCAAGAAAGACTCCAAGTAATATTTCCAGTTGGTGATGTGGGGGTAAAACTGGGCCGGTCGAATACGCAACGACGTTGCCTTTGGAAGAAGAGGCTGTAGAGTACAAGAAACCGTTTGGCTATTAAGGCGGGCGCATACTTCCTCAGGTGCAACAATGGTGTCTTCGTCGGCAGTGAATTCTCTGACCCCTACAAGAATGTGGTCATTTAATAAGAAAACCAACGGGTGTGGCAAACTTTCATGTGCTGTAATGACTTCCTGAAGAAGCGAAGGTGGAAAGTTGCATTTATCCGAAAATTTCGGAAGAGTTTCCGATTTTACAAGCTGGAAATCGGCTGTCATGGACGGACTGGGAAGTTTAGCCTTTCAGGTTTCAGCTTTTAGGCCTTTAGATTTTGTTTTGGGGGTTGGGATTTTCAGTCTTAGCACTTTTTTTTGCCTTTGCCTTTATTCTGATTCTGGTGCTGCGATTATGCGATACTCCATGTTTTTCCGTGTGCATAGATTTGCCGTCAACCGATTACAATTCTGGCCGAGCTTCAGTGCGGATGCGTACGGCCGAAAAAAAATTAAAAAAAATAGAGATGATGCTGCTGGAGGCTTCTAGCCATTGAAATAGTTGTGGTTTTTTTTGTCGTTTTCACGTTGGAAGCTTCTTCACTTCTTTTAGTATATTTCAGTTTCTGGATGTTTGTTGAAGAATGGCATTATAGTGTGATTAGTATGCGGTTTTGGTGTATGGTATTGAAACATTGAAACCGTTTTTATGGATATTGACATCACCCGGTTAAATTAATATTTTTTTTTGTTTTTTGAGGATAGTCAGTAAATTTTAATAAATAAGTTTCAGGTTATGTGTATTTGTGTAGACTGGGTTAACAAAATTGTCTATTATTATTAGCTTAAGCAATTTTCTGCAAATGTGTGAGGAAGCAAACAGGTCTACTATGTAACAGTGTTTGATTTTCATTACAATTTAATAAAAAATTGTTACTTAATAAAAACTGCTAAAAGTTTACTTCGTAACACGTTAGCACTTAATAAAAAGATTATTCATTTTCAAAATGAATAAATAGTAAATAGTAAATACGAGATATCAAAAGCAAAAAACAAAAAATCAGATATTTCTGTCTTGCACTCATGCTGAAGATAACTCTTAATGAAACACACTGGCAGGAACGCTAATATGGCTTGTGTATTTCAGTGATTATCCCTAGATGACCATGTCCAAGGTAAAATGGCATCCTATTTATAGGGTTTCATAAGGAGTATCTATAAGAGACGATACCGGCTAAACGCGAGGCGAATAATACCATTGGTCGAGTCGCGAGGACTTAGACGAGTGATACAGGGTACCTAACACACACAACTGATCACAATTAAAATTATTATTATAGGTTCATGCCCAGATGGTCAACAGAATGATAATCATATAATCGACGTACTTGACTTCCATATAAACAAATGTCAAAAACAAATCACATTATAGTAAGGCCAACTTAGCTGGCTTCATCTGTATCAAAATCATCTGCGTCAGTTTCAACTCCATAATCAGCGGAGCCAATAAGTGGCTCATATATGTGGTCAATTTTACCATCCATCTTCACTTCGTTTGTATTCGCCTACTAATTTTCGTTGTTGAAATCTTTCTCAACATCACCAAAGGTTTCCAGTTCGTCGGTGTAGATGCCTCGCGACTTAAGAATCGCCAATTTCTTGATTGGGCTAGGATGTAACCCGTCAGAGTCCTGGCCCAGCACAGTGGGTCTCTAGGTCTATTTTCTCGCACTAGGCCGATATTAGTCGGCCTATGTGGACGAGCTATTATCCTCTCCCGTCTTTGTGTTTATCCCGCACTCTCAGTGTCCTTGGGCCGCTCTCATTATCTCGAGTACACCGTGAGGCAATATATAGTACCCGCCCTTCCTCCTTCTTGATAAAGGGATAAGCACGTATTACCTACAATAATGAACTAATTGCCTATTATTGAATTACCTTTACTGGATTTACCCATGACCGAACTACCACTTCCTGGACTCGGAGCTGACATGGATTTCTTTTCTTCATGACCACATCGTTTACCCTGGAAGATAGCACCTCCCAAAGAAGATGAATTTTTCAGACGTACCAATTACTGAGATTTCTTGTTTTGTTATGCAGAAGATTAATTTTTTTTTTGAGATGGGGCTAATCACTGACCAGTTACTGAGAATCTGTATTTACTAATAGAGAGGCGTATTTTTATTGTATATAGACAAATCGCGATGAATTTGCTAACTTTTAGGGCGCATTATTTACCGCAAATCAAAATATGGTTAATTAGTAACTTTCGATCTAAATAAAAAATGCGTTTTTAATTGTTAACATGAGCCCAACATTGAGCAGGCCCCCCTTCCTTTCGGCACCCCTCCTGTTTAATGCATTTGTTTCTTTTTTCGTATTGAAGATAATGTAATCATTTGAAATTGAACTCAGTGGAACATTTGTTAATTATTTTGGTGATCCGAATCGAAGCTTTAGGGAGCTGCCCACTTTAAAATATTATGGTAAAACTTCGGCTGAACGTTTCCTAAAAGTTTGTGCTGGTAATCATTACTTTTATCTTGTATTAAAATGATTGAAGCGATTGTAATGAAGAACGAAGTTATCACATCTAAACAGAGTTAATTAATCTTTTCAAATCTGAGAGCTCGGCCGCCAAATATTTTTTATACAGATACATATGGGCACTGAAGTATCGGCCAGCTGGCGACTTCATAGCATCACATAAATACTTATCATACGCAACTCTGAATTCCCGGTGTGCTAGTTGTAATAACTAATGTTAAAATTTAAGTTCAGCAACTTTTCATTCGAGAAGCTTACAATTATTTTTAATATTTCATTTATTTAGATTTGGAAAACGCGACTGCGGAAGACTTCAAAATAGTTGAGGAAGATATTGTAAGGTCAACTTTGAGTGCAAAACAAGATAATTTCAATAATTAATAATATAGTAGGGATGATCCCTTGGTGGTGGATCTTTGTATCCCACACCAAGCAAATCGCGATAAGCATCACAGGCGTCGTCTGGTAAATACCATACCCGGTCAATCATCAGCTGTTTATAGGAGTAAAATTCGTCTGTACCGACCAAACTTTCCAACTTATCAGCACACTCATAAAACTCGTACAAATCCCCGACGTCGTAGTCGAGCTCAGAAATATCCAAGTTTCCGGGGTGGATTTTCTCCTGACTATTCTCATGGCCTTCATCCTGGTGGTTCTCCTGGTGGTTCTCCTGGTGGCTCTGCTGGTGGCTCTCCTGGTTGTTCTCCTGGTTGTTCTCCTGGTGGTTCTCCTGTCGCTCCACCCGCCGAGCTTCCTTTTCGGATTCATCAAGTTTGATTTTCTTATCACACATTCTCGGGTAAATTATAGTTGAATGAGAACTTGTTTTTTTTCTTGCGGGCAAGATCATGTGGCTTTATAGGGATTGGCTTTTGCGGCCGGGAATTTTTTGTTTATTGCCTATGCGCATGATATTTCCTATTCAAGAGAATGTAATCATGTGAAAATGAGCTCGGCGTGGCATATGTCATTTTCCGTGGTCCCACCCGAAGACGCAGGGTTCTTCGCTCACTTTAAACTGTTAATGTACAACTTTGGCTGGGTTTCTCAAAATTTTGTGCTGGTAATCATTCCTTTTTCTCTTGTATTAACTTGCTTGAAGCGCTTTTAATGGTGTCCGAAGGTAGCATTTCTAAACATAGTTAATTTATCATTTCAAAATCTAAATTATGACTAGCCAACTAAAAAACACATTTACTAACCACCGCGTCAAATTTCCACCAGCATATGGTAATGTAGACAGAATCTTGTACCCGTTGTTTGATCCTAGGTTTTGTGCTGCGTATTATGGTTTCAGTGATATGCTTATTGGGCTTTGCACGACCACGGTCGATGGACGCGCAGAGCGAAGTTATACAGAGGCCGAGATTGGAGTACCCTGCACCCCCACTGGAAACAAATGGGACTGATTAGTTAATTAGAATAAGATGTTCGGTTATATTGGACTGTCACCTACTCCACCTATCTAACTAATCTGTCCCGTTTGTTTCCCATAGGGTCCGAAAACCCCCTTTTTCTACTTCTGTACAGTTTTGCCCCGTCGGCGTGTCCAGCGAGCATGGTCATGTCTCTCCCAAAAGACTATTCCGGACCCTAATTTTCAACTCATGACCACGCGACTAACCTTAAAATGGAACAGGCGCGATCGTGGGCGCTCATGCCGACAGTAGATAGTAAGGTCAACTATGCAAGATGTAGAATATTGTTTAAGTAGTTAAGTGATGTAAATTATACATAATTTATACCCCATGGAGCAAGCTCGAAGAAGGGGGAGCCGAATCACTGTTACAATGTCTCATCTTATAAAGCCTGTGAATAAGATAAGCACTTCCAACACGCGATGGATCATGTCCTGGAGATAACACACGTGTCCAAGAAAAGCTTTGATGCCCTGCACTTGGCCTTTGAAAGTGTCTGTTGGCGCAATTACCGCAGTTCTGATCTGGTATCCCACCCATTAAATGGCAGGGGCGGGCAACCTACATTTCTCCTAGTTTACTGGGTGTCTAGCCTTCTGGAGCATATCCAGCACATTCCGGACGTCAGCAACATACGTGGCTTCACCGGGAGGGTGAACGGGAATGTGATCGAGGTACGAACGACAGCGATCAGAATGCGCTCAAAGAACTCAGTCATGTATGAACCAAAAACTTGGGATGCGTCACAGAAGCCAAATCGTAAGACACGCCACTGAAGTTTCCCAATGTGTGTTGAAAGTCGTGTACCGTTTCGTGTATTCGTGGATCATCTGATGACACCCGCTCTGTAAGTCAAGTGACGAGAAAATCTGGAATTCCAGGCATCAAGATGCGGAATAAAGCTAAGGATTTTGGCATGGAATCGGCGATTTCATTCAACTGCTCTAATGTAATATCGCGCGAAGTATACGCGGTGCTTTAAACATTCGGTTATTCAGGAGAGTAATATAATAATATTGACAATAAAACCAGTAAAGTTACAACTAGCTTACGTTTGAAGATAATGTGGTTTCATATTATATTTAAAATTTTAAGGGATTCCAGAGTAGTGATGGATATAAGAGTTATTCGATCACACCCACAGTATTTACTTCACAGTACTACCAAGTACTCAACGACATTACCACATCGTACAATTATCAATAAGAGAATTCTGAACTGTGTAAAACGATTCTTACCAATATCTGGAGTAATATTGACTTAATTAATTTATGGTTTCCTGTTGCCTTTCGTAAAGTCTATTATTTTTAAAATTTGCGGAGAAAAAAAAAGTAATAAATAAAAATAAATATAGAAGCGTATAAAGTAAATCACCTATAAAGAAATTCAGACCTCTTCATTTGATTCAACCCATAATATGATCTCCGGATCATTCATTTAACACTTGCACTGCTCGCAGGCACAAGGGTCGCATTTGCTGGTGGAACAGGCACACTTGTCGCAGCTGCACTCGGATTGGTTGGCACATTGGCAAACAGTTGTGGAAATAGAGCAGGCGCACATGATTGGTTTGTTAGTGGTTGTCTTTTCTTGGGTATTCAAAAAGATTCAGATATGGTCTTCTTGGATAATGAATACAGAGCCAAAAAAAATTCTGGCATTTCTCACCCCTTTATATATTGCCAGAAGGAAAAATATTGCTCGCACTCAAACCAGACGCACTGAAGCAATCTCCCACCGTGTTGCGAAAGGCGAACTTTTTCTGGGCGTATTTGCTAGCGTGCAGATATGATATTGCCGTGGATTACCGTATATAGAAAATTATGGTGGGGGCAAAAAGTCCGAAGAACTCCCCGGAAGAAGAAGTGAAAAAACTCTGCTGGCCCATTTATGTCACTTTATATCATTTGTAAAAAATGTTTTGAATGGCATTTTGAAGGACAGAAATACGAAGTCTTTTTCATCTAGAAATGCTATAGTATAGAACTGTCAAACTAATTAAAAAAAAAAAAAAATAAGCACACCAACTATTTTAGGGGGTCGGGGATGGATTTCCGAAAGGTCATGTTTTTAACCGGATATCCGGACCGATCCTTGCTTTGTGTCAGGAAATTTCCCCAAGTGTACATACTATCAGTATTGATCGGGATGGGATCCCGAAAATGA